>CAWUFW010012357.1:0-547521 GCA_963921515.1 Calotriton arnoldi | reverse complement strand
AAGCAAAAAAGTGGGGGTAACCATAAGAAGCAGATCCTACTCTCCGACACTCACTATACTCTTACCTGTCTTGATCACCTGTTGGAAAAGGAGCGGCAAAGCAGGAAATTAGTCAAAGTGTAGTGCATTTGGCAGTTTATTTCTCTGACTGACATACTTTAAAATTGTAAATATTTCACAAAACAGGGGGCCTCTATCCTCAAAGCATTGTTGCTTTTAAGGGTTCAAAGCAATGCCATGCTCTATACTGGTTCTTTTTGTGGCGTATTGATTTAGCCTTTAAGGAAATATGAAAGCTACTAAAGGGCCTTGTGTCAAGTGCAATACCTTCATACCCACTCAGACACTTATACACCTACTCACATACCCACTCAGACACTCATATACCCACTCACATACCCACTCAAACACTCTTGCACCCACTCACAGACTCACTCAAAGACACATGAGTCTACTCTCATACCCACTCATAGATTTATATACCCACTCAAAGACTCATGTTCCCACTCACATACCTACTAAGAGACTCATGCACACACGCATACCCATATAGACACTCATGCACCCACTCGCATACCGACTCAAACACTCATGCACCCAGTCACATACCCACTCAGAGACTTATGCACCCAATCACAGAGCCAGTGAGAGACCCACACACTCACTCACAGATCCACTCAGATATCCATGCACCCACTCACACACCCACTCACGGACTTATGCACCCATTCACAGACTCAGTCAAAGACTCATACACCCACTCACAGACCCACTCAGACACTTATATACCTACTCATAGATCCAGTCACACCCTCATGTACCCACTAACATAACCACTCAGACACTTATACACCCATTCACACACCCACTCAGACACTCGTACATCCACTCACATACCCACTCAAACACTCTTGCACATAGTTATATACCCACTCACAGACCCACTCAAAGACTCACACGCCCACTCACATTCCCACCCAGAGACTCATTCAAGCACTCACATACCCACTCAGACACTCAGCCACAAACCCACTCAGAAACCTATGCATTCACTGAATCTCTTAGAGACTGATGTACCCAGTCACAACCCCACTCAGCCACTCACATAACCTAGTTATAGAGATATTGAGAGACTGATAAATGTTTTTATAGAGTATTTTAGACACTTCATGTTTTAATATGGATTATGGTTACTAGTGCAAAGTGTGCCTTTGCACTGCTACTGCCAGTATGTAATATTAGTTTGTCAAGTTTTGAATGTATGTTTTGGTATATATATTGTATTGTATTGTAATTGCATTTATATAGCACTTACTACCCCTGACAAGGCGTGGAAGCGCTTTTTCGGCGAGTAGCACTCTACTCCGGAACTCATAAAGGATTATTGGTGAATTACTATAGTGACATATGAAAGTAATTTGAGTGGTGGATATTTTAGTCAGTTATTTAGATTGAGAAGGATAGTGGAGGGAGAGAAGAGGGAAAAAGGTTTGTATTTATAAAGTGCTTGCAACTCCTGATGAGGTGTTGAAGCACTTTTTCGGCAGTAGCACGCTACTTGGAACTCTTAAAGAATTAGTGGTGAATTAGTATAGTGAAATATGAAAGTAATTTGAGTGGTGGACATGGTAGTCTGTTAATTAGATTGAAAAGGATAGTGGAGGGAAAGAAGAGGGAAGGATTTAGAATTCCTTTTTTCTTGGAGCTCATAAAAGTAGAAGGAGACTTGGGATGAGTAAAAAAGGGAGGTGGAGGGGGGAGAGTCAGAGTGAAGGGTTTAGAAAGGTTTGTTTGGGAGATCTAAATAGTAAAAGAGGTATGAGATGATGCAATGAGGGGTAGAGTAGGGAAGAGTCTAGAAAGGGTTATTTTGGGGATCATAGTAGTGGTATGGGGTTTGGGATGAATGAGAGAGTGGAGGCAGATGATATATTCATAGAGGTATATGGGGAGAAATAGGGTAGTGCATTGGAAAGAGTAGTAGAATGAGGTTTGAGATGAGTCAGAGAGTTGAGGTAGAGGATATAGTGAGAGTGCTATGAGGTTAGAAATAGGGTAGTGAATTGGATATGCTGAATTGTGTGTGCAAAAATGCTTAGTTATATACTACTGTAGTCAATGTATGCTTAATTTGTTTGTTTAATAATCACAGTAGACCTGAAAGCCAACGGTGGAGTTGCACTACCTAAGGGCCTGATTCACAGAACTAACTTACGTCAAAAACGTAAAGTTAGTACTTTTGGTATTCACAGAATACACTTACTCATTTTGGTATTCACAGAATGCACTTACTCATACTAACTTTATGTCCGCACTCAGGCCGGAGATTCCGGCCCGGTGGTGGAGATTCCGGCCCGGTGGTGGAGATTCCGGCCCGGAGGTGGAGATTCCGGCCCGATGGTGGAGATTCCAGCCCAGTCCTAGAAAATTCTTACATTACTCTTTCTGAAAATAAACACTACTCATGTTAAGCCCTCTCCAGTCTCGTCTTTAGGGAGCAGTACATAGATCTTCTACAAGAACTGCAATACAGTGAATCTAATTTAGTGTAATGTTTTCTCCATCAAAAACTCAACACAAAAGTGTCATAAAAACATATGGTTTAGCTATTTTCTCACCAGTGAAGGGGGACACCAACATTTTTGAAGCATGCTTGACTTTCTGAAGCAAGTTTTGGAAGAATCTCATGATCATGTGAAAAGTACAGTGCTTAATTTGAGCCGGTGCTTTCCGGTGCTCAGCACCGGCACTTAATTAGTTTCCGGTGCTTGGCACGGCACCTAATTGTCAACACCATACTTGGAACAGGCTACCAGATGGTGGCGCTGCTCATCTAATTTAGAGATGAGCAGAACAACGGTTGTTTAGGAATACAATATACATAAAAAAAATTACGAACACCTACCTCCCCAGCCATTCCTTTAGCTTTGGGGACCTGAAATAATCTGAACTGTCGCATTTACATGCGAGAGAGATGGTTAGTAGTTGTTTTGGCAGCAATGTCAAGGGCGATGGGTGGTGTAAGCTGCAGTGGCCTCCTGGTCAGAGCCCTGGCACTTAATATTTTACAAATTAAGCACTGGAAAAGTTTTAAAGAAACAACCATCTGCAAAGCCAATAGGACTGGTATTGGCTGCAACCTTTTGGATTACTCGATGTTTGCTTTGTCATATAGGTGACCTCTGACATATGCTGTAGGTATGTTTTAAAGTATGGTTATTTCTGGTTAAAAAAGTGAGAGTTGTTCATCTGAGTTTCTGTAACTTAGCCATGATATGGACAGTGTTATGTGAAGCACTAATAGACTATACCAGTTATAATCCAAGTGACATACACGTTTTAAAAGCATATAGGGTGTTTCTGACTCAGTTATGGATCAACAAAAGCACTTATACATTCAGTAACATACTCAGAAAGTAGATATATATTTCTAGCAGTATGAAAAGCAGTTGCACATACGTTTTGTAATTTGTAATAAAGGAACTGAGGTATTCATTTAGCTATGTATGTTCAGATTTCTAGTACATTTTCTTAAACATGCTATGGGACTGCTTGCTAGGCCATAGGGCAGGGTGCTATGTAGTTAATATGTAAGATATGTATTGTGAAGTTTGAGTGAGCTACTTTTGCTCATAAAGACGCTTGTACTCAAGTATACATGCAGCGTGCCACCTAGACTTCAATCTGACATACCTAAGTAGAAACCTAGGCATTATGTCTTGGGTGCGGTATAGTTGACCTGTGCATGCAGTTTTACTGTTAGGGCTGTCTGCTTACTTAATACTCCTACACAAAGTGTAAACTGATCTTCTAGAACATATAACTGCCCACGAAACAAGGGTGTAGCTATAGTGTAGGAAGCTATATGTTTAAAATTTAACATATGTGCCCTGAAGATTCACTGAGCTATATGCAGTCCCACAGATCCATGTGCAGCATTAAACATGCACTATGCCACCCAGACTTCCATCTGACACAGCTAAATAGAAAAGCATAGAGACACTAAAACACCCAGAATGCAGCCCCTTACAGACAGATTTAGAGAACCATACAGGTTACGAAGAGGGGCAGTCATTTACTAACAAACTTATATACACATGCAACTACAGACTCAGATAAAGGCTGAGACATTCATTCACATATGTGCTAAAGAATTAACAATTATAACTGTAACATGCAGAAAAGTAGCCCTTCGTCATGTTTTGGGCCTTGTTCAGTTGAGCATCATACAAAGTCATGTGCCCCATTAAGCACCCACTCTGCCACCCAGACTTTATTCTGACACATCTTAGTAGAAAAGGAGATAAGCACTAAAACATCCAGTGACATAGTGACAGAAGCATCTAAATATTTACTCACATAGACAGGCACAAGTGATATCTATGTAGCAGTAATGAAGACAGTTGAACACACAGCTAAAAAATCTCATACTCATTAACACATCCAGGAGGCAAAGTATGTAGCCTTAGAGACACATTTAGAGAACCATAGAGGTCATGATGAGAGGCAGTCATTTACCAACAAACTTAGATATGCATGCAATGACAGCCCCAAATAGGGACTCAGACATTCATTCACATATCTGCTAAAGAACTGAGACTTTCAAGTCTAACATGCACAGAAGTAGCGCTTGCATCTTGTTTTGGGCCTTGAACAGTGTAGACACTGGATGCAGTTTACTGTTAGGCAAACATTCATATTTTAAACTCCTACACAAGGCAAAAACTGATCTTGTCCTAGATATAAGTTACCACTGAGTTAGGCTGTAGCTTGGCCATAAAGCAGGCTGGTATGTGCTCAAAAGGTTACAGATGTAGTCTGAAGATTCACTGAGCTATATGCACTTGTGCAAACTCATATGCCCCATTAAACATCCACCTTGCCACCTAGAGTTTAATCTGACACAGCTTAGTAGAAAAACAGACAGGCACAAAAACACCCACTGACATAGTGACAGAAGCACCTAAAGATATAGACACATATATAAACAGGCACAAGTGATATCTATATGGCGGTAATGTACGCAGTTGCACACACACCTAAAAAAATCTAATACTCACTACACATCCAGGAGGCAAACCATGCCCCTTCGAGACACATTTAGATAACCTTAGAGGTTTTGAAGAAAGGCTGTGATTTACTGACAAACTTACATGCACATGCAATCACAGCCCCAGATAGGGACCGAGACACTCATTCACACATCTGCTAAAGAAGGGACACTTTCAAGTCTAACATGCAGAAAAATAGCCCTTGCATCATGTTTTGGGCCTTGCACAGTTTTACTGCTGGCCCAACCTTTATATTTTAAGTACCTACACAAGGCATAAAATGATTCTTTACTACACATAAGTCAGCATTGACATAGGTTGTATGTAGCCTAGAGGGCAGGTTGATATGTGCTTATAAGTTAACCCATGTACTCTGAAGATTCATAGAGGTAAATGAGCTTATACAAAGTCATGTACTCCATTAAACATGCACCTTGCCAATCACAGTCTGACACAACTCAGTAGGAAAGCACTGATATAGTGGCAAATGTATCTAAAAATTCACTAATATACAGAGACAGAAGTGATATCTATATATCGCTAATGAAGGCAGGTGGTCACACACTGAAAAATCTAATACTCACAAACACATTCAGGAGGCAAACTATGCAGCCCCTTACAGACACATTTAGATAACCTTACACATTACAAAGAGAGACAAAAATGTTTCCACTGACTTACAAGGACATGGATATGACTGAGACATTCATTCAGATATCTGCTGAAGAACTGACAGTTTCAAGTGTAATATGCACAGTAGACATTGCATCATGTTTTGAGTGTTGTACAGTTTAACATCTGCATGCAGTTGAACTGCTGGCCAAAGCTTCATATTTTAAGCTCCTATACAAGCCATACAGTGATCTTTTAGTAGATATAAGTAAGCAATGAGGTATGCTGTAGCTAGATCATTGGGTAGGCTAATATGTGCTTAAAAGATAATTCATGTACTCTGAAGATTCACAGAGCTACATGCACTCATAGCAACTTATGTGCTCCATTATATTCACCTTGCCAACCACAGTTTAGTCTGATACACCTTAGTAGCAAAGCAGAGATGTACTAAAACACCCAGTGACATAATGACAGAAACTTCTAAAGATTTACTGACATACACAGGAACAAGTGATATCTATATAGCGCTAATGAAGGTAGTTGCACACACACATAAAAAACCTATTACCCACTAAAATATCCAAGAGGCAAACTCTGCATGCCTTACAAACATATTGAGAGCATCATACATGTTATAAAAACATATAGTCATTTATGAAGAAACTTACATACAGATGCAATCAGAGCCCCGGATAAGAACTGAGATACTCATTGAGATATCTTCTACAGAATTAAGACTCTGAAAACTAACTAACATGTAGAGAAGTAGCCCTTACATCATGTCTCGGGCTGCTACACTTGAGCTTGTGCATGCAGTTTTACTGCTAGACAAACATTGACATTTAAAAGTCCTACAGAAAATTTAAAATGCTCTTTTTCCACGTATAACTCACCAGAGAGGTAGGCTGCAGCTAGGCCATAGGGCTTAAAAGGTAACATATCTACTCTGAAGTTTCATTGAGCTTTATGCACTTGTAGAGACCTGTGTGCCCAATCACATATCCACTCTGCCTGCTAGAGATAGAGACAGTCACAACTGATATGTATCTAGTGGTAATGGAGGACGTTTCACTCACAATTCACAAACTCAATACTTACTAAGACAGCCAGAATGGAATTACTACAGCCTAGTTCATTCCCTTTTAGTGAACCAGAGAAGTCACTAACAGAGGCAGTATTCTGCCCAGAAACATAGATGCTCATGGAATCAGAACCTTACATAGAGGCAGATACAGTCATTTGGATATTGACTGAAGAACTGACATTTTGTACTGTAACAAGCTTCCTGGTCTCCAGCTTCCTGTTGCTGAAGTACCGGTCTACCGAGGTCAGCCCTTAGAGGGGATCAGGTCCAGTCATCACACATGGGGAACGGAGCAGTTGTTCAGGTGAGCAATGCATGTCAGGGGTGGTGGTCTCCTTGGTGCTCTGAGCTGCAATGGCAGGAGGTCCATGGTGTTGTTGAATCTTGCCAAGGATAAATTGTGGGAGTTTTTTTATTATCCAATGGCCTCATTTATGAGGCCCTAGCAGCACTCTTGCAATGCCGTGACGTCACTTGTTTGACGTTCCGGTGGCGCAATGTGCCACTGCATGTTTACAAGTCCACGTAAAGCCACTTTATGTGGCTTTTAATGACCTTGTATATATGTCCCCTTCTCATGAATTAAACAATGTGAAAGGGGCATTCAATAGGTGTTACTGTGGGCGTTCCCACACCAAGAGAATGGAATCTGAAGCATTCCCAGGTTTACGAGAAACTGTAAACCTTCGGAATGCGTCAAAATCTAACACCACCCCGAGGGTGGCGTTTGGGAGGCTCTACGAGGATAGATGTTTCCATTTCTCCTCTTTTTTCACTTTTTCTATGTGTGCTGCATTCTGCAGCACACAGAAAAACAGGAAATACCATGGATTGATAGGTTTTGTGCAGGTAGGTGTCCCTTCCTGCACAACATCAATCAACTCTGCAACACAGTCACCCTTGCACCATGGCGCAAGGAGGCCTGCGTTGGCGCATGGCAGCCATTGTGCGCCAACGTAGGGGAAAAAGACAGGGGGGCTTATTTATGAACCCCTTGCGACAGTATAACGCTTCTGGTGCTTAATTTTCTTGACGTACTTGCAGTGTGAATTTTGCACCACTTTGCGCGGTATTTATAAAGTGATGCATCTAGGCATATGCGTGACCTTGTAAAGCCCTGCGCCACAATAAACCTGTGTCAGGTATGATGTACGCAGGGTGGGTGTTCCCACGCAGAAAAGCCTCGTATGAGTGGCGCAGTGAAATCTATCATATTTCAATGCCAGGCACGGCCCGTGGTAGGAGTGCCGGTCAGGCGGTGACGTGGGGAGGGGCAGGGTGGGGGGTAGTAAACTACGGATTAAGGCTGAATACAGGTAAGTGAACATTTAAATAAATAAAACGAATTTCGTTGTGAGCGCTGCATCGCCAAATGCGATGCAGTGCGCGCAACAAAATTCGTTTTATTTATTTAAATGTTCACTTACCTGTATTCGGCCTTAATCTGTAGTTTACTACCCCCCGCCCCACGTCACCGCCCGACCGGCACTCCTACCACGGGCCGCGCCTGTTCAATGCTACAATTCAAGGACGCCACTGCGTCTAAACCTTACGCCTGCCTCATGGCAGGTCTAAGGGTGACGCAGTGCCATAGGATACTTTTGCCCCATGCATTGCTGGAGTTACGTCATGCTTGCGACACACCTGCAGCAATGCAGGACTTTAGCGCCAACAGATACATCAGGATTCTAGACGAATCTGTCATTGAGTGAGACAAGGAGCGCCGTACAGTAAATACGGCAAATCCATGGTGTCACAAGGAGGGCGCAGTGAAAAGTGTCCTATTGCTGTTTTATCGCAGTGATACAACACTTTTCATGTATGGGAACCAGAAATGCGCCCTAGCTTATCGATAGGGCGCATTCCTAACCTTTTGTTTTGGCGCAGGGTAGCGCAGCAATATTCCTTGCAGTGCTGTCCAGCACCCAAATATCTTATATGTGGCCCCAAGTGTTTGCACTAATTTCAAGACCAGCTATTTTCTGGCCTTAAAAAACCTGCTTCTAATTGAACTTTGCAGCAGTTTTTTGGGTTTTGCGACATACAGGGAAATCCTTGTAAATATTGCATTGTGTGTTTTGCAGGAGTTTTTACGCGGGAATGCCTACCTTGCATCTCATTTTTGGTAAGTCACGCTAACAGAAGTACCGATGAGAAAAATTTACATTTACGCTAGAAAATTGCCGCTAACTGGAGTTAGCAGCAACTGGTAAATACGGCGATATAAAAAAGCCGCCGTAACATTAAAAAATTTACGCCACGGTAAGTTTTTGTAAATATGCCCCTATATTTCATATGTTTTAAGCAAATACCTCAGTGCCTGTAGCCTGCTTACAGTGCACATTAGAGTTGACTTACATGTAGTAGGAGAGAGCTTTAAAGACTTGAGAACATGTGTTAAATGTTAAGTCTCCCTAGCAGTAACTCTGCACACACACACTGTTCAATAACAGGCCTGACACATGATGAAAGGATGAATGATCTCCATGGCTGACTTGTTAGTGTCAATTCTTCAGCACATATCTGAATTAATGTCTCAGCCCCTATTTGGGTGCGATTATATATTTAAACAAGTAAACTGGTATGAGAGTGCCTCTGTTAGCCTATGTTTCTGTAAATGTGTATTGAAGGAGCTGCATGCATTAGTTACTGGCTATGTTGCAGAGTATTTGGGTATAAAACTTTCTGCCTCTATTATACATAGTTACATAAGAGCTGTGTGGGTCTGGGAGAGAATGTTTAAGTAGCTCTGAGAATGTCTGACTGGGTGTGCCAGAGGCCGTATCCTTTTCTATATAGCTATGTTAGTTGCAGTACAAGTGTGAGACTGCTGCGCAGCTTCCTCAAAGTCATTAATTTTACATTGTATTACACCCATTACCTCCGCACCTGGAGTGGTAAAATACTCAAGTTCTCATCTTCAAAGCGTTGCAAGTTCCTGCGGCGGTCCCATAGGATGCCAGCCTGCTTAGCAATACACTCTACCCATATCACTGATTTACAGGCTACCCAGAGCATCGACCGAGAATCCACAGTGCCCACATTATGGCTGAAAAAGTCAGCCACTGCAGCACAAATAGCCTTGTGGAACACCTGGTCCGCAGGGCACCAGGGGGTAATCGCCATGTAAAAGCAAGGTTCTGGCAATCTGGAAGGACAAGCTCCAGTAAAACTGGAGAGTGATCCGAGAATGTTCTAGGGAGGTGAGACACAGCAGACACTCACGCATCAACATTCCTGGACACCGACCAATAATCAATACACGACCAAGAAGAGGTATCCGAGGTCACCCAAGTTCCCTCTTGCTTATCCCCATTCCTAGCCATCCACACATCCACCAAACCTTCATCTGCAATTAAGAATAAAAGCTGAGTGGCGGCCCGGGGTGGGGCCGACGACACTCTCCTGGCCTGTCCAGCTGTGGGTCCAAAATAATGTGAAAGTTTCCCCCCCACACTACCGCTCCAGGACCCAGCGCATCCACAAGCCTCCAGGCCTCAAGAAAGAAATCAGGGACATCAATGTTGGGACCATACATAGACACAAGTTAGAGTAACAGGCTACATACTCCTCTCCAATCCATCCTGCCCGCAAGCACGCAGAAGTCTGTTTGGCCAGATGAACCTCCTGGAGGAAGCATATATCTACGCCACGCCGCTTCAGGTACTCCAGTACCAACCTCGCTTTGCACCTGTCATTTAGCCCGCCTATATTCCAGGTGATAACTTTTAGGCGGGCCATGGGGATAGCTACCGACCTTGACAAAGCAGCAACTCAGTCTTGCTCATACCATGTAGCCTCCCATCAGGATAAAGACCTTACCAGCCAGCCCAGAGATGTAAGATGGCAGAAAAAAGAACAAAGCACAGAGAAATAGAGAAATAGAGATAGCCTAAGAACTCCCCCCCCAACAGCCACTCCCCCCCAGTTCAGCCCCTCCATCAGGCTGAATATGAACCACCCACCCCCACCAAAATCCCTCAGAATTAGTAACACATGACCAAAAGGGAAATCATCACCTGGGGGAACACCAGTTGCCCACCACAGCCGAGTCAGCGAGAACCTGGAGGCCGGAACCGGTCAACTCTTACAACCATCAGAATACAGCAAAGCACAGGAACCTCACCGCAAGATGCAGCCACAACAGTAGTTGCCTCCCCTTCAACCCTTCTGGCGGAGCTAGGCTTACATCAAAAGTGTCACAGTCCCCAAGTGTTGTCACTCATTCTCTTAATCATTATCACTTGTGCAGCCAGCCTCCCCTTCAGCTGGGGTGTGAACCTGATCAGTCTTGGCCAATGGTAAGCTCTTCACGAATTTTGAAGCCCCCTTTGGGTCCATGAAAAATACAGTCTTACCAGCATGAAAGTGTTTTGAAGAGCACGCTTCACATGGATAAATGCACATCGAGCCACCTGAACAGAGAGTGTAAAATCTGGGTAAAAGGATACAGTGTTCCCTTGGTAGGGCATGGTATACTGCTCTCGGGCTACCCTGAGAACTGTGTACCTATCCCTGTAGTTCAGGAGCCGGGCAATATTTTTTCGTTCAGAGGCCCCAGCGATCTGTGCACCCGCTCAACTATGCACATTGCAGACAGCGAATCCCCAAATAAAGATCACAGCATTTCCTCTACATAGTCCTCTATTTGCTGAATTGCCATCAACTCAAGAATTACCATAATTCTGAGGTTATTTCTCCACAATCCAGCCTCCATCTCCTCATTTTTGTTACGAATGAGGTCAAGCACTTTCTCCATGTGGAGCAGCTTCTCTCGCGCAGTATTGCTGTCGTCTTCCACTGTAGACATGCGCTGCTCCAGCTGGCCAATGCGCTCATTCATCTTCATTGAATACCTTCTCCTTCAGACGATCAAGCCTGTCCGACAAAGAGTCAATTTTGCCATCAGTAGCTGTAAGGGACTGCTTGAGGTCTCGGAACATGGCTCGGATATCTGGTTCCGACAAAGTGTCTCCACCAGCTGCTGAATCCATGTGCAGCTCCTCCCTCGTAGCTTTAGTTCTCTGCTGGGGCCTCCGCTGTTCAAAGGGCATCTTGGACTGCCTGGCGTCGGTTCTGCCCATGATGACTAGGCCCAGGGGAGCCAGCCAGGGGGCATTCCGAATGTCTAACTGGGTGTGTCAGAGACTGTATGCTTTTCTATATAGCTATGTGAGTTGCAGTAAAGGTGTAAGACTGGATGTATAAGTAGAGATTTTGGTCTGTAAGTGCAGATCTGAGTCACTAAAACAAAAAAAAATCTCTCTTATATTTTAAAGAGATACCTCACTGCCTATGGGCTACATTTAGTGTACGTAAGGGGTGACATATATGGTAGGAGAGCACTTTTTAGACTTGGGAACATATTTAAAATATCAAGTGTGTCTACAGCGAAATCTGGACACAGAGGTTGTATAGTAGTAGGCCTGACACATGTTATAATAGGTAAGTGGTCTGCATGGGTGAGGTCATAGTATTAGTTCCTCCCTACATATCTGAATGAGCGAGTCAGCCCCTATGTGAATCTGTGGTTGCATATTTAAGGCACTATGTTGATATATGAGTGAATCTCTTACTGACTCTATACCTTTAGATTGGTTATTGGGTGTATTACAGAGCATTGACGTATTTAACTCTGTATGTGTAGGAAGCTGGGTTTCTGTTGAGTAACCCCCCCTTTTGCCAGACTACTGATGCACTTTGACTTGATGTGCCCTGGGTCCCTGCCAATCAGGTTCCCAAGGCCTGTGTTCTTTCACCAAAACTGTACCTTGTACCCCCAATTGGCACCTCTCTGGTCACATGTCAGTCCCTTGTAAAAGGTACCATGGTTACCAAGGGCACTATGGCCAGGGAAGGCCTCTAAGGGCTGCAGCACTTATTGTGCCACCCTTAGAGGCCCTGTACCTTTACACACACCCACTGCCATTGCAGGCTGCGTGTTTTGGTGCAGAACAAAGTGAAGAGTCGACATGGCACACATCCCTGTGTCACATGCCTACAACCCACTGCCCTGGCATAGGTCAGTCACCCCTCTAGCTGGGTGCACTATACCAGTGGTGAGGGTACAGGTGCATGAGCCCTGTACCCCTACAGTGTCTAAGTCAATTCTTAGGCATTGTAAGTGCAGTGCTAACATTTAGAGAATATGGTGCTGGGAGTTTGTCATTACGAACACCACAGTACCATAATGGCTGCACTGAAAACTGACAAGTTTGGTATCAAACTCCTCAGCACATTAAACCCACACTGATGCCAGTGTGGGATTTAATGAAAAATGCACCCAGAGGGCATCTTAGAGATGCCCCCTGAAAAACGACCAGCCTCTGGTGGGTTCCCTGACTGATACACACCAGCCTGCCACCATGAGACATGTTTCTGGACCCCTGGGGTGGGAGCCTTCGCTCCCCGAGCCCAGAAACAAAGCCTTTCCTGGGAGGAGGTGTCACACCTCCCCCAGGCCAGGAAGAGCCATCTGTGGCAGGGGAGCTTCAAAGGCCTTGCTGCCTTTGTAATGCGACCCCCAGCCTCTCCTGCTATCAGGAGCAGGCCCCCTTCCAGTCTCCCCTCCTTTTCAGCAGGAAGACAGGTGGGAAAAATTAGCCAGCCCAGAAGGTGTGCCCACCTCTGCCAACACCACCTTTCAGGTGGGGGAGGCGAGGGGTTCCCACTCTTCAGTGCCCGCCATCTTGCAGATGGCAGGCACTCCCCAATCAGGATTAGGGATTGTGCTCACTACCCCACGTGGGGTGAGCACACCAAGGGTGTAGTCACCCTAAGGTCAGTAGCCCATTGGCTACTGACCCCGAGACCCCTAAAACGAGGAAGAAGGACCGAACAGCCGTTGCGAAGCTAACAAGACGAGGATGCCTACTGACTTGGCCCCAGCCCTACCGGCCTGTCCCCACCTCGAACCTGCAGAAGCGAAACCCCGGTGTGTCCTGCAGCCTGCAGCCTCAAGAACCCCGAGGACCTGCCCTGCCTTCAAATGAAAAGACTCTGTCTTCCGTGAACACCGGATTTGTTCATCAACAGACTCCAGCTCCGGCAGGATCCGCGAGTCTGCACCACTCTGCGCCCGACGCCCCTGGTCCAAGTTCGAATGGCCCAACACCAAGAGGAGGTCTCCCCGGTGATCCTGACCCGAGATCCGGTGACCCCTGACCTGCCTCAAGCCTCCTGCCGACGCCTGTAGCCTCAAACCAGAAGGACCCCCCAACAGCGTCCTGGATCTGGTAAGAAGATCCGGCCCTAAAAGGCACCCCTGCACCCGACGCCCCACGGCCTTGGGTGGCCCAACAGATGGTGCCTAACCAACCCCCAGCATCCCAACTTACCTCTCCAAGTGGTGGTCGAACCCAGAAGACCTTCAACCCCGAGTCTGCAGTGTGTTTGCAAACCGGAGACTCCCCATTGAAAGCTACAGGGCGCCCGACGCCAAAACAGCACTCTGCACCCGGCCGCCCCAGTGCCACTGAGGGTGCACCTTTTGTGCTGGCTTGAAACCCCATTTGCCCTGAGCTTAAGTCCAGGAGCTTTGCTCCCACAACCCAGTGGCCTGCTCGTAAGCAGCCACCAACCGGAGGCCCCCTATCCCCCATTGGATAACATTGTGCCTCAGCACTCTGCACCCGGCCGCCCTAGTGCCGCTGAGGGTGTAACAAGAGTGCATCCTTGACCCTGGGGGACCCCTGAGTCTAACCCCAGAAACCCAACTCCCACAACCGAATACTTACCTTTGAACCGATAACCCAATTTTCCTCCATAGGATAACATTGACTGTTTTTCTGTGAAAAGTTTTAAGTGTGGAGTTGGAAAATCTAAGAAACCCTTTAAAACTGTAACTAAATAACAAAAACGCTTTTACTCACCTGTTTACAGGAAATGTCCCAGTGCAGTATCCAGGTATACTGCACTGTGTAAGAAAAGTAATCTGTAAGGTATTCATAACCTATCTTGAAAGGAGTGCCTCGGTTCACAATGTTCACAAATCTATTTTGTGCAAAAAAAAGGTTCATAGGCAGTCTTTGATGAATTTCAAACTCTGTGGTTTATTTCAAAAACCTTTCAAATTGTTAGATCCACACAATATAGTAACAAATCAATCAGCCAACGCTTTTCGTCCACACTTGGACATCATCAGGGCTGTAAATTCAAAGAAAACACAATACATCATGAACAAATTACCGGTGTTCCTCTTTTTCAAAAACAAGAATTCATCAGTGTCCCCACCATAATTACATTAACTCAATTCTTAAACAGTAATGACTGCCTATATCCAGTCTTTGAATCCTCCCTGGTTCCAAGGGTATAAAATTCCCTTGTACCAACATAACAATAATTCTATACTGTGCACCTGGTGCCCATGACTGCCTTGTGAGAACATATCATGCTTTCACATCCCATCTTAATACAATTCATTATAATCACAGTTGATCAGAACACGTTCAAATATGTCTTAAAAGTCTTAATACAAATTCATTATAATTGCAGTTAGTCAGAAACCTTCAATTCCATCTCCCAAAGTCGAATATATTAATAGTCTCCCATCACTCCCCTCCTTCAATGTCAATGGTCCTGTTTGATCCAATTCATTAATCCACCTCCCAAGCGCCAGTAACCAGTACCCATAAAATTACTGATACTGAAAACATACCTCCAAATTATGTATTGGATCAGACAGGACCATTGACATTGAAGGAGGGGTGAGGCGTAGTTGACTGAAGCTGCGCCTCCAGGTGTGATCTGCTGGCATGTGTGCGGCTTGGACGAAGGGGTGGAAGAAGCCCGACATATTTTAAAATAAATTGACTTCCAGGCAAAACGACATAAACAATTATTATTAACCCACAAGGACTGTTTGGAAGAGCCCGCTCTCATCAGAGATCAAATTTAGTACGTTCAGGATTTAGTACTACAATCCTGAGGAATGCTGGGAGTTGCAGTCTTTGTGCAATGGCCACAAATTTTTCTCCAATGAAAACTTGGCTAGCTGCCTCCTCCAATGACAGAGAGGCAGCAGACCATAGAAAAAACGGTGTAGACAAACCTGGAAGCCATGCATCTGATGTAAGCCTGGGCGTAGTTCGCGAAGTAGCGCTACGCGAAGCTACGCAAAGTGCAGTTCGCACTACGCGAGCTACGCATAGCACTACGCGAACTGCGTAGTGCACTGTTCGCAATGATTGCACAGGGCCGGATGCTTGTCCGCACTGTGCAATCATTGAAAACGGCATCTTGCACAGTGCGAGCTGTCTTTTACTGTCGCTCGAGTAGATTTTTACTCGAGCGGCAGCTTTCTCAACGCGGACTGGTAGCTTTCATCGCGAGCGGTCACGAGCATACGCGACCGCTCGCAATGAGAAACCTGACCTCCCGCGTTGAGAATCTCGCCGGGAGGTTTATTTTCCACGCTCGCGATCGGCAACTTGATGTTGCTGATCGCGAACGAGGAAAAAGTCTCGCCGGGATGTCATTTTGCTTGCTCGCAGTCGCCAACTTGACGTTGAGGACCGCGAGCAAGCAAAAAATGACCGCTGCACTCACGCTACGCTACGCTACGCGTGTTTGCACTGTGCTACGTGCAATTCGCGTTGTGCGAAGTAGCGCAAACTTCGCAAACTACGCGAGCGTAGCGTAGTGCTTTGCCCAGGGTTAATCTGATGAAGGCACACGCTGAAACGCGTTATGCATTTTTTTTAATAAAAAGGAGCTTCTGCAGCCCCGTTGTGTGCTCTGGTTTGTTTCTGGAAGAGGAACGAATGGTGGTGGCAAAAAAAAATAAAAAAAATATATATATATATATATATATATATATTATCTACTGGCGGTCGCCAGTAGATAGTTATAGTTAGGACCTATTTTCCATAGGAAATCCGCAACATTCTATTTGAAATAACGTTGGCGCCGGTTGACGAATCTTCGCGAAATTTTCCAACTTGTTGGGGCGCTCCGGTCCGCTCCTATCCTGAAAGTCTCGGGGTGATTCGGCAAGCGGGGGCTGAGAAAAAGGGGGGTCCCAAAACGTGTTTTCCCCATGCAATTTTCCATAGGAACCTTTAGTCGCAGCTACAGCCCGAACTGCTGAACGGAATTACACCAAATTTACCAAAAAGGTAGCCCTTGGTTCAGGGTCATGCCTTTTGCTTAAATGGTGTAAATCCGTTCAGTAGTTCCTGAGAAATTTGAAAAAGAAAACACATATATATCTGGGCGGAGCCTAACCACACATGTCATCGTGAGATCTGATTGGCTGTCAGCACTTCATCCTGGAATTGCTGGCAGCCATCTTGGGACCAATATAAATGATAGTACCCCATTGAAATGCATTGTAGTGAATCGAAGATTTTGAGGGTTACCAAAAGGAGAACTATAAAGGGTGATAACAGACTTTAGTTACATTAGAATTCATTTGTTGATGGTACCATACTAATTTCAGGAATTGTGGTGTGTTCTAAGGTGATTTTACCCTGTGAAAAACCTTCTGCTGGGATATCATGAATCATGTTTGAGAGAAAACTATTTTCACATGCTTGTCCCATACAGTTTTGGAAGGTGCTCCAGAAGCTAAAATGAGAGCATATTTTCTGTAAATTCACATTATCTTTCTCAGTCATGTGAGAATGAAGTCTGACATTCTCAGTAAAACATGTACATCCAACAAGGGCAGAGACTGTCAGTTGATTCCTTTGTGTTCTACTGCAGCTTCCCAGAGTGTTCTAAAGAACAACTACAGTGCTAACAGCCTTACTTATGACAAAAGTATGGCACACCTGAAGCCATCTTGGATGGAATAAACTGGTAACACTTAAAACATTTAATTTAAAAAGAAACAAAATGATGGGGTTCATTTTGTCATAGAATTATGGTTAGTGCTGTAGAAAGAAAAATTAGGACATGTTTCAAGCGTGATCTCAAATATCTTCCTGTTATATTTCAACAGGAGCAGCCTGTCAGTTGATGCCTTTGTGTTCTACTGCAGCTTCCCAGAGTGTTCTAAAGAACAACTAGATCGCTAACAGTCTTACTTATGACAAAATTATGGCACACCTGAAGCCATCTTGATTGGAATAAACTGGTAACACTTAAAACATTTAATTTAAAAAGGAACAAAATGATGGGGTTCATTTTGTCATAGAAATTATGGTTAGTGCTGTAGAAAGAAAAATTAGGACATGTTTCAAGTGTGATCTCAAATATCTTCCTGTTATATTTCAACAGGAGCAGCCTGTCAGTTGATAACCTTTGTGTTCTACTGCAGCTTCCCAGAGTGTTCTAAAGAACAACTAGAGCGCTAACAGTCTTACTGTTATGACAAAATTATGGCACACCTGAAGCCATCTTGATTGGAATAAACTGGTAACATTTAAAACATTTAATTTAAAAAGGAACAAAATGAGGGGGTTCATTTTGTCATAGAAATTATGGTTAGTGCTGTAGAAAGAAAAATTAGGACGTTTTAAGTGAGATCTCAAATTTCTTCCTGTTATATTTCAACAGGAGCAGCCTGTCAGTTGATGCCTTTGTGTTCTACTGCAGCTTCCCAGAGTGTTCTAAAGAACAACTAGAGCGCTAACAGTCTTACTTATGACAAAAGTATGGCACACCTGAAGCCATCTTGATTGGAATAAACTGGTAACACTTAAAACATTTAATTTAAAAAGGAACAAAATGAGGGGGTTCATTTTGCCATAGAAATTATGGTTAGTGCTGTAGAAAGAAAAATTAGTGCTAAAACACTACCCCCAGCACGACACCCTACACTACCCAAACATAACTGCACTACCCTAAACCCTAAAACACTACCACCAGCACGACTCCCTACACTACCCAAACACCACTGCACTACACTAAACCCTAAATATACCCCCAGCATGACCACCCACACTACACAAACACCACTGCACTACCCTATACCCTAAAACACGACCCCCTACACTACACAAACACGACTGCACTACCCTAAACCCTAAAACACTACCCACAGCATGACCCCCTTCACTACACAAACACCACTGCACTGCCCTAAACCCTAAAACACTACCCCAGCACTACCCCCTACACTACCCAAACACCACTGCACTAACATAAACCCTAAAACACTACCGCCTCACAACCCCCTACACTACACAAACACCACTGCACTACCCTAAACCCTAAAACACTACCCCCAGCACGACTCCCTATACTACCCAAACACCACTGCACTACCCTAAACCATAAATCTACCCCCAGCACGACCCCTACAGTACCCAACACCACTGCACTACCCTAAACCATAAAACACTACCCCCAGCATGACCCCCTACACTACACAAACACCACTGCACTACCCTAAACCCTAAAACACTACCACCAGCATGACCCCCTACACTACTCAAACACCACTGCACTACCCTAAACCCTAAAACACTACCCCAGCATGACCCCCTACACTACCCATACACCACTGCACTACCCTAAACCCTAAAACACTAACACCAGCACGACCCCCTACATTACTGCACTACCCTAAACCCTAAAACACTACCCCCAGCACGCCCCCCTACACTACCCAAACACCACTGCACTACCCTAAACCCTAAAACACTACCCCCAGCACGACCCCCTACACCACCCAAACACCACTGCACTACCCTAAACCCTAGAAAAGAAACCCCCACCCCATGCCCAATCCCCCTTACCTCTCACTCCTCATGGTTCCTCTCTCCTCGTGGTTCCTGCTTCACGTCATCTCTGAGGGGCGGTGCACGTCGTTGTGAGGAAACAGAACAGCCTCTGTTTCCTTACAACGACATGGATCGTTTACATGTTTTTAGAACGCATGGTCATTTACCATACATACCTTTACAACAAAATTCGTTGTAAAGGCATGCGTGGTAAATGACCATGCGTTCTAAAAAATGCGTAGTAATGACTTTGTGATGTACAACGCATGCGTGGTAATGCATGCGTTGTAATGGTATCGCAAAGTAAAAAGTCGTTGTAACGGCTGTTTACCGATCGAAGCTGACCCCTGTTCTTCAGTGAGACGTTTATTTGATTAATTAGGAGGAAGGAATGTGGTTTTTTACCGAAAAGTGCATTCCCGGCTGTTGTATTGTGAAAGTGTCCGCGTGGCCTGGTTTCACTTCCGGTGAGAGAGTGGAAGAGTCTGTTTGGATCTAAAGGAGTTCTGTTGTTGGACGGGGCCGGAGCGACATGTCATCAGAAAACATAGCTAATGGAAAGCGTCCTCCCTGAAGTGTGGAGCAGTGCCATGAGAGGTCAACGAGTGTGCGTCCCACCGCAGTATGACCGTACCGCGTGACCCATGTGCCGCCTCCAGGGTACGGGAGGCAGAAGCGGCATCGCAGGTCCTCTTGAAGACCGTTGTAGCACTAATTCTACATTTTGGTACTAGGGCATTTTAACTTCGTTGTTCCTGCCAGATACAAAGAGAAGATCCTGTGTTATTCAGTGCCCTCGTTACCTTTTTTGTGGGTTGTGGTGCTTGTCACTTCGCTGCCCCGCCGGTGCACACGGCTGGGCACCCCACCTCGTGTGCCATCTGCAGGGCCTCTGCCCTCAGATCACTGGTTTCAGTTTCTGGAGTGGCAACATAAACAGTTGCTCCCAAAGGACTAGCCTGAACACTTAGGTGAATATCCCCTGCACCAGCATTCCACGGAAATTCTTTCCTAGCTCTCCCACGTCAACGAGCACGGCTCCGCTCGCGACACCGTATGACGTCATCGGAGCCATAAGAGGACCTCGTCGGCGTGCTGACGTCAGTTCCACCCATTTTTTCCGTGCCACCGAGGCAAACAGGGGACCGAGACATTTTCACATGTATACATAGTATAATAAATATATATATATTCACTGAAAAAACCATAGGTTTCAGGCACGTTATAGTTAGAAATTAGCATTTAAAAAACCTTAGAAATTCACTGAAAAAACCATAGGTTTCAGGCACGTTATAGTTAGAAATTAGCATTTAAAAACCTTAGCAATTCACTGAAAAAACCATAGGTTTCAGGGGCGTTATAGTTAGTTGGACATTTCACTCGTACAAAACCATAGAAATTCCCCCATTATAGTTAGTTCAGCTAACTATAACTCGCGCGCACCGCAATGCACTGCTGATGACGTCACATATTACATCACTCATGACATGGTCAGTGACATCACTCATGACATCACTGATTACATCATCCAGTGAATGTGTGTTTTTCTGAAAATTAAATATGTTTTATATATGTATATCTCAAGGTCGATGGAAGAATAAATGGGTATATATGTGTCTAAATGGATGATTTTTTTTGTAAAATTGATTGTATAACTGACTAAGTGTATCTTAGTGAATACATGGGTTATTGAGTAATGTTTAAATATGAAAATATCTGTATCAGTCTCTCACTTTGTGTATAAGTGGCTGCATGGGTTGGTGAGTAGCTACATGAGTGTCTATATGGGTTATTAGTTGGTTTTTTGAGTATCAGTATGAGTGTCTGAGTGTCTGTATGGTTCGGTGGGGGTATTACTTAGTGCATAGATGCATGAATGAGTGACTCACTGTTTGTATGTGTTGAAGACAGCATGTGTGCAGGACTGTATAGGTGGATGAGTATGTGTATGGGTCTGTTAGTGAGTGAATGACTGTCTCAATAGTGTCTTTATGAGTAACTACATATGTTTTAAACTAGTATATGTGAGTATTGGTGTATATAAGTGAGTATATGTGAGAGTGAGAGATTGGAAGAGTTCCTGTACAAATAAGTAGGTGTTTCTATAAGTGATTGTTTAAGAGAGTAAGTATGTGTAAGTTTCTGTAGAAGTAAGTGTGGTAGTGTGTGTATTACTGTATATGCAAGTAAATGGATGTTTGATACTTTGTTTGCATGTGTGACTATGTGTGTGAGTAACTCTATGGATGAGTGGCGGTGTGTAACAGGATGTATAGGTGTATGAGTACATATGATGAGTGAGTATATGTATGAGTGACTGTATAGGGACTGTTGGTGAATGAGTGGATGTGTGTGTAGATCTTGGAATTAATGAATAGGTGTGTTGTAACTGGTATTGGTATGTCCATTGTTTTGAAAATGTTAGTTTGTATTTTTGAGTGTGTGTATCAAAGGTTATATTAGGGTGAGAGGAGGTCTGCCACTCTATCACAAGGATGATGTCATCAGTGATGTCATTTGAGATGTCATCAGTGATTTCATGAGTGATGTCACTGACCATGTCATGAGTGATGTAATATGTGACGTCATCAGCAGTGCATTGCGGATGCACGCGAGTTATAGTTAGCTGAACTAACTATAACGGGGGAATTTCTATGGTTTTGTACGAGTGAAATGTCCAACTAACTATAACGCCCCTGAAACCTATGGTTTTTTCAGTGAATTGCTAAGGTTTTTTAAATGCTAATTTCTAACTATAACGTGCCTGAAACCTATGGTTTTGTCAGTGAATATATATATATATATATATATATATATATATATATATCAAAGCTCCAAGGTTCCCACCTGTTGGAGACGCACTCTGACATCCCCTGCAGCAAGCTTCATGAGGTAAAAGCCGGATCGGCGGGCGGATCCAGTTTACAGCATGCCTGTCGATTCACGCCTGACGCGTTTTGTGCTCATTGCACTCTTCAGAGGCGCGACAGTCATTTTGGCATAAAGGCCACACCTCCCACTTAATAATATGAGCCCTCCAATGGGCGACTCAAATGAGTCCGCGTTGGTTTGTGGGTTTTGTAGTGTGTGTCTTAGTTATGTGCCGCTGTCTGAAACGTTACAAGCCCTCCAATGGGCCTCCACTCGCACATCCGGCTTGTCAATCCTCCATGGATGCCTCCACATTAAGACTCCGTGATTCGGAGCTCCGTGGCCCCAAATTTCCGGGTGGTGCATCTCCCGCGGCTGGGAGGCCGTGTATAAATCAAAGCTCCAAGGTTCCCACCTGTTGGAGACGCACTCTGACATCCACTGCAGCAACCTTCATGAGGTAAAAGCCGGATCGGCGGGCGGATCCAGTTTACAGCATGCCTGTCGATTCACGCCTGACGCGTTTCGTGCTCATTGCACTCTTCAGAGGCTTGGAGCTTATATATATATATATATATATATATTCTACTGGCGGTCCTGTGTGGAGGGGCTAGAGCCCCCCCACACGCCCCGGGGACCGCCACCTCCCCGGGGCACTAAAATGCAAATTTGGGGGTCCGTTACGGACCCCCGAGCCCCGGGGACCACACCTCCCCGGGGCTGTGCATTGGATGGGGGGGGGCCGGGTGGCCCCCCTCCTGGAGCCTGTGATGGCCCTGGGGACCGCCTCCCCCCAGGGCCGGCTCCTGCAGTGTCCCGGGGTGCCCACCCCCAGGACACTGCTGTTTGCTATGGCAGGGCGGGAGCCGCGAGGCTCCCGCCCTGCCATAGCAAACTGTGGTTTGGATTTTGGAAGAGAGAGCAGGAAACCTGCTCTCTCTTCCAAAATCCAAACCAGATTAGCTTTCCACACGGGGAGCTGCATGTCAGCAGCTCCCCGTGTGGAAAGCAATGCCGGCTCCCGCAGGAGGCGGGGAGCCGGCTGGGACCGTGGGGGCATTGGGGCTCCCCCCACAGTCCCCAACGAGAGGCCAGGCCCCGGGGGATGGGGTCCCCGGGGCAAGGAGTGGCCCAGGAGGGGGGCCACGCGGCCCACCTCCCCCATAATAAAAGTAAAAAAAAAAAAACACGCAAAGGCCAGCCCCGGGGGATGGGGTCCCCGGGGCCATAAATGGCCTGAGGAGGGGGGGCCACGCAGCCCCCCTCCAAATATATTTAAAAAAAAAAAAACACTGGCCATGCCCCAGGGGATGGGGTCCCCGGGGCCGAATATGGCCTCGGGAGGAGGCCATGCGGCCCCCTTCCATTTTTGAAAAAAATTAAAAATAGGGGTCAGGCCCTGGGGGATGGGGTCCCCAGGGCCCATAAAATAGGAAAGGAAGGGGGGCCACACAGCTTCCCTTCTTAAAAATAAAATTTTTAAAAATAGACCGGCATCGCCGAGGCCCCGCCCCCTCCCAGCAACACTCTGCAAACGCGCCCTGTGGCGCGTTTTAAGTTGGGGAATTAATTCCCCTTCAATACTGGGGGTCCCTGGGGGCCAACTAGCCCACCAGGTACCTCCAGCAAGCGCCACAGGGCTGCGTTGCAGAGAGGTGGTCCAGGCCACGCCCCTTTTTACACCTCTCTGCAACGCAGCTCTGTGGCACTTACTGGAGGTACCTGGTGGGCTAGTTGGACCCCAGGGACCTTCAGGATTCAAGGGGACTTTATCCCCCAACTTAAAACGCGCCACGGAGCGCGTTTGCACAGTGGTGAAGGGAGGGGGCGGGGCCTGAGGTGACATGTGTGCAAACATGCCCTGTGGCGCGTTTTAAGTTGGGGAATTAATTCCCCTTCAATACTGGGGGTCCCTGGGGGCCAACTAGCCCACCAGGTACCTCCAGTAAGCGCCACAGGGCTGCTTTGCAGAGAGGTGGTCCAGGCCACGCCCCTTTTTACACCTCTGCAACGCAGCTCTGTGGCGCTTACTGGAGGTACCTGGTGGGCTAGTTGGACCCCAGGGACCCTCAGGATTCAAGGGGACTTTATCCCCAACTTAAAACGCGCCACGGGCGTGTTTGCACAGTGGTGAAGGGAGGGGGCGGGGCCTGAGGTGACATGTGTGCAAACACGCCCTGTGGCGCGTTTTAAGTTGGGGAATTAATTCCTCTTCAATCCTGAGGGCCCTTGGGGCCAACTAGCCCACCAGGTACCTCCAGTAAGCGCCACAGGCCTGCGTTGCAGAGAGGTGGTCCAGGCCACGCCCCTTTACACCTCTCTGCAACGCAGCTCTGTGGCGCTTACTGGAGGTACCTGGTGGGCTAGTTGGACCCCAGGGACTCTCAGGATTCAAGGGGACTTAATCCCCCAACTTACAACGCGCCAGGGGGCGCGTTTGCAGAATGGTGGAGAAAGGGGGCATGGCCTTTGTCCACCTCTCACCAATCCCACTGCGTGGGGCTTAATGGAGGAAAAAGGTAGGCTAGTTGGCCCTTAAAGGACCCCCAACAGTGAAGGGGACTTCAATCCCCATCCAAGAGCGTGCTAGGGAGAGCGTTTGTAGAGTGGTGGGCAAAGTGGGTGTGGCCTGGTACGAGTACTTACCAGTGCTGCTGTGTGGGACTGACTGGAGGTAATAGTTTGGGAAGTTGGCCCCCAAGGATGTCCTTGGGGGCCAACTACCCCTCTTGTTACCTCCAGTAAGTCCCACACAGTGGGATTGCTAAGACGTCTTTGGAGGCCATGCCCCCTTTCTCTACCACTCTGCAAACGTGCCTCGTGGCAGACTACGGGATGGGGGATGAAGTCCAATTTAGTCCTGAGGGAGTTTGGGGGCCAAGAATCCCTCCTGGTACCTCCTGTAAGTCCTACGCAGCGGAATTCCTGAGCGTTGGTTGGACGTCCAGCACCCTTTCTCCACCACTCTGCAAACGCGACTACTAGTTAAAGTAGCATATTTCTGCACCTCTGACTTAGAGGTAGTTTTATTCCCCCTGCCCTATTATGTACTAGGGCCTTACAGAGGAGGTCATGCTAATCACAGGGGTACCCCAACGCATAGTGTTCCCTAGTGTATGTAGGTGTTTTCACTGTATTCTAAGTGTCTTTTAGCATAGCACTGGCTCTAGGCCTGGTTAGTCAGAGTCAGTTACCACCAGTACCCGTCTGAAAAAGTTGTGGGCACAGGATGATTTTGCAACAAGGCCTCTTTCTCCTCCTCTGTTGGTTCTTTCTGCACATGTCTTGCTTCTGTAGGCATAGTTAGAAACTAGCATTTAAAAAACCTTTGAAATTCACTTAAAAAACCATAGGTTTCAGGCACGTTATAGTTAGAAATTAGCATTTAAAAAACCTTTGAAATTCACTGAAAAAACCATAGGTTTCAGGCACGTTATAGTTAGAAATTAGCATTTAAAAAACCTTAGAAATTCACTGAAAAAACCATAGGTTTTAGGGAAAGTTATAGTTAGTTGGACATTTCACTCGTACAAAACCAGAGAAATTCCCCCGTTATAGTTAGTTCAGCTAACTATAACTCGCGCCCGCAATGCACTGCTGATGACGTCACGTATTACATCACTCATGACATGGTCAGTGACATCACTGATGACATCACTGATGACATCTCAAATGACATCACTGATGACATCATCCATGTGATAATTTGATGCATCTTCTCACACCCTAATATAACCTTTGATACACCCACTCTAAATTACAGACTGCCATTCTCAAAACCATAGACACTCCAACACCAATAACTACATACCCACTCACTGATTCTTAGGTCTACACACACATCCACTCACTCACCCGTACAGTCACTCATACTTACGGTTACTCAGTACAGGACTATCATATGCACTCATACACCTATATAGACACTCACACACCGCCACTCATCCATAGAGGTACTCACACACCTAGTCAGTCATGCAAATAATTAATCACACTGCCATTTACTCACCTATACAGTTATACACACACCAGCTCACTTACTCATACAAATACTAGCACATTCTTACGCTCTTATACAATCACTGATACAAGCACACACTCATCCATACAGCCACTCTCACAATCACACACTCTCACTTATAGCCATTTATATACTCCAACACACATATATACTGCCTTTCACATATGCAGTTACTCACACATGTACCACTGAGATATACATTCACTCACTAACACACCCATACACACACTCACCCACCCATACAGTCCATCACAGATGCACTCTTGAAACCATGCACCCAGTGAATCACCCACTCACACATCTATGCACAGAGTCACACACACCCCACCCACACAAACACTCAGGCACTAGGAAACTAGTACAAATACTAGTTAAATATGCAGAAATCGATAGAAATGAGCTACGAAGCAGATAGATGAGATCAATGAACAGATCAGCAAAATGGATGCAACAGATATAGCAACCAAATGTCGTGAGGAAATGACAATAAGATGGCAAAGGGAGGAAGACATTATTAAAAAAAGAAAAACTTTCAAATTCCAACGCGATAAGCAAGACTATGAAACCGGCCAAATCTTTACCTTTTCGAAAAATATGATTCACTCAAGGCCTCCAAGAAGGGTGTCCGCTTTACCAACCAACAAAAGGCTGGGCCAAGCAATGAATTATACATAGCAACATCTGTGTCTGACTTAAGCTCAGCAATAGAAAGCGAGTCAGACACTGAAATCAACAAGGAAAGAGTGGGACATGCTGCGGTAAAACTGTCCTTGGCTGAAGAAGTAGATTTTTTACGCCAAGACAGGCGTCAAACATTACGCCCCAGGACACAAAAAAAGAAAAAATCCAGAAAAAGGAGGAGTAAAAAGCGGAGAGAAAGACATAGGCAACGGCGCAAACAGCAAACCGAGATACAACAAGCAACCTGCAAAAAATTGGAAACGCAAGTAGGTGACCAAATCAGTAATTCAAATACCATCATTAATTTATCAGATATCACCCTCAATGAGGCAGAAACACAGCTATTTGCACTTGGTTTATCGTTTTGCCCAGAAAGCAATTTCAATTACTCTTAAACGAGAATAGATGTCTACAAATTTATTAGAAAATTAAAATTACAGAAATATCATCTCCTCCACAAAAAGAGTGAGATTCAAGAGTCTTTGACTCACACTGGGTTACCCTCAAGCCCTAGTATCATGACGGCAATGGATGTACAACTTATGTGTCATCTACAAGAACTGCAGAATGAACATACTGGTCATCAATCGGATGTCGCCTCTCAAGCAGTCATTGAACAACAAGAAATTAATACTACTTGCACCACACTGCGCACTGAGTTCAAACCAAAATGAACTTTCCAACCAATAATGGTATGAGACAGTATAGACATTTTCAATGAGCAAATAACTACTCAAATTAAGAAATTAAACTACCAGATTAAAAGAACTCATAAACGAATAAAGCCACACAATCAAAGGTATTATCAATTGATGAAAAAGATACGTAGCAATGACCATATAATTGTAAGGAACTCCGACAAAGGCGGAAACATAGTGATCTGGCCAAAAGCACAGTATATGGAAGAGGCTATGTTGCAATTAAATGACCGAGAATGCTATAGGAGAATCTATGTTCAAACAACACAGGCTACTAGAATGGAATTTTATTCAAAATTACTTGACTGGAAGAGTGCAGGACTTTTAAGTTCAGATGAATATAAGTTTCTCAAAAACGATCATCCAGTCATGCCTACCATTTATTTTATCCCCAAAATACATAAGGATGCAGTTAAACCGCCAGGAAGACCTATAATATCAGCTCAAAAGGGCCTGCTAGAGAACGTGTCGCAATAATAGACTTCTTCCTTCAGGATCATGTGCACTCATTGCAGTCCTATATACAAGACACCAGTGATTTTTTAAGACAGCTACATAATTGCCAATGGGAGGAAGATTGTTGGCTAATAACACTGGACGTCACCTCGTTATATACGAGTATTCACCATCTGGATGGCATGATAGCCGTGGAACACTTTTTAGGCACAAGATCAATTCATATGTACCAACATAACAATATGTTATTATCGATGATCGCATTTTGCCTTGAAAATAACCATTTTTTGTTCCAGAATATGTTTTTCCAACAACTTAGAGGTGTCGCAATGGGGGCCAGTTTCTCCCCCAGTTATGCGTGTCTCCATATGGGATGGTGGGAGGAGCTGGTCCTCAAAGCAGACTATAAGGAGGTACTTGACACACATGTTAAGACATGGATAAGATATATTGATGACTTATTTGTGATTTGGCAGGGAACCAAGGAAAGTGCCATTAATTTCATGTCACAAATTAATGTCAACAATATCAACCTACATTTCACAGCCACCTTAAGTCAAGAATCAGCCTGCTTTTTAGATGTAGAGGTCTATATTCTAAATAGGAAAATAGAAACTAAACTGCATCGTAAACCCACTGCGGGAAACTCGGTGTTGCACGCTAGAAGTTTCCACCCACAACACCTCATACATAGCATCCCCTATGGGGAGATGCTTAGAATCAGAAGAATCTGCAGCAACAACACTGATTTAACAGTAGCCCAAATGGAAAGCAAGCTAAGATTCTTAGCACAAGGGTACTCAGAGAAAACAATTATCTCAAAAACTCGAGCACTGAGTAGATCTGAATTACTGTTCAAATCGAAGACTAATGAAACCACATCTGTACATATCAAAAACAAAGTACAGACAAATGAGAATGCTCGCCTAATTTTGACTTTTAACAAAGAAAAGGATAGCCTCTGTAGTATAATTACGAAGAATTGGCCAATTGTCCTCAATGACCCTGTGATAGGAGATACGTTACCCAAACGACCCGCCATTACATTTAGGAGGGCAAAATCAATGAGAGACATGATAGTCAGCAGTAGTCCTGAGATTACAATCAAATCAAACTGGCTGACACAAAGAAAGGGCTTTACAAAATGCATGACATGCCGTGCATGTAAATTTGGGGTCAACAAAACTTCATACACCACTCCCTTTAGTCAGGAGCCCATCCCTATCCACATGTCTCTAAAATGTAAGACAGACTATGCTGTATATGTGTTGGAGTGCTCTTGTGGGCTATGCTATGTAGGTAGCACAAAGCTACAGGTCCACAAGAGGATTCTCCAACACATCAGAGCCATCACAAACTCTGACCCCACATATCCAGTGGCGCGTCATTTCAAATAAGTGCATGGGAATAAGTTAGAGCATCTTAAATACTATGTACTGGATTCAGTGTTGAATTCAAGACGTCGAGGAAATAGGGAATTTAAATTAAGAAAACTGGAAACGCGTTATATCATAGACCTTGATACAAAAAGCCCAAATGGACTTAATGCGAGCGAAGATTTCTTTACATGTCTGTAAACAACGACATGTGGAGACATCCACAAAACATACCATCTAGAGATACATCCATACATATAAAAGAATCAGATGCAATATGCTTAACAGTATAATATATATGGCTATCCTATGTAAACAATCTGCGCGCTCCTCTTTGCACATTTATTTTAATATGTTTATATTTAGTTTTTAATATGCGGTTGACACATAGGGTTATTAGCACTAATATTATGCACTTTCTTATGCACTTTAGTTACGCAGTAGACATGGCCCACTTGGGCAGTATTATGGCAATTAAGTCAAAATGAATTATGGCAAAAGTTCAATCATGTCTCTTATAGTGCGGATAACAATTTTAGGTATTTTTAGACATTTCGATGTTTTAAATACTTTTACCAGCCTGACATGATTTTAATGTCCTTTTATGCAAATGTATTTATTTACCAGTGTATTTATACATGGAAATGGAATGTATATTTATAATCTATAAATAGACTAATTATTTATGCGAGTAATGCCAAACTGACTTTCAAAAAAAGTTGTCTGTCTTCTGCCGAGACCATGCTAAGTACAACATGAGTCTGTTGTCTATATCTATATTGCACTTGTCACTTTAAATATTGAGCACTGAAACGTAGTCGCGTCATGTGATCATGGCCTGCATAGGCCGAAACGCGTCATGGCGGAGCACTGAGCAATAAATATATCGCACCAGCAAAAGTGGAGTCCGTGTCCTGTTGTCTCTGTGAGTACGGATGGAAAGCGAGCAAGGAATTGAAGAGATATATATATATATATATATATATATATATATATATATATATATATATATATATATATATATATATATATATATATGTAATTTACTGTTCAAATAGTTGTTTACTATATATGCACTTCACTATACATATTTAAATAATTTTTTCAAGCGCTTTATATAATTAATATTCTAAATTTATTACTCTTAAATAACACTAATATCTGACTAAATTTAAATATATATTCATTATCACTGCTCTTATTGCTAACATACCTGTTAATTCACTTCTTTGATCCTGAAATATTAATACTTTTTCACTTCAAATTTCTTCTCACAGAAAATAATTAGCACCACTCTCTGTAAGAAACAACCAATAATGGAAATTTTTCCCTCTCTTTCTCCACTTATACTCACGTACTAAGCAAACCAAAACGTTTCCTTAATTTTTTCCTATTGTTTTTCTAGTTTTTATTGGTCCATTTTTTTTTACCATTTATTAGTGTCCTGATAAAAAGCCCAATCTGGTAATGCCTGTGGGTGGAGTTGTGACCCCATCGGTGTGCCCAGCGCGTCCCCTGTGTAACGTTGTGGTGGAGTCGTGACTCCATACGGGAGTTCGTTACAGCATTTATAATAATTATACGATGTTTTTGGAATTACTTATGACATGTAATCGAAGCAGTGAAATGGAAAATACATATTTTCAACTACATGGTAGCTCTAAACTTGTATAGTTTGAGAAATCAAAGCACAACTTATTTAGAACCCTTCCCCCACACTGCTTTGCTTCAGGTACCATAGCAACCAGCTTTTAAATACTCTACTGTAATAGTAAGTCAAAGGTTCACACAGTTTCTAACCACAACATATCAGCTTCCAGTTGAACTGTAGTAGGTGTGGTTGAGTGCTTGAAAATCTAAGCTTATCCAGAATAGCGTAACTTTTGAAGCACTTAAATGCAGCGAACCACAGATGTACTCACATTAGTAATTGCATCACAATCTATGTTTATTTACCACATTATTTACATCACCCAATCAAGTATTTCATCTTGTAAAACCAACTGCAGTCCTCCATTTTAACTGCCTTTCATTCTACCAACTTTCACATTCATTTGCAGCCTTCTCCGGTGTGCTGCTGCTCCTTCCTTCAAAATGGTTAGAGTATGGATTGTAGGTCACAGCTACGTTTTCTGGGCCAGAGAGTGTGCGAGAAAGTAGCATTGACAGGGACTTGGATTTGCCTAATGTGGACATTAAATGTTTTGGCAAGAGAAGGTTAAACTGGCAGCAATTGCTGCCTTTGGTTGAGAGTATTGCACATTGCCAACATCCAGACCTCTTAATAGTGCACTGTGATGGCAATGACCTAGGCATTGTTACTGGGGTTGGTTTGGAAATTACAATGATATAGAATTTTGGCCAATTAATGACACATTTGCCTCACACTGTTTTGGTATAGTCCTACATATGCCAAAGGCGGAAATGGACAAATCAATTCTGTCCACAGATTGACAAAGCCAGGAAACATGTTGATAAAGCTGTTTATGCATTCCTCAGAGACCATAACATGGGATCTATCTACCACAACCATCTGCGTTTTGACATGCATGAAATTTATAGAAGTGATGGTGTTCACTTTACAGATAAAGGCAACAGTGTGTTTCTCAGCAACTTGAAACTCTGCATCCGGTCTTATGTGGAGCTCTCACATACTCACAATGAACACACAGGCTCTCTTCAGAGCCACCCAATTCTACAACACTAACTAATATAAATTTTAATACTTTTATTTTCAAACAATATTTTCCGGAGTCACGACTCAGTCGCGGCTCCACAAAGCACAAGCACAAATTCAATGCACAACAACACATTTAAGATTTGTAACTATTAATTTCATACTATACATATTACAAACACTTTCTGAGTAATTTTGCCAGTGTCTAAGTGTGTGAATAAGTGTGAGTAGGTCTGTAAGTAAATGTCAGTTTGTGAGTGAATGTGTGAATAAGAGCAAGAGTGGGTCTCAGAGTGACTGCATGAGTGTCTGAGTGGGTCTGAGACTGTGACCATGAGTCTCTGAGTGAGTCTGTGAGTGAGTGTGTAAGTGTCTGACTAGGTCTGTGAGTGAGTCTCTGAGTGCCTCTGTGAGTTGCTGCATTACTGCATCAGTGGGTCTGTGAGTGGGTGTGCAAGTCTTTGAGTGGGTCTGTAACTGAGTGCGTAAAGGGTCTAAGTGGGTCTGTGAGTGGGTGACTCAGTCTGTGAGTGGGTGTGTAAGTGTCTGAATGGGTCTGTGAGTGACTCTCTGAGTGGATATGTGAGTGGGTACATGATTGTCTGAGTGTCTCCCTGACTAGGCGCATAAGTGTCTGAGTAGGTCTATCAGGGGGTGCATAGGTCTCTGAGTGGGTCTGTGAGTGGGTGCATAAGTGTATGAGTATGTCTGTGAGTGGGTGCATAAGTGTATGAGTATGTCTGTGAGTGGGAGCATGAGTCTCTGAGTGGGTCTGTGAGTGGGTGCATGACTCTGAGTAGGTCTGTGAGTGGGTGAATGAGTTTCTCATTGAGTATATGAGTGGCTGCATGAGTCTTTGAATAGGTGTGCAACTAGATGTGTAAGTCTTTAAGTGAGTGGGTGTGTGACTCTTGGAGTAGATCTGTGAGTGGGTGCATGAGACTCTGAGTGGGCCTGTGGGTGGGTGGGTGAGTCACTAGGTGGGTCTGTGAATGGGTGCATGAATGTCTGAGTGGGTCTGTGAGTGGGTGACTGAATCTCTGAGGGGGTCGGTGAGGGGGTGCATGAGTCTGTAAATAGGTATGTGAATGGGTGCATGAGTCTCTGAGTAGGTCTGTAAGTGGGTACATGAGTTTCTGATTGAGTATGAGTGGGTGCATGAGTCTTTGAATAGGTGTGTAACTAGGTGTGTAAGTCTTTAAGTGAATTTGTGACTGGGTGCATGACTCTTGGAGTGGATCTGTGAGTGGGTGCATGAGACTCTGAGTGGGTCTGCGGGTGGGTGGGTGAGTGACTGAGTGTGTCTGTGAGTGGGTGAATGAATCTCTGAGTGGGTCTGTGAGGGGGCGCATGAGTCTGTGAATAGGTATGTGAGTGAATGAGTGATTGTCTCAATGGGTTTGTGAGTGGGTGCATAAGTGTGTGAGTGGGTCTGTGAGTGAGTGCATGAGTCTCTGAGTGGGTCTTGGAGTGGGTGACTTAGTCTTTGAGTAGGTCTGTGAGTGGGTGCATGACTCTAAATAGGTGTGTAACTAGGTGCATGAGTCTCTAAATTAGTCTGTGAGTGGGTGCGTGACTGAGTGGATCTTTGAGTGGGTGAATGAGTCTCTGAGTGGGTATGTGAGTGGGTGTGTGAGTGACGAGTGGGTCTGTGAGTGGGTGCACAAGTCTCTGAGTAGGTCTGTGAGTGGGGCATGAGTGTCTGATTGGGTCTATGAGTGAGTGAATGAGTCTCTGAGTAGGTCTCTGAGTGCATGAGTGACTGTTTGAGTGCTTCTATGAGTGGTTGCATGAGTCTGTGAGTGGGTGCATGCATCTCTCACTAGGTCTGTCAGTGCATGTGTGAGTGTCTGTATGACTCTGTGAGGGCATGCATTACTGTATAACTAAATGATCAAATGTATATTTTTATGTGTTTCGACGAGGGTTGCGACTCCATCAACATGGGAAAGGAAACTGATCTTGGCATTCTAAAACTCATAAGGGATCCCTGAGAAATCCCTACAATACATCTAGTGGGCCAGGGTGCTCCTACCCCTTCTATTGCTTTTTATATTTACTTCTATCACCCGGACCATCTGCCACTTCATAAAATGGCGGCTGCTACTTAAAAAAAAAACTTCTCTTGGCAGGGTCGCGGCTCCAACGTGATGGTAACCAGAGGGCATGGAACACCACGAAAGGGTCACAACTCTATTCTCATGGAAGAAAAATGATTTCAGCCTTCTAAAACTAATAATGGACCCCTCACAGACCCCTACAATACACCCACTTTCAATCATTTTACATATTACATTTTAACCCCCGGGACACGGTCCCACTAATGGTGGGCGCAACTCTCTAAACAGGTTGCAACCAACCACTCACAACACATCTTATGGTGCTAGGGTGCGTGAGCCTTCACGTCAGTGTCACGAATGATCGTATCCCTATATATACAAATTTTTATTTCCTTTAATTTCTCCCAAACTACTGAACTACTGAACAGATTTTCACCAATTCACAAAAAGGGGGATTCTGGACCTACACCCACCTTTCTGCCATATTGGGAGTAATTCCGTTCAGCAGTTCAGGCAGTAGCCATGTCTAAATTTCCTATGGGAAATAATATGGGACACACATGTTTTTTGACCCCCCTTTTTCTCAGCCCCCACTTGACAAATCTCCCTGAAACTTTCCATGCGCAACAAAAATCATCAGGGCACTCTCTGGGGAAAAGTTTGTGGAGATTTGTCGAATTACGCTTTTTCTACGGAAACTACATCCTAGCTATAACTAACCACTGGCGACGCTAGTAGGTAGGTATATATATATATCATTAATCTTTCTAACATCACGTTATCACGAGCGGAGGAACAGCTCCTAAGCCTCGGATTATCCTTTTGTCCGGTAAGCGATTTTAATTACTCACAAACCAGAGTTGATGTGTTTTGTTTTATAAGAAAACTAAAACTCCGAAAGTTCTTTGCTATCAAGGAGGGGCTGAAAGAAGTGCAGACAAGCAGTTTTAATAATGAGGACAGAAGGAGGGAGCCCACTATGGAATTACAGGCATCTGATGTTCCTACATTGCTAACTATACAACATCTGAATAAGGAGCACAATATGGGGACAGTAGTGGAAGAAGAGACTAGTTCCACACAGGAGGGACTGCGCAATGAGAACATAAAACAATTGGGAGCAGGCATCAGTCCGTTTAAACCAAAATCTAAGTTTATCCCTATTATGCCTAAAGACGCAATTGACATTTATCACGAGGTCGTGACTGAAGACATCAAGAAATTGTATCACAGTACCAGGCACAGAAAGCGCTATAAAAGCAAAAATGAAGTGGAATATGCCAAATTGATTAAAAAGTTGAGTGACAAACACGAGATCATTGTGGCAAAATCTGACAAAAGGGGGGAACATGGTCATCTGGCCCCAAAAGGACTATGTGTTAGAAGCAAATAGGCATTTGCAAGACAGGGAATGTTATGAAAAATCCTCTCACACTAGATACAATGCGGCGAGACAGACTCTAAGAAAAGAACTTATGATCTGGAAAAGAGAAGGGGTGATATCTATGGAGGAGTTCAAGTTTTTAAATATAGAACATCCAGTTATAGCAAAACTCTACTTCGTCCCTAAGGTCCACAAGAAAATAACACCAATCCCAGGTAGGCCCATTATATCGGCCATCAACAGCGTAGGGGAGACTATCACACAATATGTGGACTTTTTTCTTCAAGAGTCTGTGAAGCAACTGCCAAATTATGTCAATGACACTGGTGATTTTTTAAGAAAGATTCAAGGAATTACGTGGTCGGAGGATTTAGTGTTCATTACTTTGGACATTGAATCCTTGTATACCAGTATTGAGCATTCCACAGGTCTTAATGCCATTAAGCATTTTTTAGATTTTAGGCCTATTGAATTTTACCAACACAATAAGATGATTTTAAGTTTGATTTCTTGGTGCTTGCACAATAATTATTTTTTATTTGGCAATGATATCTACTTACAGAAGAGAGGTGTGGCGATGGGGGCCTGCTTCTCCCCTAGCTATGCATGCTTGCATGTGGGCTGGTGGGAGGAGCAGGTCCTCAAGATTAAGTATGCCACCACGTTCAATAATCATGTTCTGTACTGGTTACGATATATTGATGATGTTTTTGTTGTTTGACGAGGAAGTGAATCCAGTGCATCTAATTTTATTGAGCAGATAAACAACAACACTGCTAACCTCAAGTTTACTTCTAATCTCAGTAAGAATAGTACAGAATTTTTAGATGTCAAGATTTACCAGAGTCAGGGGCAGCTGTCTACTACTTTACATAGAAAGGACACTGCTGGCAATTTGACCTTGCATGCCAGCAGTGCACATCCTAAGCATTTGATCAGCAATATTCCATTTGGAGAATTTTTGCGGCTTAAGAGAATATGCAGTAACAGTGAGGATTTAACTAGATGCACTGAGGAGGCCTATCAGAGATTCAGACAAAGGGGCTACAGTGAGAAGATCCTAAAGGCGGCTATTAACAAAACTAAGGGCCGATCAAGGGATTCCCTACTCGTTAATAATGTAGATTTACAAACTACCAAGAATGATAATGCTGCCCCCAGATTGATCACTACTTTTAGCAAATAAGAAAGGAAAGTACGTGCCATTATTAAACGACACTGGCCGATTGTTTTGACAGATGGGGTGTTGTCGGCCAGATTACCGTCTCAACCAATTGTTACCTATAGGAAGGGCATCTCTATGCGCACGCAGATTGGGAAATCCTGCCCGGAGTTGGCAGTAGCTAAAATGTGGTTACAACCCAAAAATGGCTTTACAAAATGCTCTACTTGTAGAGCATGTAAGTTTGGAAAGAATACCACACACTATTCTTCTCCTTTTAGTCCAGACGAAATAGCCATTAGGGGTAACTTTTCATGTAGGACGGAGTTCGCAGTGTATGTTCTGACATGCACCTGCGGACTGAGATATGTGGGCAGCACAAAATTGCAGGTGCATGTCAGAATATTACAACACCTGCGTGCCATAGTCAACAATGACTCTTCCTATCCAGTGGCTCGTCACTTTAAGCAAACACATAATAATGATCTCAGTTGTTTAAGTTACTTTGTGGTGGCAGCTATCCCTAAATTACGTCGAGGGGGAGATCGAGAAAAAGCTCTTAGACAGTTGGAGACTAAAATGATTTTGGATCTAGACAGCAAATTCCCTTATGGTTTGAACAATACGGAAGATCTGCACAATTGTTTATAGAGGTTCAAGACCTGGCTGTTCGAGCAGTAACTTACCCCCTCCCCCAGCGCCTTGAGACCCTCCCGGGTGAGTAGCGCGCTCTATAAATGCCGTGATTGATTGTTTGATTGATTGAGGTTGGCTGGGATCAACCGAAATATGGCTTTATTAATAATACACCTGTTGGCCCTCATCTAATGGTAATGAAATTTCTGTATCCATGTTTAAATAGGTATTAATTTTCGGCAGCGGCCATTTTTATTGGATGCAGGCTTAATGGGAATTTTTTTTCGGTTTTGTTGCATTCAATATTTTAAGGCCCATAAATTGAGAATTGTTTTTATATTATGAATTGATTGTTGATGGGACATAGTAGCACTTGCACTTTAGGACTGTATGTCATTTTGCACATTGGATAGCACTTTATACACTTGATGCACTTTAGGCTAGGAATGTTGACAGGTATTTGTAGTTTTTAGGTATAATAATAAGGAGTATGCTCTAGAAGTAGTTCTGACACATCAGCATTTATGCAGGAATTGAAGGCAGTTCTATTACAGTTGGATAGGTCCAGCTTTCGCTGAGATCTGCAATAAATATTCACATCTAGGAGAACTCATGTAAACACATTTCTCAATGTATTAGATACTATGTTGTGACATTATTCATTGAGTGTGTTTTTATGGGTATTTAATTGTATATTTATATATTTATTTATTTATTTATTTATATTCTCCTATATTACAGATGGAATTGGAAATATTTATTTATTTATAGTATTTATTGAAACTGCCACAGAACTTTGGACATATTACCCGTGCATGGACATTAAAAAAGAAAATTAAAAAAGAGGATTAAACCAAGAGAAGAGAAATAGGAGAATAAAATAGAGATAAAAACGGAGCAAAAAAACGGAGAGAGAGAAAAAAAGAAGAAAGACTATGTAACAAAGGCTGGTGTATGTATTTTTACTATGTTCACTTTTTGTGTGTTCTATCACGTGGTCTCAGCATTTAAAAAACATGGCGTTTTTTCCCCTCGCTTGTGTGATCAAGGGCAAGTGGTGACCGAAACGCGTAATCTGAGGAAAACTGCAATAAATATCTAAATTGCCTACATTCCGGTGGTTCGTGATTCCTTTGCGGCAGAAACGAGGGCTGACAGCGCTGTGAGCTGGCGGAGGATCTTTGTGATTTTTATATATATATATATATATATATATCGCACAGCAAAGGATCTTGTGGAAAAAGAATCCAGGCGAGCCCACTCGGTCGATCAAAGCAGTTTATTTTCTATGACAGACAAGGACGACGCGTTTCAACCACGTCCGTGGTCTTGGTCACATGACCATCGCCTCCATTTTTTACTATTTAAAGGTACGTGCACATACTTGTTTAATGAACATAAAAGAAATGTTACAGGCACATATAAAAATAAAGTGAAAAAAGTGCATAGTGAAAACAGACACATTAGTTTCAATGTTGCAAACAATAATAGCATTTTAAATGTTTAGAAACGGCCTCCAACTAGTCATATCTGTGGTAAATCCATTCATTAATGTTACACTATAACAATGAAAAACACTGCTCAATTGTGACATGGAGGGACTAGTGCCCTGTATTCAATTAGTGATTATGTACAATTATCTCAAGACTACTAACACTTTGCTGTAGTACAGGTATATTACCCTAGTAAGTATAAAATTTGACTAGGAGCTGGATGGGGGGTCCGCCATACTCCGGTGCTCTTACATGATTGCCAAGTGCTGTTTCATGGTGATTCACATCTTATGTTCTGAAAACGTAACAAAGGTACAATAATTAGCATCATTATATCACATTTTGAACAGTATTCATATTTCAACTATTGCATAAAAGAAACCAAGGTTGAAGAGACTTTACATACACATTAATCAATTAAGCTACAAGTCTGTTTATATAATATTATAATATATGTGAACTAGAAAAGGAAAAAGGTGGTGTGTGCAACTAAACAAGATAAACTAAAGAAGGAGAAGGTAGGGCGTGAGTCTACAGCCAAAGCTCTGATCATACTGATCAGTGTACATCCTATAAGTGGGAATACAGTTCCTCATCCTGATTAAGGCCACCTGGGTACATGGTCCCTGCTAAGAGAATCAACCGTGACTCAAGTTTGCGGAGGGCCGCTATGCGATTGCCTCCTCTTGGATTAGGTACGATAGTGTCTAATCCGAAAAATCTAGCTTTGGTCCAGTCCGACCCATGTTCCCTAGAAAAATGTCTGACTGTGCTATAGCTCTGGTCAGAATTGGTTATTGCCCTCCAATGTTCAAGGATGCGCTTCTTAACAGGGAATGTTGTTGATCCAATGTACCAGAGATTACAAGGGCAGACTACAGCATACACCACAAACTCAGTACTACATGTGATAAATTTAGATATTTCCCATTTGGTATTGGTTCTTTCTAGGATTACCTCCAATATGTTTCTGCTGTTTTTACAGGCTTTACATTTCCCACATTTGTGGAAGCCTTTAGTATGTTTCAACCAACCACCTTCTTTTGGTTGGAGATGGCTGTGGACCAGCATGTCCCTCAGTGATGGGCTTCTCATATAGGTCACGGAGGGAGTCGGTTTTATTTCATTTCTCAGAATGGGGTCTTTCCTAAGGATATCCCATCTATTTCTGATGATATTCCTTATCTCATTCGATTGATTACAGTATTTGGTGATAAATCTAACTTCACTCTTTTTGATGGGTCCAGATAGACTCTGCTCTGAAGTTTTATTGACTATTTCTTCTCTAGATTGACTTTCGACTCGTTTTTCTGCTTGTATAATGGCTTTTCTAGGGTATCCTCTCTCTTTGAATCTGGCCTTCATTTCTTGTTTGGTGTCTTCGTATGTGGTAGGGGTACTGCAGTTGCGTTTAGCCCTGAGGAATTCACTGTACGGTATTCCCCACCTAAAACTCGGAGGGTGAGAGCTGGCAGCATGAAGGATGGAATTCCCTGCTGTCTTCTTTCTAAAGATATTCGTGACAATTTTTCCCCTGTCTACGCTTAGTTTTAAATCTAGGAAATCAATTGATTCCTGACTGTAGTGTCTGGTGAACCGGAGGTTCACAACATTCATGTTTAAACAGTCTATGAACTGATTAAGTTCCATTTCAGACCCCCTCCACACAAAGAAAATATCATCAATATACCTGAGCCATGAGGATACATTGAATATCCAATGTTCAGTGTTGTCGTTCCAGAGCACCTGCTTCTCCCACCAGCCCACCATGAGATTAGCGTAGCTGGGAGCGAAGCAGGTACCCATAGAAGTCCCTTGTAGTTGTTTATAATGTTCTCTTTCAAATATGAAAACATTCTCCTTCAGGCATATTTTCAACATATCCAAGAGCATGAGGGTATGTTCAAGAAATTCTGCTCTGCGCTGTTTTAGAAAGAACTGGCAAGCCTTGATACCGTCATCATGCCTGATACTTGTGTATAATGACTCCACATCGAGACTAACTAACCACTGGTCATTCCCCATGTCAACATCCCTGATCTTTTGCAAAAAGTGCGTTGTATCCCTAAAATAGGATGACAGATTTCTCACATAGGGGAAGAGAAAATGGTCAACGTATCTGCTGCTACTTTCCAAGAGGCTATTTTTAGATGATACAATGGGTCTGCCTGGTGGATTGGTATCATTTTTGTGGACCTTAGGGAGAAGGTATAGAGTAGGGGTAGTAGGTGTGTCATTTCTGAGGAAGCGTGCTTCGTCCCATGTGAGTAGGCCCTTATCTTGCCATGTTTGTAGCTTACATATATACATATTTTTCAGGTCATCAAGATATTTTCTGTCCACCTTTTTGTAACAGGTTATATCATCCAGTTGGCGATACGCTTCACTGGTATACATGGCTCTGGTCATAAGGACCACGTTGCCACCCTTATCTGAAGGCTTAATGACAAGATCCCGATCTTTTTGTAATTTGGAAACTGCCTCCCACTGGGTTTTAGTCATGTTACCCTTTTGGTGTTCTTTTTAAGGAGCTCCAGAAAATCTATATATATGTAATGTGCCAGAGATTCTTAGAAAGAGGTTATTCACAGGCCACTATCAACAAAGCAAGTGCAGAAGTAGATAAGAGAACTAGGACATCACTCTTATTTGATACAGATAAGAACAATGAAGTCACGGAACAGAAAATTAGGTTTATTACAACCTATAACAGTCAGGCACATGAGATACGGAAAAGCCTTGAGAAATACTGGCCAGCCTTACAGACAGATAAAGATCTTGTTGACAGTATAGAAACATTTCCACAAATCACTTTTCAGAGAGCGAAATCATTAAAAGATTCCCTATGCAGAGCAGTAGAACCATCAGCAGCAAAGATTTCAGGGATCCAAGGGTTCTTCACATGTAGGAACTGTAAGGCGTGTAGAAATAGTAAGAATAAGAAGGAATGTAAGTTATCCCCAGAAAGCAAGCCTTATGTGATTACTAAACATACATCGTGTAACACTGACTATGCTGTGTACGCGTTGTTCTGTCCATGTCAAAAAGCATATATTGGTAGTACCATTCATAAAGCGAAGAAAAGAGTACTGGAACATCTGCGTGCAATTAGAAATGGTGACAAGCAATACCCAGTAGCTCGCCATTTCGAAATCCATCATAACAGAAACGAGAATTTATTGAGTTTTTGTGTGCTGGATTCAATTAGATTGGACGAACGAGGAGGCAATAGAGTACAAAATCTCTGACGTCTTGAGTCCAAACTGATAATTCAGTACAGGACCCTGACACCTATTGGGCACAACTGCGATGAAGAGGTAGCAGTACATCTAGGTTAAGGATTTGTGGGAAACATTAGAGTATTGAATTAATGAAGCAATGTATGTAAAGAAAGGCCGCTGCCAAAGACCTATTGGTTTTATTGTACACTGTGTAGGTGAAGGTAATGCACTTATGATGTTTGTTTTTTCTTTTTGTTTTAGAACGGTGAGGTGAAATTTTATAAAAGAAAAGCAAAAAAGCTAAAATATCATTCCCTTGAAATCGGTGTCCCGGAAGAAAATTGAACATTTTGAAGTAGGAGTGTAAGGTTAAACTCGCTTTTAGACATTGGAATGTCTGTAAGGTGCAAATTGGATATAAACATAAGCCCACTAGGGCTGTAACTAAAGGTCATGCCACTATGATAAACAGACGTATGTCAGATATTAAGAACATTGAGGAGAGCAGGTGTGGCAATAATAGTGAATTCATAAGTACGTCACTTCTTTATTATGTTTACAATTTTTTACTTATTTGTTGGTGAACTTTTTTGTTGGTGTGTTTTAAAACATAAAACACTCAGCATAGCACATGGAATGATTTTATGAACAACTGTTGTAGATAAGCGTGTGCCTTATTGGGATGAATATTGTAAAAAGCAGCCGTGCAAATTTATAACCTGAGGTTTATATAAAAAGGATGTTTTCTGATGAAAAGCCCACTGGGGCTACAGTGATCGATTTCAATATAATGTAATTGGTGGTTGATCAAGTCCAAATACTTGGTCTATTGATAGCCTGATGGTTAAAAAATGATGTTTTTTGAGCCCACTGGGGCTATAATGATAAATTTGAGAAATCGATTTCGATACAATGCAATTTGTGGTTGATCAAGTTTAAATACTTGGCCAATGGAATTTATTATTTTCACCGTTCTATAATGGATGTATTGTATTGAAAGAAATTCACGTTTTCGAGTGGTGTAACTCGATAAACGGAAGTCTGTTTTTACTGTTGTTTGAAAAACAAATCACGTGGTTATTTAACTTTACGAAACACAGACACAGTACTCGTGAACAAGGGAGTTGTCCCGAAACGCGTCGAGCTGGTCTGATCACGGAATAAAACACCGCTTTGAAAAGCAATTTGTTGTCCTCAGCAGCTGTTTATTTGGAAAGAACGCAGCGTGGTTTTTGATGTTTAGAGGTTTGCCCCTCGCTGAGGACCGCCGTTGAAAGTGGAAGGAGAAAGGCAACGGCAGTGCGGCTGCACTGCTTAGCGGTTTGATATATATATATATATATATATATATATATATATATATATATATATATATATATATATATATATATATATATATATATATATATATATATATTGTGATCAAGACCGCGGGAACGCGGTCCAAACGCTCCAGGCTGGGCACTTGCTTGATTTATTTTTGAAAGCACTTTACTTGGCAATTAAAAGGACGTTATTTTCTAACTCCATGATGTGGTCCGTACCTGCTTTTTGCTGCTGCTGAGGACGTGGCAGTAAGGACTGTGGTTATTTTATATATATATATATATATATATATATATATATATATATATATATATATATATATGTCAACCTTGGGGGCCAACTACCCCTCCTATTATCTCCAGTAAGTCCCACACAGCAGGATTGCTAAGTTCTCATAGCAGGCCACGCCCCCTTTCCCCACCACTCTGCAAACACACTTCCTGGCGCGCTCTTGGAATGGGATTAAAGCCCCCTTCGCTGCTGGGGGTCCTTAGGGGTCAACTAGCCTACCTGATACCTCCAGTATGTCCCAGATAGTGGGATTGCTGACAGGTGGACACAGGCCACGCCCCATTTCTCCATCACTCTGCAAACGCGCCTCCTGGTGCGTTCTGGGTTGGGGGATTAAGTCCCCTTGAATCCTGAGGGTCCCTGGGGGCCAACTAGTCCACCAGGTACCTCCAGAAAGCCCTACACAGATGGATTGCTGAGAGTGGTCCACCCCGAGTGGGACGGGTATGCCCAGACCTGGGTCCTGTGCTCTCCATGCCACTGGAGTCAAGCTATCCTGTCTGATGAGGGCTGAAAGCCCGAAACCGGTCCTAGGATGCTTGTTTCCAGTCCAGGGAGGACCTGGCTTGGCAGTTCGGGCTGGACTGTTCCCATTGGGTGCAGGGTCAAGACTGATTTGCATATGGCTGGGTCCAAACTGGAATGGCATGGTGAGCAAAAAAAACGATGGATTTAGGCCCAGATCTCTGTACTGGGGTGAATGTATGACATTGTTCTGCATTCTGTCCATCAATTGTTCTTTTTGCATTTGTTGCCCCCTTTTTACACCACTCTGCAAACACACCTCCTGGCGCACTGCTGCCCGGGGCATGAAGTCCACTTTAGTCCTGAGGTCCTCAGAACACAATAGGACCTTTTTGCCCCACCAGCAATGCGCCAAGAGGCGCGTTTGCAGAGTGGTGTAAAAAGGGGCGTGGCCTCGGACCACCTCTCAGCAATCCCACTGTGTGGGGCATTCTGGAGGCACCTGGTGGGCTAGTTGGCCCCCAGGGACCCTCAGGATTCAAGGGGACTTAATCCCCCAACTTAGAAGGTGCCAGGAGGCGCATTTGCAGAGTGGTGCAGGGAGGGGGCGGACCCTCCTGCGCCATGCTGGCTTTTCTTTTTTTTGTTAGAATGGGGGCTGTGTGGCCCCCCTTCTCTTAATATTTTGTTGGCCCTGGGGACCCCATCCCCCAGGGCCTGACCCATTTTAAAAAAAATAAAAAAATAAACGGGAAGGGGGCCCCCTACCGAGGCCGATTTCCGCCCCGGGGACCCCATCCCCTGGGGCATGGCCTCGCTTTAAAATTTTTTTTAAACTACTTATACGGGAGGGGTCGCGTGGCCCCCCTTCCCTGGGCCACTTTTGGCCCCGGGAACCCCATCCCCAGGGCCTGGCCTCATTTTTTTTTTTGATTACGGGAGGGTGCCTCGTGTCCCCCTTCCCTGGGCCACTTCTGGCCCTGGGGACCCCATCCGCTTTATTTTTAATTTTAGAGGGGGGCCGCGTGGCCTCCCTCCTGGGCCACTTATGGCCCCGGGGACCCCATCCCCCGGGGCCGGCCCTCACATTGGGGACCGTGGGGGGAGCCCCAATGCCCCCGCGGTCCCTGCCACCTCCCCGCCTCCTGCGGGAGCCGGCATTGCTTTTGGACAAGGGGAGCTGCTGACATGCAGCTCCCCTTGTCCAAAAGCAATCTGCTTTGCTTCGTGGAAGCGAGAGCAGGTTTCCTGCTCTCGCTTCCACGAAGCAAAGCAGTGTTTGCAATGACAGAGCGGGAGCCGTGCTCCCGCCCTGTCATTGCAAACTGCAATGTCCCGGGGGTAGGCACTCCGGGACATTTCTGGAGCCGGCCCTGGGGGTGGCGGTCTCCAGGGCCATCTAGGGCTCCAGGAGGGGGGCCACATGGCCCCCCTCCCAACATTTACATAGCCCCAGGGAGGTGGGGTCACCGGGGCCGGTGGCCCGCTACGGACTCTCCATTAGCATAATTAGTGCCCCGGGGAGGTGGTGGTCCCTGGGGCAGTGTGGGGGGTGGGCAGGAGCCCCCCACACTTACTTTTCATTTATGTTGCCCCGGAGGTGCGTGGGCGCGACCCCCCGCATTTAAACATAGAAGCCCCGGTAAGGTGGCGGTTCCCGGGGCTTGGGGGGGCCCGCGAGGCCCCCCCAACCAAAATTTAAAAATGCCCCGGGGAGGTGGTGGTCCCTGGGGCTGCGGGTGGGCCACATGCCTCCCACACATTATTAATCATGCCCCGGGGAGGTGGTGGTCCCTGGGGCTGTGGGGGCCCACGCGGCCCCCACAAATATTAATAACATTGCCCCTGGGACCTGACCCACCCGGGGGCTTCTACAAAATGAAGGGCGGAAGCCCACGCTTCTTTTATTTTTTTTATTTTCAGCGGGATTTGCGAACCCAGCGCAAATCCCACCGAATTTCTTTTTAAAAAAATGCTTTTTTTGGCCCTCGGCAGGCCTAGGGGGTCAGGGTGTTTCTACCCTGCCCCCTTATCTTCTTTTTTAATCATTTTTTGACCCTTTTGCTTGTGACTCGGTTCAACCGAGTCACAAGATAGCTGCCAACACTTCTTCTTGGTTTGGAGTGTTTGCAGCCAATCAGAATGAAGCTCGTGGTCGGGAGGGTTTGTGGATCCACCGCGATCACCAGATATCGATATTTTTTTATTTTCGAATTTCTCAGGAACTACTGAACGGATTTACACCATTTAAAGCAAAGAGTGCACTCTGGACCAAGAGCTACCTCTATGCCAAATTTGGTGTAATTCCGTTCAGCGGTTCGGGCTGTAGCCGCGACAAATGTTTCCTACGGAAATTAACATTGAGAAAACGCGTTTTGGGACTTCCCTTGTTTCTCTGCCCCTCCTTGACGAATCACCCCGAAACTTTCAAGACAGGAGCTGACCGAAGCGGGCCATTAGTTTTGAAAATTTCGCAAAGATTCGTCAACTGACGCCAAAGATATTGGCAAATCAAAAAACGCTTTTCCTATGGAAACTAGGTCCTAACTATAACTACCTACTGGCGAGCGCCAGTAGGTAATATATATATATATATATAAAAAGAATACATTTTGTACAGCCGACTTTGCGAGTGCGACTCCGTTTCTATGTCCAAGGAGAAGATTGTTGTGATGTTTAGCGGCTTGGTTCCGCCGCGGGAGTGACGCACCACCAACAAGCGCCCCAAGACTTGCCCGCCCTTGAACCTATGTTGTAGCCCGCGAAAGCGTATAGGGCAAGTGGCTGCCACTGAAAGACTGTCTTCGGTTTGGTTCTTAACAGCCTTGAAAATGGGTTGTATACGGAGCAAAAGTGAGTGCTGACGTGTGAAATGAAAGCAACAGTAACAGCGATAATATGGCACCGCCCACTGGAGTGCATTGATTAACACTGTTTAAAAACCACAAGGTCCAACATGCTTTATTCAAATTATTGTGTCCACTGGAGGGCGAAGAATATAAATTGAGTCAATTACGTTGTGGATTTGAACAGAGATGTAAGAGTGCTTGGCTTACCTTTGAGAAAGGTCATTGGAGACCGAAACGCGTCAGGACTGCCACGCTGCTTTAAAAAGAATAAATTTTGTACAGCCGACTTTGCGAGTGCGACTCCGTTTCTCTGTCCAAGGAGAAGATTGTTGTGGTGTTTAGCGGCTTGGTTCCACCGCGGGAGTGACGCACCACCAACAAGCGCGCCAAGACTTGCCCGCCCTTGAACCTATGTTGTAGCCCGCGAAAGCGTATAGGATAAGTGGCTGCCACCGAAAGACTGTCTTTGGTTTGGTTCCTAACAGCTCCGGTCTGCTCCTATCCTGAAAGTTTCGGGGTGATTCGGCAAGTGGGGGCCGAGAAAAAAGGGGGGTCCCAAAACGTGTTTTCCCCATGCAATTTTCCATAGGAACTTTTAGTCGCAGCTACAGCCCGAACTGCTGAACGGAATTACACCAAATTTGGCAAAAAGGTAGCCCTTGGTTCAGAGTCGTGCCTTTTGGTTAAATGGTGTAAATCCGTTCAGTAGGTCCTGAGAAAATCAAAAGTAAAATCACATATATATCTGGGCGGAGCCTAACCACACATGTCATTGTGAGATCTGATTGGCTGTCAGCACTTCATCCTGGAATTGCTGGCAGCCATCTTGGGACCAATATACATGATAGTACCCCATTGAAATGCATTGTAGTGAATCAAAGATTTTGAGGGTTACCAAAAGGAGAACTATAAAGGGTGATAACAGACTTTAGTTACATTAGAATTCATTTGTTGATGGTACCATACTAATTTCAGGAATTGTGGTGTGTTCTAAGGTGATTTTACCCTGTGAAAAACCTTCTGCTGGGATATCATGAATCATGTTTGAGAGAAAACTATTTTCACATGCTTGTCCCATAGAGTTTTGGAAAGTGCTCCAGAAGCTAAAATGAGAGCATATTGTCTGTAAATTCACATTATCTTTCTCAGTCATGTGAGAATGAAGTCTGACATTCTCAGTAAAACATGTACATCCAACAAGGGCAGAGACTGTCAGTTGATTCCTTTGTGTTCTACTGCAGCTTCCCAGAGTGTTCTAAAGAACAACTAGAGTGCTAACAGCCTTACTTATGACAAAAGTATGGCACACCTGAAGCCATCTTGATTGGAATAAACTGGTAACACTTAAAACATTTAATTTAAAAAGGAACAAAATGACGGGGTTCATTTTGTCATAGAAATTATGGTTAGTGCTGTAGAAAGAAAAATTAGGACATGTTTCAAGTGTGATCTCAAATATCTTCCTGTTATATTTCAACAGGAGCAGCCTGCCAGTTGATGCCTTTGTGTTCTACTGCAGCTTCCCAGAGTGTTCTAAAGAACAACTAGAGCGCTAACAGCCTTACTTATGACAAAAGTATGGCACACCTGAAGCCATCTTGATTGGAATAAACCGGTAACACTTAAAACATTTAATTTAAAAAGGAACAAAATGAGGGGGTTCTTTTGAAATAGAAATTATGGTTAGTGCTGCAGAAAGAAAAATTAGGGCATGTTTTAAGTGAGATCTCAAATCCTCTTCTATTTCATTAGAAAATTCTGACATGCAGACTGAAACAATCACTTTCAATACCAGCAGCAGACTTCCAGTTAACTCCCTGGTGAGCAGTAGCTTTACTACAGTGATCTAATGAGCAACTAGAGTGCTAACATTCTGAATTTATGGCAAATGTGAGACACATCTGAATGCCTTCTTGATGGAATCAAAGTAAAAAACTGAAAGCATTTCCTACTGAGGAGACTGCAGTAAATGAGGAAATTAGGAAACTTCATAACAAAGAAGTCTTCCAAGATGGCCACCAGAGAAAAAAGGGCCCAAATGTAGCACAAATATTACCCAGATGTAGCCCACATATAGCCCAATGACAAAAGTGTGCAAAACACTTTTTATTTTTAGTTTTTTTGCAGTTTTATGTAGTGCAGACTGGTCAGGTATTGGAGCGTTGCATCTTAAAACATGACCCCCTACACTACAAAAACACCACTGCACTACCCTAAACCCTAAAACACTACCCCCAGCACGACCCCCTACACTACACAAGCACCACTGCACTATCCTAAACCCTAAAACACTACCCCCAGCATGACCCCTACACTACACAAACACCACTGCACTACCCTAAACCCTAAAACACTACCCCCAGCACGACCCAATACACTACCCAAACACCACTGCACTAACCTAAATCCTAAAACACTACCCCCAGCACGACCCCCTACACTACCCAAACACCACTGTAGTACCCTAAAACATGACCCCCTACACTACACAAACACCACTGCACTACCCTAAACCCTAAAACACTACCCAAAGCACGACCCCCTATACTACACAAGCACCACTGCACTACCCTAAACCCTAAAAACTACCCCCAGCACGACCCCTACACTACACAAACACCACTGCACTATCCTAAACCCTAAAACACTACCCCCAGCACGACCCCCTACACTACCCAAACACAACTACACTAACCTAAATCCTAAAACACTACCCCCAGCACGACCCCTACACTACCCAAACACCACTGCACTACCCTAAAACATGACCCCTACACTACACAAACACCACTGCACTACCCTAAACCCTAAAACACTACCCCCAGCACGACCCCCTATACTACACAAGCACCACTGCACTACCCTAAACCCTAAAACACTACCCCCAGCACGACCCCCTACACTGCCCGAACACCACTGCACTGCCCTAAACCCTGAAACACCAGCCCCTGCATGACGCCCTACACTGCCCGAACACCACTGCACTGCCCTAAACCCTGAAACACCACCCCCAGCACGACCCCCTACACTGCCCGAACACCACTGCACTGCCCTAAACCCTGAAACACCACCCCCTTCACGACCCCCTACACTGCCCGAACACCACTGCACTGCCCTAAACCCTGAAACACCACCCCCAGCACGACCCCCTACACTGCCCGAACACCACTGCACTGCCCTAAACCCTGAAACACAACCCCCAGCAAGACCCCCTACACTGCCCGAACACCACTGCACTGCCCTAAACCCTGAAACATCACCCCCAGCAAGACCCCCTACACTGCCCGAACATCACTGCCCTAAACTCTGAAACACCACCCCCAGCACGACCGCCTACACTGCCCGAACACCACTGCTCTGCCCAAAACCCTGAAACACCAGCCCCAGCATGACCCCCTACACTGCCCGAACACCACTGCACTGCCCTAAACCCTGAAACACCAGCCCCAGCATGACCCCCTACACTGCCCGAACACTACTGCACTACCCTAAACCCTGAAACACCACCCCCAGCACGACCCCCTACATTGCCCGAGCACCACTGCACTGCCCTAAACCCTGAAACACCAGCCCCAGCACGACCCCCTACACTGCCCGAACACCACTGCACTGCCCTAAACACTGAAACACCAGCCCCAGCATGACCCCCTACACTGCCCAAACACCACTGCCCTAAACCCTGAAACACCAGCCCCAGCACGACCCCCTACACTGCCCGAACACCACTGCACTGCCCTAAACCCTGAAACACCAGCCCCAGCACGACCCCCTACACTGCCTGAACACCACTGCACTGCCCTAAACCCTGAAACACCACCCAGTGCACGACCCCCTACACTGCCCGAACACCACTGCACTGCCCTAAACCCTGAAACACCACCCCCAGCACGACCCCCTACACTGCCCGAACACCACTGCACTGCCCTAAACCCTGAAACACCACCCCCTGCACGACCCCCTACACTGCCAGAACACTACTGCACTGCCCTAAACCCTGAAACACCATCCCCAGCACGACCCCTACACTGCACGAACACCACTGCACTGCCCTAAACCCTGAAACACTACCCAAAGCAAGACCCCTACACTGCCCGAACACCACTGCACTGCCCTAAACCCTGAAACATCACCCCCAGCAAGACCCCCTACACTGCCCGAACACCACTGCCCTAAACCCTGAAACACCACCCCCAGCAAGACCCCCTACACTGCCCGAACACCACTGCACTGCCCTAAACCCTGAAACACCAGCCCCAGCACGACCCCCTACACTGCCCGAACACCACTGCACTGCCCTAAACCCTGAAACACCACCCCTGCACGACCCCCTACACTGCCCGAACACCACTGCACTGTCCTAAACCCTGAAACACCACCCCCAGCACGACCCCGTACACTGCCCGAACACACCTGCACTGCCCTAAACCCTGAAACACCACCCGCTGCACGACCCCCTACACTGCCCGAACACTACTGCACTGCCCTAAAACATGACCCCCTACACTACACAAACACCACTGCACTACCCTAAACCCTAAAACACTACCCCAGCACGACCCCTTACACTACACAAGCACCACTGCACTACCCTAAACCCTAAAACACTACCCCCAGCACGATCCCCTACACTACACAAACACCACTGCACTACCCTAAACCCTAAAACACTACCCCCAGCACGACCCCCTACACTACCCAAACACCACTGCACTAACCTAAATCTTAAAACACTACCCCCAGCACGACCCCTACACTACCCAAACACCACTGCACTACACTAAAACATGACCCACTACACTACACAAACACCACTGCACTACCCTAAACCCTGAAACACCACCCCCAGCACGACCCCCTACACTGCCCGAACACCACTGCACTGCCCTAAACCCTGAAACACCACCCCCTTCACGACCCCCTACACTGCCTGAACACCACTGCACTTCCCTAAACCCTGAAACACCACCCCCAGCACGACCCCCTATACTGCCCGAACACCACTGCACTGCCCTAAACCCTGAAACACTACCCCCAGCAAGACCCCCTACACTGCCCGAACACCACTGCATTGCCCTAAACCCTGAAACATCACCCCCAGCAAGACCCCTACACTGCCCGAACACCACTGCCCTAAACTCTGAAACACCACCCCCAGCACGACCCCCTACACTGCCCGAACACCACTGCTCTGCCCAAAACCCTGAAACACCAGCCCCAGTATGACCCCCTACACTGCCCGAACACCACTGCACTGCCCTAATCCCTGAAACACCAGCCCCAGCACGACCCCCTACACTGCCCGAACACCACTGCACTACCCTAAACCCTGAAACACCACCCACAGCATGACCCCCTACACTGCCCGAGCACCACTGCACTGCCCTAAACCCTGAAACACCAGCCCCAGCATGACCCCCTACACTGCCCGAACACCACTGCACTGCCCTAAACCCTGAAACACCAGCCCCAGCACGACCGCCTACACTGCCCGAACACCACTGCACTGCCCTAAACCCTGAAACACCAGCCCCAGCACGACCCCTACACTGCCCGAACACCACTGCACTGCCCTAAACCGTGAAACACCAGCCCCAGCACGACCCCTACACTGCCCGAACACCACTGCACTGCCCTAAACCCTGAAACACCAGCCCCATCACGGCCCCCTACACTGCCCAAACACCACTGCCCTAAACCCTGAAATACCACCCCAAGCAAGACCCCCTACACTGCCCGAACACCACTGCACTGCCCTAAACCCTGAAACACCACCCCCTGCACGACCCCCTACACTGCCTGAACACCACTGCACTGCCCTAAACCCTGAAACACCACCCCCTGCACAACCCCCTACACTGCCCGAACACCACTGCACTGCCCTAAACCCTGAAACACCACCCCCAGCAAGACCCACTACACTGCCCGAACACAACTGCACAGCCCTAAACCCTGAAACACCACCCCCAGCACAACCCCATACATTGCATGAACACCACTGCACTGCCCTAAACCCTGAAACACTACCCCCAGCAAGACCCCCTACACTGCCCGAACACCACTGCACTGCCCTAAACCCTGAAACATCACCCCCAGCAAGACCCCCTACACTGCCCGAACACCACTGCCCTAAACCCTGAAACACCACCCCCAGCAAGACCCCCTACACTGCCCGAACACCACTGCACTGCCCTAAACCCTGAAACACCACCCCCAGCACGACCCCCTACACTGCCTTAAACACCACTGCTCTGCCCAAAACCCTGAAACACCAGCCCCAGCACGACCCCTACACTGCCCGAACACCACTGCACTGCCCTAAACCCTGAAACACCAGCCCCAGCACGACCCCCTACACTGCCCGAACACCACTGCACTGCCCTAAACCCTGAAACACCACCTCCAGCACGACCCCCTACACTGCCCGAACACCACTGCACTAAACCCTGAAACACCAGCCCTAGCACAACCCCGTACAATGCCCGAACACCACTGCACTGCCCTAAACCCTGAAACACCAGCCCCAGCACGACCACCTACACTGCCCGAAAACCACTGCACTGCCCTTAACCCTGAAACACCAGCCCCAGCACAACCACCTACACTGCCCGAACACCACTGCACTGCCCTAAACCCTGAAACACCAGCCCCAGCACGACCCCCTACACTGCCCGAACACCACTGCACTACCCTAAACCCTGAAACACCAGCCCCAGCAAGACCCCCTACACTGCCCGAACCCAACTGCACTGCCCTAAACCCTAAAAACACCAGCCCCAGCAAGACCCCCTACACTGCCCGAACACCACTGCACTGCCCTAAACCCTGAAACACCACCCCCAGCAAGACCCCCTACACTGCCCGAACACCACTGCACTAAACCCTGAAACACCACCCCCAGCAAGACCACCTACACTGGCCGAACACCACTGCACTGCCCTAAACCCTGAAACACCACCCCCTGCACGACCCCCTACACTGCCCAAACACCACTGCACTGCCCTAAACCCTGAAACACCACCCCCTGCACGACCCCCTACACTGCCCGAACACCACTGCACTGCCCTAAACCCTGAAAAACCACCCCCAGCACGACCCCCTACACTGCCCGAACACCACTGCACTGCCCTAATCCCTGAAACACCACCCCCAGCACGACCCCCTACACTGCCCGAACACCACTGCACTGCCCTAAACCCTGAAACACTACCCCCAGCAAGACCCCCTACTCTGCCCGAACACCACTGCACTGCCCTAAACCCTGAAACATCACCCCCAGCAAGACCCCCTACACTGCCTGAACACCACTGCCCTAAACCCTGAAACACCACCCCCAGCAAGACCCCCTACACTGCCCAAACACCACTGCACTGCCCTAAACCCTGAAACACCACCTCCAGCACAACCCCCTACACTGCCTGAACACCATTGCTCTGCCCTAAACCCTGAAAAACCACCCCCAGCACGACCCCCTACACTGCCCGAACACCACTGCACTGCCCTAATCCCTGAAACACCACCCCCAGCACGACCCCCTACACTGCCCGAACACCACTGCACTGCCCTAAACCCTGAAACACTACCCCCAGCAAGACCCCCTACTCTGCCCGAACACCACTGCACTGCCCTAAACCCTGAAACATCACCCCCAGCAAGACCCCCTACACTGCCTGAACACCACTGCCCTAAACCCTGAAACACCACCCCCAGCAAGACCCCCTACACTGCCCAAACACCACTGCACTGCCCTAAACCCTGAAACACCACCTCCAGCACAACCCCCTACACTGCCTGAACACCATTGCTCTGCCCTAAACCCTGAAACACTAGCCGCAGCACGACCCCTACACTGCCCGACCACCACTGCTCTGCCCTAAACCCTGAAACACCAGCCCCAGCAAGACCCCCTACACTGCCCGAACACCACTGCACTGCCCTAGACTCTGAAACACTAGCCCCAGCAAGACCCCCTACACTGCCCGAACACCACTGCACTGCCCTAAACCCTGAAACACCACCCCTGCACCACCCCTACACTGCCCGAACACCACTGCACTGCCCTAAACCCTGAAACACCACCCCCTGCACCACCCCCTACACTGCCCGAACACCACTGCACTGCCCTAAACCCTGAAACACCACCCCCAGCATGACCCCCTACACTGCCCGAACACCACTGCACTGCCCTAAACCCTGAAACACCAGCCCCAGCACGACCGCCTACACTGCCCGAACACCACTGCCCTAAACCCTGAAACACCACCCACAGCATGACCCCCTACACTGCCCGAGCACCACTGCACTGCCCTAAACCCTGAAACACCAGCCCCAGCACGACCCCCTACACTGCCCGAACACCACTGCACTGCCCTAAACCCTGAAACACCAGCCCCAGCACGACCGCCTACACTGCCCGAACACCACTGCACTGCCCTAAACCCTGAAACACCAGCCCCAGCACGACCCCCAACACTGCCCGAACACCACTGCACTGCCCTAAACCGTGAAACACCAGCCCCAGCACGACCCCCTACACTGCCCGAACACCACTGCACTGCCCTAAACCCTGAAACACCAGCCCCATCACGGCCCCCTACACTGCCCAAACACCACTGCCCTAAACCCTGAAATACCACCCCAAGCAAGACCCCCTACACTGCCCGAACACCACTGCACTGCCCTAAACCCTGAAACACCAGCCCCAGCATGACCCCCTACACTGCCCGAACACCACTGCACTGCCCTAAACCCTGAAACACCACCCCCTGCACGACCCCCTACACTGCCTGAACACCACTGCACTGCCCTAAACCCTGAAACACCACCCCCTGCACAACCCCCTACACTGCCCGAACACCACTGCACTGCCCTAAACCCTGAAACACCACCCCCAGCATGACCCACTACACTGCCCGAACACTACTGCACTGCCCTAAACCCTGAAACACCACCCCCAGCACAACCCCATACATTGCATGAACACCACTGCACTGCCCTAAACCCTGAAACACTACCCCCAGCAAGACCCCCTACACTGCCCGAACACCACTGCCCTAAACCCTGAAACACCACCCCCAGCAAGACCCCCTACACTGCCCGAACACCACTGCACTGCCCTAAACCCTGAAACACCACCCCCAGCACGACCCCCTACACTGCCTTAAACACCACTGCTCTGCCCAAAACCCTGAAACACCAGCCCCAGCACGACCCCCTACACTGCCCGAACACCACTGCACTGCACTAAACCCTGAAACACCAGCCCTAGCACGACCCCCTACAATGCCCGAACACCACTGCACTGCCCTAAACCCTGAAACACCAGCCCCAGCACGACCACCTACACTGCCCGAAAACCACTGCACTGCCCTTAACCCTGAAACACCAGCCCCAGCACAACCACCTACACTGCCCGAACACCACTGCACTGCCCTAAACCCTGAAACACCAGCCCCAGCACGACCCCCTACACTGCCCGAACACCACTGCACTACCCTAAACCCTGAAACACCAGCCCCAGCAAGACCCCCTACACTGCCCGAACCCAACTGCACTGCCCTAAACCCTAAAAACACCAGCCCCAGCAAGACCCCCTACACTGCCCGAACACCACTGCACTGCCCTAAACCCTGAAACACCACCCCAGCAAGACCCCCTACACTGCCCGAACACCACTGCACTAAACCTTGAAACACCACCCCCAGCAAGACCACCTACACTGGCCGAACACCACTGCACTGCCCTAAACCCTGAAACACCACCCCCTGCACGACCCCCTACACTGCCCAAACACCACTGCACTGCCCTAAACCCTGAAACACCACCCCCTGCACGACCCCCTACACTGCCCGAACACCACTGCACTGCCCTAAACCCTGAAAAACCACCCCAGCACGACCCCCTACACTGCCCGAACACCACTGCACTGCCCTAATCCCTGAAACACCACCCCCAGCATGACCCCTACACTGCCCGAACACCACTGCACTGCCCTAAACCCTGAAACACTACCCTCAGCAAGACCCCCTACTCTGCCCGAACACCACTGCACTGCCCTAAACCCTGAAACATCACCCCCAGCAAGACCCCCTACACTGCCTGAACACCACTGCCCTAAACCCTGAAACACCACCCCCAGCAAGACCCCCTACACTGCCCAAACACCACTGCACTGCCCTAAACCCTGAAACACCACCTCCAGCACAACCCCCTACACTGCCTGAACACCATTGCTCTGCCCTAAACCCTGAAACACTAGCCGCAGCACGACCCCCTACACTGCCCGACCACCTCTGCTCTGCCCTAAACCCTGAAACACCACCCCCAGCACGACCCCCTACACTGCCCGAACACCACTGCACTGCCCTAAACCCTGAAACACCAGCCCCAGCAAGACCCCCTACACTGCCCGAACACCACTGCACTGCCCTAGACTCTGAAACACTAGCCCCAGCAAGACCCCCTACACTGCCCGAACACCACTGCACTGCCCTAAACCCTGAAACACCACCCCCTGCACCACCCCCTACACTGCCCGAACACCACTGCACTGCCCTAAACCCTGAAACACCACCCCCTGCACCACCCCCTACACTGCCCGAACACCACTGCACTGCCCTAAACCCTGAAACACCACCCCCAGCATGACCCCCTACACTGCCCGAACACCACTGCACTGCCCTAAACCCTGAAACACCACCCCCAGCACGACCCCCTACACTGCCCGAACACCACTGCACTGCCCTAAACCCTAAAACACCACCCCCAGCACGACCCCCTACACTGCCCGACCACCACTGCACTGCCCTAAACCCTAAAACACTACCCCCAGCACGACCCCCTACACTACCCGAACACCACTGCACTACCCTAAAACCTAAAATACTCCCCCAGCACCACCCCCTACACTACCCGAACACCACTGCACTGCCCTAAACCCTCAAACACTCCCCCCAGCACGACCCCTACACTACCCGAACACCACTGCACTGCACTAAACCCTAAAACACTCCCCCAGCACGACCCCCTACACTACCCGAACACCACTGCACTGCCCTAAACCATAAAACACTCCCCCAGCACGACCCCGACACTACCCAAACACCACTGCACTGCCCTAAACCCTAAAACACTCCCCCCAGCACGACCCCCTACACTACCCAAACACCACTGCACTGCCCTAAACCCTAAAACACTACCCCCTGCATGACCCCCTACACTACCCAAACACCAATGCACTACCCTAAACCCTAAAACACTACCCCCCGCACGACCCCCTACACTACCCAAAGACCACTGCACTACCCTAAACCCTAAAACACTACCCCCGCACAACTCCCTACACTACCCAAAGACCACTGCACTACCCTAAACCCTAAAACACGACCCCCAGCACGACCCCCTACACTACACAAACACCACTGCACTACCCTAAACCCTAAAACACTACCCCCTATACTACACAAACACCACTGCACTACCCTAAACCCTAAAAAACTACCCCCAGCACTAACCCCTACACTACCCAAACACCACTGCACTACCCTAAACCCTAAAACACTACCCCCAGCAGTACCCCCTACACTACCCAAACACCACTGCACTACCCTAAACCCTAAAACACTACCCCCAGCAGTACCCCCTACACTACTCAAACACCATTGCACTACCCTAAACCCTAAAACACTACCCCCAGCAGTACCCCCTACACTACCCAAACACCACTGCACTACCCTAAACCCTAAACCACTACCCCCAGCATGACCTCCTACACTACCCAAACACCACTGCACTACCCTAAACCCTAAAACACTCCCACAGCACGACTCCCTACACTACTCAAACACCACTGCACTACCCTAAACCCTAAATCTACCCCCAGCATGACCCCCTACGCTACACAAACACCACTGCACTACCCTAAACCCTAAAACACTACCCCCAGCGCGACCCCCTTCACTACCTAAACACAACTGCACAATTTGTTACAGGCGTTGCAACGCAGGCCTGTGGTGCTTACTGGAAGTACTTGGTGGGCTAGTTGGGCCCCAGGGACCCTCAGGATTTAAGGTGACCTAATCCCCCAACTTAAAACGTGCCACGGGGCGCATTTGCACAGTGGTGAAGGAAGGGGGCGGGGCCTCAGGTGACATGTGCGCAAACACGCCCTGTGGTGCGTTTTAAGTTGGGGAATTAATTCCCCTTGAATCCTGAGGGACCCTGGGGGCCAACTAGCCCACCAGGTACCTTCAGTAAGCACAACAGAGTTGCATTGCAGAGAGGTGAAAAAAGGTGCGTGTCCTCGGAACGCCTCTCTGCAACTCAGCTCTGTGGTCCTAACTGTAGGTTCCTGGGGGGCTAGTTGGGCCCCAGGGACCCTCAGGATTCAAGGGGACTTAATCCCGCAACTTAAAACGCGCCACGGGGCGCGTTTGCACACATGTCACCTCAGGCCCCCCTCCCTTCACCACTGTGCAAACGCGCCCTGTAGCGCGTTTTAAGAGGTAGTTTTAATCCCCCTGCCCTATTATGTACTAGGGACTTACAGAGGAGGTCATGCTAATCACAGGGGTACCCCAACGCATAGTGTTCTCTAGTGTATGTAGGTGTTTTCACTGTATTCTAAGTGTCTTTTAGCATAGCACTGGCTCTGGTTAGTCAGAGTCAGTTACCACCAGTACCCGTCTGAAAAAGTTGTGGGCACAGGATGATTTTGCAACAAGGCCTCTTTCTGCTCCTCTGTTGGTTCTTTCTGCACATCTTTTGCTTCTTCCTGCACTTTTCTTCGTCTTTGTGGACTTCTGTTGCTTCTTTCTGCATTTCTTTTGCTTCTTTCTGTGCTTTTTTTCTTCTTTCTTCACATGTCCTACCTCTGTAGGCACACACGCATCCATACAGCCACTCTCACAATCACACACTCTCACTTATAGCCATTTAAATACTCTAACACACATATATACTGCCTTTTACATATGTAGTTACTCGCACATGTACCACTGAGATATACATTCACTCACTTACACACCCATACACACACACACCCACCCAAGCAGTCCATCACAGATGCACTCTTGAAATCATGCACCCAGTGAATCACCCACTCACACATCTATGTACAGAGTCACACACACCCCACCCACACAAACACTCAGGCAGCCATACAGATACTCAGAGAACCAATCAATAAGCCATATAGACACTCATGTAGCTATTCGCAAATCCATGCATCCACTTACACACCAACAAACAGACGGATACAGACATTCACACAGTTTAGTCACTAACCCATGCATTCAGTAAGATACGTTTAATCACTCACTTGTAGAGTCAGTCACGCACGTACTAAATCATCCATTCAGACACTTATACACCCACTCATTCTTCAATACGCCTTTCCCTATATATATTAAACATATTTAAACTTTACAGAAACACACAGTCACTGGATGATGTCATCAGTGATGTCCTTTGAGATGTCATCAGTGATGTCATCAGTGATGTCACTGACCATGTCATGAGTGATGTAATATGTGACGTCATCAGCAGTGCATTGCGGGCGCGAGTTATAGTTAGCTGAACTAACTATAACGGGGGAATTTCTATGGTTTTGTACGAGTGAAATGTCCAACTAACTATAACTGTCCCTAAAACCTATGTTTTTTTCAGTGAATATATATATATATATACACATATACATATATACCTATATATGGAGTGCATGTTTGATTGCTTGATACGTGCTCAGACAAGTGTGGAAAGTTAGAGAAGCTCTCGGGAGGACTGGAAGTGGATTGGACATCAAATCATAGTGCAAGGAATTGGGATTTAAAAAAATCAAGACTCACGTTGAATGGAGGTTACCTAGGATGTCAGGAGGCAACTTCAGAGTCACGTATGATTAGTTTATACTGAGGACCAAGAATTTGGGAGGACAGAGGGAAAATCTCACTGTTGGTGGGCTTCTCCATGACTTTCCTGTTACTGCACACAGTCTCATTCTCCTTGAAGTGCAGTGCAATATTGTTGACTTTGATTGCAGATTGCTTTAGTGTGACACTAGTGAAACCTTATGAAGGTAGCAGAGGAGCAATATCATTTGTAGATATAACTAATTTGAATGAAAGCAAACTGTTTTCAGGATGAAAGTTATAGGGGGGATTGGATAGGTTACTCAAGCAGTATATTGGTTTGGCTGTAAATTTTTATGCATTGCGCTTTAAGATTATTTTAGGTAGCACTACTAACATTTAGTGTCTTCTTATTTCCCCTCCTTTTAGGAACATCACAGTAGAGGTGGCCACGGACAGGGAAGTTTGACTAATCCTCTACCGTCACCACCATGCAGGAAGTCATTCCCTTTGCTGCTGATAAGTTCAAGTACAATTATTTATTTACTCTTATTAGATTTCTTTTAAGAATCTCACCTATTGTTATATGCAGCGTGGCCTTCTGTCAAGCTTTTTATTTTATTTCTTCAATAGTTTGCCAAACTTTTTCTTTACACATACCACCTTGTATTTACTGTTTATATTCCCTTGTTTCTACAGCCTTCTTCCTCCTATTTTCTTTGTTGTTTCCGCTTCCTCCATTTTTTCTTACTGTCACATTATCAGTCTCTCCTGTACACCTCTTACATTCCGCCTTACCATTCCCTTCTTCCTTTAGTCATTGTTTTCCTGATGCTTTCCTAGCCTTATCTCCATTAATAAAACTTTTATAGGGTTCAATTTTGAAGTAATTGATTTTTAAAATATAGAAGTACACCTTTTAAAGTGATTATTTGGCAAGCAATAAATTCAGATTTGGTAGGTATTTTAATTTGTGCAAAATTCTACAATTGATAGTGACATTGCTAAATAAGTGCCTTGTTATATAGAACCTGGCAAGAGAGGTACTGAAGAAGAAGGCCAGGAATGTTGTGTGGAGGAGGAGGAGGAGGAGGAGAAGGAGGAGAAATAAAAGGCCATCGGGACAAGCAGTAAGTTAAGGCCCCACACTCTTATCAATAGGTGCTACATGTTTTGTGCTTTGTCAAGGTATTCCTTTTCTGTCTTGATCCTTCCAAAGCCCAATCCTTTTCCCTTTTCAAGTTATCCACATTCCTACATTTCTGGCCCTGCCCTTCGGCCACTTAAATTAAGTGAAGAAGAAGAAATGTGTTTATGTTGTCCTGACAAAGGCCTACCACTTCTCACCTCATCCCATTTCTGTCAAGTGCCCCATATTCTCCCTCATCTTCTCCCTAAGATTCTTCCTTGTGCACCATTACAGTGGTCTGTCTTCTACCTTTGATTAACCATCCAACTGGTTCATACTACATCCTAAACCTAGGCCAAGCCCCGGCCTAAGACGTCAAACATACCTAACACTCACTTGCTCGCTAACCTGGAAATAAGACTAGCTGTACTGGTAATGAGATAGGGTTGAGGGAATGGTGTGCGCAATGGGACTCAGGGTGAGACTCAGACCTACATGAAGAGTAGTGCCACTGCAATCATTATTATCTTCCTATAGTTGTCTAAAAATGATGCTGCCTCACCAGGTTGGCCCTCTTAATATTGCATGATATAGTAAAATTAATTGTGCAGTATAAATGTAAAGTACCAAAGTCTTGCAGTCTAGTCATTTTTTCAAACACAGGTGAAATAAGAGTCATCCCATGAATTAATTTAATTAATGCAAAGTACTGCAAATCGTAATTGTGTGAATAATGTGTAAGTTACAAGGACATGGAATCACATAAAATATTTTAGTGGCCCTAGAGAACCAGCGATGCAGTGTATCTGACTGTACAATAGTGCTTGCCCTAGGTGCTACAATTCATGTTCTACTCTTCCTTCCTCACAAGTTCCTGCAGTTCCTGTCTGAGGCCTATCCCTGAGCTACATTAAGGAGCATGGGTGCTGGTAGGAGGCAGCCTCCAAAAAAGGTAGATAATTGTGGGGGCATATCAGCAGCTGTTGATACTGGAAGAAAAAGAGGCAGCAGCAGTCCCTTTAACATCCAGTGTCCAACTGGTAGAACTGAGGGCAAGGCATCATCATCCCAACCACTGCAGGCAGCCGGGTGTATTCTCGTCCCACATAGCAGCCACCCTGTGGGACCGTGTCCAGGGGGTTAAAATTGAATATGTAAAATGATAGAATGAATCGGTGTAGGACTATCCTGACCCCATGGGTGTATTGGAGGGGTCTGTTATTAGTTTTGGAAGGCTGAAATATTTTTTTTTCCACGCGGATGGAGTCGTGACCCCATCGTGGTGCTCCCCCCCCCCTTCTCAATGGTAGAGGTGCTCCTCCGAGAGGCCCTGAGAAGCATTTGCGAACTAAAGGAGGGCTACGGGGGGATTAAATCTAGACTGGGACTTTCAGAATGGTGTTTTAAGCAGGGAGAGAGGCAGAACTGCTACTGGTGGTGTGGGAAGGAACAGTTGGGGAAGAGGTAGGTTAGTTTAGTGTAGTTTAGTTTTGTGGGTTTTGAGGGATTTACGGAGATGGGTGGGTCAGTTGCATGTGGCGTGGGTTTGTTTAATTTTTATAACAATAGACACTATATTTTTTCCTAGTTATGTGTTTTTAATTTGGTATTAGATATAATTAGCTGTATCATTAGTTGTACTTTTTATTGTGACATCCATTAACAAGGATGCTCCACATATCTAATGTCAAAGTAAACACAGTCCAATTGTCCACCCTCATCATCCTCTCTACTTGACTTGACCCCCTTACCGCCAGGCTAACCCCAAAGCAGGCTTCCAGTCCACCCTCCTGCAATCAGTTTTGGAAAACCGATGATGCATAATCTTTTCCCCTCCCCTTCATGACTTGACTTGATGTCACCTGAGAGGGCTCATACTCCCATCAGTCATTGGTAGTAATATCTGTATACTACCCTACCCTTGGCGCCAAGTCCCCACTAACCACTCACCACTAAGGAGGAATAATTCTTACAACAAACCATGAAATGCAGGCGATGTCTTCATATTATGTATACTTTGACATCCTCGTCAACACTGAACTCAATCACTCCCTCTATCCAGTTCTTACCTGAGTAGAAATGTTTTGACTGCCACCTCCCCCAAGACTTGCTGTAGATGAAGGTTTTTTTTCAAAGGGACTAACAGCTGGTGGCCATATCAGGCGCAAAACAAGGAAGACGTCACAGGCAAAACAAGATTCTTCTTATTTAGAATGGAGCAAGCACACCAGTAAAGAAGGATTCTTATTCTGCACCATGAAACAAAAAGAGAAATTTAGAGTGAGTAGAATATCCAAGACAAAGACCAGCAAATAGTGTAAAGGGGGAGTAATTTTCTAAAGTAATCATAATGAACATTCCAGTTACAGAAAGAGGTTAACCCTTTGGGTGCTCATGACGGAATGGTTCCGTCATGAGCACCAGTGCTCCTGTGCTCATGACGGAACCATTCCGTCATGAGTACAGGCATGGAAAATCCCTCTGCTGCAGACAGCAGAGGGATTTCCCTTTTTTAGGTCTCGCCTAGCGTTGGAGCGCGCATGCGCTCCTTGCTCTGCGAGGCTTCTTGTAATCAAGCCAATTTCAGAAGAGGAGTCTAGGCTCCGCCACTTCTTTCCATTGGCTAGCGTCATCATGCATGCTAAACCCTGGCTTTCCATTGTTAGTGAGGCTTTTTAGTCCCTCCTTGTTACCGCCCTGTCTCCTTTTGGCCCCGCCCACCCGGACTGGATCGTTTATTTGCGGCGTTACACCCACGGTCTCCATAAGTCACTAAGCACTCTTTTTTTTTTGTTTGTTAAATTATGTTGCCGCGCGAGCCGCTTTCACTTTTGCGGCCGCGCTTGCCTTGCCATTTTCTTTGCCTGCACTAGGGCCCGCGGCATCCTTGACACGCTAGTGATATTGACAACTTAATAATAACGCGTTTTTCATAGGGCTGCATAACACGCTGGGGCATTATTTGAAACTCTGTAAATAACAAGCGTTCCTAGTACCCAGTGTGACGATACCCGAGTCCCCGACTTCGAAGGATAGAACCCCGAATAAGTGTTGCCAAAGCAAAATAAACTGCACACGTGGTATGACTGTATCCCCAGCACAGCAGTGTCTTTCAGGCCTGCTTCCCACAATTACCCGCAACCAGACTTTCTCTACCCCTTCTCCCCCCTTCCAGTGGCGAAACTAAACTTGAGGGAGGGGGGCTGCAAAGTACATGCGGGGGAACGGGGGTTTGGGGGGAGGGGTCACGGTCCGGACTGAATCCGGAGGTCTCTGGCCAGGCACCTACCAGTGTTGGAAGGGGGGCCCCAGAGCTCGCCCCTCGCCCCCCCGCACGTCACGGGGGCTTTTGTTACGTCACGGCCCCCTTCTCCCCTTGACCCTGGTTCCTCTTTCCCTTTCGCCTCGCCACTTCCCTCTCCTTCTCTTTTAACGCCAACTCTATCTTTCTTATGTTCTTCTTCCCGCCTCCTCCACTTCTCTCCCCTTACTCCAGTCTCTTGCCCTCCTCGTTGATTATCCCTCCTCCATTTCCCCATTCCACCCCACTCTCCTCCCTCTCTCTGCCCTTCCCGTCTCCCATCCAATCCTCTTTCTCCCCTGATTTCCTTCTGCTAAGCCCCTCCCATGTTTCATCCTCCCTACAAATCACCGCTACTCCCCCTCCCCTCTTTCTTCTTTTCTATCTCCTCCGCCGCCCCTTCTTGTTCTTGGAGCCCCTCTCCCCTGCTCTTCTTGTCCCGTGTTGCCTTACCCCCCCCCATGCTGCCCCTCTGCTGGCTTGGGGGCGGGGGGAGGGGCCCCACCGGCTCTCGTTACTGGGCTGATCATGGCTGAAAGCGGACACCTCTCTTGGCTTTACTTGTGATAAAGTTTGAGTCAGTTGGGCACACACTACACCTTGTGTGTAAACACCCCAGCCAGTCCCGGGGCTGCGGGCAGGCACACACCCTTCGCACACACCCTTCGCACCCCCCACGAGGCCCTGGCTCTCCGGAGCCCAACCTCCCTGGCTGGTACTGGTAAGTTCCTCGGAGTGATCCCTCATGCAGCATGGCATGGTGGCATCCACGCCTATGCATGCCATTGCCGCGTCTGTGCTCACCCCTAACGGGTCTTACATTTCTGTCTTCGTTGCGCTGACCTCTGCCTCTCCTAACCTCTGCCCTGTTCTCTGTATATCCCCACCTTTGAGTGTCCTCGCCTGGTGTCCATCCTCTTACCTGTGTGCCCACCTCTGACTGGCGTCACCTGTGGCCTCGCCTCCGCATGTCCCACTTCTACCCTCGCTGTGCCCACGCTCTGGTTGCCCTCACATGCCTGCTCTTACTCTGCCCACCTCTGCCTGCCCTCTAGAGCTCTCACTGCCTATCCTCACCTCTGGATGACCTTGCCTCTACCTATGTCATTCACTTGGTTGCCTTCTCTATGCCTACCTCTTACTGTCCTCACCCCTCCCCTAACCTCTTCCTCTCCTGCACACCTGTTTGGCTTCATTGTACCCACCTCTTAACTCCTCACAGAACTCCTGGTTCTGCCTGTCCTAGTCACCAGCTGTCCACACTTCTGCACTTGCCTCTGCCTGCCCTTCTCACCTGTCTGCCCTCGCAGTGCCCATCACTTCATGCCCTCAATGAGTTTATCTCTCCCTGTACTCGCCTCTTTCTGACCTCGCCTCTCTGCCCTCACCTTTATCTGCCCCACTCACCAGTCTGACTCTGCCCACCTCTCATTGGCCTTACCTGTGCATTTCCATACCTTACTGAAACTCTGCACTCACCTCTGCTTGTGATCACCTCTGTCTGACCTTTTCATGTGTTCATTGTGCTCTCCACTGACATCACCTCTTCCTGTCCTACTTATGTCTGCCCTCACTGTGACCTCCTTCGCCGCTCCTGCCCATGTCCTGACGGTGCCCACCTCTGACTCCCCTCTTTGAACTCACCCCTGCCTGACCCCGTGGACATTCCCTCGCTTCTGCGTCTCCCAATCACCTGTCCGTCTCCATGGCGACCTCCTCTAATTGTCATCTCTTCTGCCCAGGCCTCTGTCCTCACTGACTGTCCTCAGCTCAGTTCAGGACTCGGCCTGTCCTAATCCTTGACTGCCCTTCCCTCTGCCCTCACCTCTTCCTGTTCTACCACCTGTCTCCCCTCACAGTGTCCACCTCGGCTTGTCCTAATGGCTGCCTGTCCTCACCTTTGGCAAGGCCTCTCCATACCCCACTCACCTGTCTGCCGCCAGTGTGCCCGCCTCTGCCTGTCCTTGCCTGCCTGCCCTCACCGTGCCCACCTGTGCCTGCCCCCTCTTCTAAGTACAACTCTGACCCCCTGACAGGCTCACCTCTGGCTGTAGCCGCCTCTGCCTCCCTGCCACCTGTCCTCGCCTCTCTCCACTCCTACCTGTCCTCTTTGTGCTCGCCTGTCTGCACTCACCTGTCCCCCTCATGCGTTCACCGCTGACTGCCCTGACCTCTGCGTGTCCTCGCTTTTCTCTGCCCAAAAGTCATTCTTACATTTCTTTCTCCTCGCATTTCCATCCACAGCTCTGTCTGACCGAAGGCTTGCATATTACTCTTTGTTGATGTTTTTGATGGCAACAATAAAAAACAATATCACACAGGTTGTTAGCAACTGCACCACTAGTGTTTTTTAAACAGAGATGAGTAATAGAGTCTCAGCCGGTTGGGATGTGGCAGACACCATGCCAACGGAGAACAAGCATTTGCAATGCAATAGGTCTCACATTTACGTAAGTTTTAGCTATTGGCATTGTAAATGACAATGACTTTTATTTATGTTTTTGTTTTTAAAATATAAATAAAAGGCATTGTCATTTACAATGCCAATAGCTTAAACTCGCGTAAATGCGAGACCTATTACATTGCAAATGCTTGTTTTTTTTGCCTTGGGAGGTGGGGAAGAGCTTCCCCAACCTCCCGAGACCTGTTATGGGTTTTCATTGTAATGACGATCGCGCGCATGGCGTGCTGTCGTCATTACAACGAAAACAAAACTGAAACTTAGTTTCAGTTTCACAGTTTCGGTGCTTGTGGGGCTATCTCAGCCCCCCGAACACCGAAAGACATGGGAGAGATATCGTTGGAAAGGGGAGGGCAGAAAGCACCCTAGACACCAGGGATTAGGGGTGGGGGCTGCCCAGAATGGGCATCCCAATGCCCCCACCCTATTCGCCCAAAGAAGTAAAGACTTTCTGCCCCCCCAGGAGGTATATGGGGGCAATAGTCCCGGATCTGCCCACTAGGCACCAGGGTTTTTTGGGTTTTTTTTATACGTAGGGGTGGGGGCTGCCCAGAATGGGCATGCCAATGCCCCCAAACCTAAACAAATGGTACAGTCTTTCTGCTCCCCCGGGAGGCAGATGGGGCAGTAGCCCCTTATCTGCCCCCCTGGGGGGCAGAAAGCCCACTAGGCAGCAGGGATTTTTCTTTTTCCAAAGTTTGGAGTGGGGTCTGCCCAGAATGGGCATGTCAATGCCCCCCCCCCCAAATGCCACAGTCTTTCTGCCCCCCAGGAGGCAGATGGGGGCAGTAGCCCCTGATCTGACCCCCCGGGAGGGGGCAGAAAGCCCACAAAGCACCAGGGATTTTTTTTTATATACGTAGTGGTGGGGGCTGCCCAGAATGGGCATGCCAATGCCCCCACCCCAAAAAAAATTGGCACAGTCTTTCTGCCCCCTCTGGGAGGCAGATAGGGGCAAAAGCCCCTTATCTGCCTCCCGGAGGGGAGCAGAAAGCTCAATAGGCATCAGGGAATATTTTCTTTTTTAATTCAGGGATGTGGGCTGCCCAGAATGGGCATGCCAGTGCCCCCACCCCCCCTGAAAAAATGCCACAGTGTTTCTGCCCCCCCAGGAGACAGATGGGGGCAATAGCCCCTGATCTACCCCACCCAGGGGGTGGCAGAGAGCCCACTAGGCGCCAGCAATTACGCTGGCTTTTTTATGTGTGGGGGTGGGGGCTGCCCAGAATGGGCATACCTATGCCCGTACCCCCCACAGAAAATTGCCACAGACTTTCTGCCCTCCTTGGGGGCATATATTGGGGCAACCCCCCCCCGATTCCCCCCCCAAAGGCGGCAGAAAGCCCACTAGGCACAGACTTGTTTTTAGCAATGTGCCTACCTGTGGAGTTTGGGCCTTAGCGCAGCCGGCACATAGGGAAACCTAGCAAACCTGTACATTTTTGAAAACTAGACACCAAGGGAAATCCAGGATGGGGTGACTTGTGTGCCTCTCACCAGGTTCTCTTACCCAGAATCCCTTGCAAACCTCAAAGAGTGTAGAAAAAACCCACACATTTTCCTCACATTTCTGTGATGGAAAGTTCTGGAATCTGCGTGGATCCACAAAATTCTACCCAACCCGCATTCCCCAAAGTCTTCCGGGAAAAATGGTACCTCACTTGTGTGGGTAGGCCTAGTGCCCGCAACAGGAAACGGCCCAAAACGCAACGTGGACACACCACATTTTTACAGTGAAAACTGACCCCTTTTTTGCAAAGTGCCTAGCTGTGGATTTTGAACCCTAGCTCTGCCGGCACCTAGGGAAACCTAGCAAACCTATACGATTTTGAAAACTAGACAACTAGGGGAATCCAGGATGGGGTTACTTCTGTGGCTCTCACCAGGTTCTGTTACCCATAATCCCTTGCAAACCTCAAACTTTGTTAAAAAAAACATTTTCCTCACATTTCTTGATGGAAAGTTCTGTAATCTGCGTGGATCCACAAAATTCCACCCACCCCGCATTCCCCAAAGTCTTCTGAGAAAAATGGTACTTCACTTGTGTGGGTAGGCCTAGTGCCCGCGACAGGTAAGGGCCCTAAACGTATTGTGGAGACTTCAAAATTACCTATCACAAAACGACCTGGTTTTGCAAGGGGTGGCACCTGGGTTTTTGGCCCCGGGGTCGGCAGCCATCTAGGGAAACCTACCAAACCCACACATTTCTGAAAACTAGAGACCGGGGGAGTCCAGGGAGGTATGGCTTGCGTGGATCCCCCAACGTTTCCCTACCCAGAATCCCCTGCAAACCTCAAATTTAACTGAAAAAATCAAATTGTTTTCAAATTTCTGTGAGGGAAATTTGTAGGATCACCGGGCTGACACAAATTTCCTACCACCCAGCATTCCCCCAGGTCTCCCGATAAAAATGGTACCTCACTCGTGTGGGTGAGTCAAGTACCCACGACAGGCAAGGGCCCAAAACGTATTGTGGGGACTTTAAAATTACCTATCTTAAAACGACCTGGTTTTGCGGGGGGCACCTGGTTTTTTGACCCCGGGCTCGTGGCCCTCTAGGGAAACCTACCAAACCCACACGTTTCTGAAAGCTAGACACCCTGGGGAGTCTAGTGTGGTATGGCTTGCGTGCATCCCCCAACGTTTCCCTACCCAGAATCTCCTGCAAACCTCAAATTTAACTGAAAAAATCACTTTTTCCACACATTTTTGTGTGGGATCACTGTGCCGGCACAAATGCCCTACCACCCAGTGTTCCCCTTGTTCTCCCGAGTAAAATGATAACTCACTTGTGTGGGTGGGCCAAAGGCTTGTGACTGGGAAGAGCCAAAAACATAGGGATTAAAGGCATAGCACCACAAATTCTAAATGCTACATTTCTTGAAAAATAAGTTTTTAGCGGATTCTGCATTGGACAGCCACACAAGTGAGGTATCCTTTTAATCGGGAGACCAAGGGGAACGCTTGGTGGTAGGACATTTGTGCCGGCCCAGTGATCCCACACAAAAATGTGTGGAAAAAGTGATTTCTATAGCTAAATTAGAGGTTTGCAGGGGATTCTGGGTAAGAAAACGTTGGGGGATCCACGCAAGCCATACCTCACTGGACTCCCCAGGGTGTCTAGTTTTCAGAAATGTATGGGTTTGGTAGGTTTCCCTAGATGGCCGCGAGCCCAGGGCCAAAAAACCAGGTCCCCCCCCTGCAAAACCAGGTCGTTTTATGATAGGGAATTTTGAGGTATCCATAGTACGATTTGGGCCATTTCCTGTTGCAGCCAATATGCCTACCCACACAAGTGAGGTACCATTTTTATCACGAGACCTGGGGGAACGCTAGGTGTGTCAGCCCGGTGATCCCACAACATTCCCACACAGAAACTTTAGGAAAATGTGATTTTTTCAGCTAAATTTGAGGTTTGCAAGGGATTCTGGGTAGGGAAACGTTGGGGGATTCACGCAAGCCATACCTCCCTGGACTCCCCAGGGTGTCTACTTTTCATAAATGTGTGGGTTTGGTAGGTTCCCCTAGATGGCCGCTGAGCCTGGGGCTAAAAACCCAGGTGCCCCCTCTTGCAAAACCAGATTGTTTATTGATAGGTGAATTTGATGTCTTCACAGTACGTTTTGGGCCCTTGCCTGACGCGAGCACTAGGCCTACCCACACAAGCGAGGTACCATTTTTCTCGGAAGACTTTGGGAAATGCGGGTTGGGTGGAACTTTGTGGACCCACGCAGATTCCAGAACTTTCCACCACAGAAATGTGAGGAAAATGTTTTTTTTTTTTTACAAGGTTTGTGGTTTGCAAGGGATTCTGGGTAACAGAACCTGGTGAGAGCCAGACAAGTCACCCCATCCTGGATTCCCCATGGTACTTAGTTTTCAAAAATGTATAGGTTTGCTAGGTTTCCCTAGGTACCGGCCGAGCTAGGGTTCAAAATCTACAGCTTGGCACTTTGCAAAAAAGGGTCAGTTTTCACTGTAAAAATGTAGTATGTCCACATTGCGTTTTGGGTCGTTTCCTGTCCCGGGCACTAGGCCTACCCACACAAGTGAGGTAAAAAATTTCTCGGAAGACTTTGGGGAATGCGGGGTGGGTGGAATATTGTGGATCCATGCAGATTCCAGAACTTTCCACCACAGAAATGTGAGAATAATGTGTTTTTTTTTTACAAAGTTTGAGGTTTGGAAGGGATTCTGGGTAACAGAACCTGTTGAGAGGTAGTCAAGTCACCCACTCCTGGATTCCCCTGGGTGTCTAGTTTTCAAAGATGTATAGGTTTTCTAGGTTTCCCTAGGTGCCGGCAGAGCTAGGGTTCAAAATCTGCAGCTAGGCACTTTGCAACAAAAGGGTCAGTTTTCACTGTAAAAATGTGGTATGTCCACGTTGCGTTTTGGGCTGTTTCCTGTCGCGGGCACTAGGCTTACCCACACAAGTGAGGTACCATTTTTATTGGAAGACTTTGAGAAATGCGGGGCAGGTGGAATTTTGTGGATCCACACAGATTCTAGAACTTTCCACCACAGAAATGTGAGGAAAATGTGTTTATTTTTACAAAGTTTGAGGTTTGCAAGGGATTCTGGGTAGCAGAACCTGGTGAGAGCCAGAAAAGTCACCCCATCCTAGATTTCCCTGGGTATCTAGTTTTCAAAAATGTATAGGTTTGCTAGGTTTCCCTAGGTGCCGGCAGAGCTAAGGTTCAAAGTCTACAGCTAAGCACTTTGCAAAAAAAGTGTCAGTTTTCAATGTAAAAATGTGGTGTGTCCACTTGCGTTTTGGGACGTTTCCTGTTGCGGGCACGAGGCCTACCCACACAAGTGAGGTACCATTTTTATCTGAAGACTTTGGGAAATGCGGGGTGGGTGGAATTTTGTGGATCCATGCAGATTCCAGAACTTCCCACCACAGAAATGTGAGGAAAATGTGGGTTTTTTTTTTACAAAGTTTGAGGTTTGCAAGGGATTCTGGATAACAGAACCTGGTGAGAGCCAGTCAAGTCACCCCATCCTGGATACCCGTGGGTGTCTAGTTTTCAAAAATATATAGGTTTGCTAGGTTTCCCTAGGTGCCGGCAGAGTTAGGGTTCAAAATCTACAGCTAGGCACTTTGCAAAAAAAGGGTCCGTTTTCACTATAGAAATGTGGTGTCCACGTTGCGTTTTGGGCCGTTTCCTGTTGCGGGCACTAAGCCTATCCACACAAGTGAGAAACAATTTTTATCGGAAGACTGTGGGGAATGCAGGGTGGGTGCAATTTTCTGGATCCATGCAGATTCCAGAACTTTTCATCACAGAAATGTGAGGAAAATGTGTGGGTTTTGTTTACAAAGTTTGAGGTTTGCAAGGGATTCTGGATAGCAGAACCTGGTGAGAGCCAGACAAGTCACCCCATCCTGGATACCCCTGGGTGTCTAGATTTCAAAAATGTATAGGTTTGCTAGGTTTCCCTAGGTGCCGGCAGAGCTAGGGCTCAAAATCTACAGCTAGGCACTTTGCAAAAAAAGGGTCATTTTCACTGTAAAAATGTGGTGCCCACGTTGCATTTTGGGCCGTTTCCATTCGCAGGCACTAGGCCTACCCACACAAGTGAGGTACCATTTTTCTCGAAAGACTTTGAGAAATGCGGGGTGGGTGGAATTTTGTAGATTCACGCAGATTTCAGAACTTTGCACCACAGAAATGTGAGGAAAACGTGTTTTTTTTTTTTACAAAGTTTGAGGTTTGCAAGGGATTCTGGGTAACAGAACCTGGTGAAAGCCAGTCAAGTCACCCCATCCCGGATTTCCCTGGGTGTTTAGTTTTCAAAAATGTATAGATTTGGTAGGTTTCCCGAGGTGTCGGCAGAGCTAGGGTTCAAAATCTACAGCTAGGCACTTTGCAAAAGAAGTGTCAGTTTTTACAGTAAAAATGTGGTGTGTCCACGTTGCGTTTTGGGCCATTTCCTGTCGCGGGCACTACACCTACCCACACAAGTGAGGTACCATTTTTATCGGGAGACTTAGGGAAACACAGAATTGTAGGGCAACTGTTATTACCTATTGACATTCGATGCATTTCTGCCTTCCAAATGTAAGACAATGTGTAAAAAAGAAGTCACTTTGAAAAATGTCCTATAATTCACATGATAGTATGGGTACCCACAATTTTGAAGATGTGCAAATAGCTACTGTTTCTAAACTCTATATTTTGTTCCCATTTCAGAAATACATAGGTGCCTTACATACCGATTTTTCACTATTTATATTTTCCCAAATGAATTGCTATATATTCGGTACACAATAAAAAACCATTGCAAGACACTGCTCAGTTATTGGCTATGGGTTCCTCGGATTCTTGGTGAACCTACAAGTCCTATATATCCCCACAACCAGAAGGGTTCAGCAGATGTAACGGTATATTGCTTTAAAAAATCTGTCATACTTAGAAGAAGTTACAGGTGAAAACGTTGGCACAAATGGCAGTTTTTTTCAACTCATTTTCAATTTTTCCTATTTTCAACTGTTAGTTTCTATAAGAAACCCTTGAAGGATCTAAACAAATGACCCCTTGCTGGATTCAAAATTGTATCTACTTTTCAGAAATGTATAGCTTTCCAGGATCCATCATTGCTTTCATACCCATTTTTACCATTAACTGGAAGGAGGTTGAAAACACAAAAAATAGCAGAAATAGGCTATGTCCCAGTAAAATGGCAAAACTGTGTAAAAAAATTTGGTTTTGTGACAAAAGTCTGTCAGTCCCTCAAAGCTGGGACGATGGTGATTTCAGCACCACAACCCCTTTGTTGATACCATTTGCAGGGAAAAAAACAGACGTTTTCATCTGCAGCCCTTTTTTCCCATTTTTCCAAAAGAAACCAAACTTTTGCTGTATTTTGGCTAATTTCTGGGTCCCCTCAAGGGGAATCAGCAAACCCTGGGTACCTTTAAAATTCCCATGATGTTGGAAGAAAAGGACGCAAATTTGGCGTGGATACCTTATGTGGTCAAAAAGTTACAGGGGCCTAAGCGCGAACTACCCCAAATAGCCAAAAAAGGCTTAGCACGGGGGGGAGGCCTAGCAGCGAAGGGGTTAACTTTGGAAGATTGTGGAAAAAAAGTGCATACTACCTATCCTTGGCCTACTATTGTTATAATTTATTATCTCCACTATCATGTTTCTTTCTGGCCTAGATAAGGGCGAGCGTGTGGGCAAATTAGAAATGTTTTGAATCTCACCCCCTGCAACTGTTTAACAATGTTGCTTGTACCACATCCACACCACCAAGTGTGAGATCTAATGATGGTCGAAATAGATAACAACACAATAGATCTCACACTTTGGGGGTAGAGGCTTAGGGCATTGATGATTGGGATGGGTAGGGGGATTAGGTATAGATTTAGAGAGACAAACACAGCATTCAACAAGTCCATGAGTGAAACACATCTTTAATGGAAGGAAAATGGCAGTTAAGCTAACACACTCAGGGGCATATTATCAACGAGGCGATAAGCAATTATCGCCGCTTTAGCGTCCGTTTTCGGACGAAAGCGGCGATAATCTTATCGCCTAATCAGCTAAGGTCACGCTATCGCGTGAAACCTTGCATTATCGCCTCTTTCCCTCAACGCCCATCTTTGCATCTCTAATGAGATGCAAAGTGAGCGTTACTGGCGTACCCCGGATGGGCTACGTTGCAAATATCGCCGATGTGCACATCGCGATATTTACAAGGCAGCCCACAGGATTATAGCAGACGTTAAATTTTGGCGAAAACGGCCGTTTTCGCCAAAATCTAGCGTCTGCTATAATCCTGACTTACCTATGTTAGACATAGGAGGTGGATTCTGCTGATACGACCACAGGGTCGTATCAGCAAGGTTATCGCCGTTTTGCAGGGAATATCGCTGGAAAACCAGCGATGTTACCTGCAAAACGGCAATAACCTCGCTATCTCTGGAATTTTATCGCCTCGGCGATGCGCGTTGTTGATAACGCGCTAACCGGGCGATAAATTGCAGAGATAGCCGGCGATAAATATGCAAGCGCTAAGCGCGCTTTGCGATATTTATCGCCGGGCCTTGTTAATATGCCCCCAAGTCTCAAGCAGCCAATAGACTCCCAAGATAGTTATAGTTATCAAGGTGCAGCTTAAAATTGCAATGATACACACAGTTAAAAATGTTTACGATAAAAGTAAATAAAATTGCACCACGGAGGTTACATTTCTTTGCAGAACGCAGGTTTGTAGAAATATGAAGAAATGACAATATTGCAGAGTCAAGAAAAACAAGATGCTTGAGGACTCAGAGTGTGGAGCATAAACTAGCATGCAATTAACTGACGGCCAATCTAGTACCACTGATCCCATACAACTAGCTGAATGTACCGTAAACGACTGAACATTAAAGTTTAGCTGTGCCCAGCATCATCCTTTCCACCACTTAGGATTTGCCATTCGAGCCACAATGCTTCATTATTAGGAATAACTCATCCCTTTCGACTTCACAGGGGTAGGCCTTGTTGAGACCTCTTGTTTACCATTGACATAGATATGCATTGGTCCTTCTTCCACATGTTGTTGTTGAAGACATAGATTATATTTCTGCCAAACAGAGGCAGACCTGTTGAACAAGAAAATATATATATATTTAGATTTAGTTTATTCTAAGTAAATTGAGAAGTATCAGAATAATCAAGAGATACTGGTGTGCAAATTACCAAAACATTAAGAAAGTAACACTCCCAGCATTCATCCTGAATACCATGATTGATCACGGAAGCATGAAATACCAAGTTTACCTAAATTAAGCCTGTCATATCTATCACATAAATCATCAGTTGGCATTCAGAGATGCAAGTTACTTGTTCCAAGTGTGTCCCATGGAACCAACATACATAAACCATGCAGAGCAGTTCTTTTATTTTTTTTACTTACAGCTGTACACGGGAATGCATAGTTAGGCATTGCTGACTTAAATCCCATTGATTGCTCACTACAAAGCCTACGGTTGGCCATAAGAATGAATTTGTTTCCTTCTCTGTGACCGCTCACCACTCAGTCACCAGACCAAATGGCTGCTGCATCCTCTAGGGCTGCTTATCTGTGCAATGCCTACTGTTTCATTTAGGTTTATTTATATTAGATGCACAACAAATATAAAAATATTTTTTTCTTCATGGTAGACATTTCAATTGTATTATTGTTTATTTTTCTAATCTAGAAACAAGAGTTCATCCTCATCTTCAGGGAGGTTAATAAGGGAGGTTTATCAGGAAGGGGTATTACACCGGCTGACAAAAAGCACTAGAATACCTTGGTTAAGTAAGTCACCCCTCACAGGGTAGATTCCTGTCTCTGCTTCTTGTTTTAATAGTCTCTGAGATATTCTGGGTACCTTCTCCTGGAGGTCAATCTAGGTCTTCACCAGTTTCACTAAAGCGATGAGCTCCATATCACTGGACTTGGCGGACTACAGTGATGGTGCTACCTGGAAATGCAACTCAGTTACATCGGCACACATTTCACCTTTGTTCAAGCTTAGCTAACAATTAGTATTTTCACACAAAAAGGCTGAGACCTAATTCCCTTGCTGCTGTGATATATTCAGGTAGCTCCCATCCATGATAAAGAACATAGGGCAATTCAATTTGCACAGTATATTCCTTCCTCATTCATTCGTAGCTAAGGTAGGGCTCATGAAAAATAACTTTTTTTCAGTAATGGTCCCAAGGAGATAGACAGGGGGTCAGGCATGTGGTGAAGAACTCGTTGGTGAGAAACTGCGACTGTGTCTATGGACATGTCAGAGAGAGGAAATGTTGGGATCTCAGAGGTTTTTAAGGCAGATCTAGCGCCTGTGACGATGAGGATGTAGATTTTGGGCAGTCTAGCTTCCAGTGCCTAAGCAGGTCACATGCAATACAAGAAGCTCTGGGGCTTCCCCTCTTCCCTGTCATTTCCCCTTGCCACTCCTTGCCCTCAACCCATCTCCCTCCTTTGTTGCGCTCTCTGATGGGCTCTTCACCCCCTACCCTAGATTGTTTGATTCCTGCTCTGCCATTTCAAAGGAATCAATTTTGATTCAACATTCTCTTCCTCTGTTGCTTGTAACGCCACACAGTGATTAGTTACAGTTACTAATTCAGCCAACTTCTTTGTTTGCCAACAAATGCAGATAGTCATTAGCTGGTTTCTCACATTTACTAATAATCCCTTTACAAAAACAGCATCTACAGTTTCCTGAGTCATCGCCATTGGACAAGATGTGCCAGAGTATTTTTCAAACACATACTTAAAGCTGTCCAGGTAGTCCATTGGTACTTCAGTCTTATTCCATTTACAATTCAAGATCTTAGACCTATCAGTCTTCACCGGATGGACATCTGCAATGCATTTTTGTAGCACTCTGGGACCCACCCTTGGCCAGGCAGACTTTTCCACCAGCGGATCCCTTACTTCACTCAGCATCACCAGTCATTGCACCTCATTCACTTTTGCCCAGTTAGGCCAATACCCTTGTAACTCACTTTGCAGCTCCTCACAAAACTTAGTAGGGCGTTCTCTAATGTTTGGGAATAGTTTCTTAATGCTCATTAAGTAAGAGTAGATCCAAAAGACAATGATGCTACCACTGGCCACAGCATAGTCTCTCAAAAGTAGCAAAGTATCAGTAGCAGGAGAAGGGTCCTTGTCATCTGTATTAATACACTGGGGAGGAGAGAAACACCTCCTAGCCAGTCAATCCGTCATTCATCTTAAGCTCTCTCTAGTAATAGTGGGCATGTGTTCTCTGGGGTCCCTCTGTCCTTCAAGTACAGATTGCACTTGTGCTCTAAATTGGTCCACAATATTGAACAGTACTGAGCCTTCTCTAGTAATTTGCACCTATCTACCAGGTGTTTGCTGCCCGTCAGTCACATTGACGTTAGGGGAGAGGATGTGGCCTTATGGCTTGAGCTGTGAACCTCGAAGCTGCGGAACCGGGTTCGAGTCTCGGCAACGACGCTCAACATCCTGTTATTCTGGGCAAATCACTTAATCTCCCCGTGCCTAACAAAAATTAATGTGTCCATCTGTAACAAAACTGGTGCTGATGTAAAGCGCTCTGATACCCGATATCTTCGGGTCGAGTTCGCACTATATAAAACTCCCCCCCCAAAAAATAAATTGCCCCAGTTGCCGTCGGTCCCACATCTGCTGCTCTGTTTCCAGGAGCATCTGAGGCTAAATTCCCAATATTGGTATGGGGAAGATCTCCCAAAAATCCTTTGCCTTAGGGTCCACGCTTTCTTTCTCCTTTTCTTGTAGTTCAGTGATCTGGGGGAATAAACAGGGAAGAGGCAGCGGTGCTGGGGCTTTACCGTAACTAGTGTGAGTAGAGTCCCTTTAGCTGGAGGCTCGCTATCTTTAGATTTCTCAGCCCCCACCTTAGTTCTTTACTACATATGTACATGGAAGAGTAGGAGAGGGGTCTGCTGGTGTTGTTTCTGCAGCTCATCCCTTGGACGGAGGGGGGAAGGTAACGGAAAAAAAGGATGGGGTTCGCTCAATTATTCCACTAACTGATCTTGTGTAGAGAGGTAAGGAAAGGTATTGTGCATTCACCACTAAAAATCCCCTTGCGTTCAGCTTCGGTCGAATGTCAAGGTTGGCTCGTGAAGGTGCCATGAGGCTGGATCTAAGTACCTCTTTCTCACACACATTCATCCTTCAAGAATCTGTGTTGTGGATCCTGGCAGTCCAGTCTGTCTCCCCCTCCTCTGCGCTTTTTCTGGTGCCCACTTAATTTAAACCATGGATTTTCATACATGCAGTCCCTTTATCTCTGGACCCCTCCTACTCTTACCTACAAAGCCAGTCTATTATCTAATTGTCTCTTACTCGTATAACATCAGTTTGTGCCCTTTCAACCAATTATGGACAAACTTAGAGATAACAGAAGCTGTGCGAGAAAACAAAATATGGTAAGCAAAGTTATCTTGTACCTATATTTGCCTCAGCCTACTCGCACTGTCTAGTTACATGGCCAGGACCTGCTGGGCTGTGCTCCACCCCATTTCCCCTGGAAAGAAATTCCTCTAGCGCCTGGGGTCGTCGCATGGAGTTTGGTCCAGCGCTCTTCAGCTCACTTAGTACCGATGGTTGCCTACATACAATAAACCATCTGTAAAATAAAACACAAACGTTTGGATCCTGAAAAGTCTACCATGCATTGAATGCAAAAATAGCCATGATGCAAGCAAAACAACGGACAGTTGCCGGTACATGGATCAGAGCATCCGTCCAAATCGCATTGGAGCAAGTAATGCAAAATTCTGTACTTCGCACACACATTTCTATGCGCTTTTTCTCAATACAAGTGAATGGATGCAAACTTGGGTGATGGAAACTGTTACTTTAGGTGAAATTGACTAACAAGCAGATGGTACGATCTTCTCATGAAAAAGAATGCGAGAAGTCCTTAAAACAAGTAAAAGAATGATAAACAAGCGCTGAGTTCGTCAGTTTCCTCAAATCAATTCTTTGTGGCGCCAATCTTAAAATGAAGCTACACTTAATAAAAGATGCATGGAAAATATCACCTTTAGGAGTTATTTTTTACTATGCAGCACCTTTACCACGGTCTTTGCCATGCAGGTATGAACCATGCAGCTTATTTTAAAGGTACCTTTACAACGTGGTACTTTACCATGCATGTAAGTTATTTTTTTGGTTTAAAGTGTTTTTTAACTTAATTTTAAGGGAACAATACAAACAGCCCGCACTTGCATCCACTGGCCAGTAGGGCAAATCATGTATGCTTATGCGGAAAGGGCTAAGGGATGGGGTCGGAGGAGGAAAGGGGGAATAACAAACCAACTCCAACAGTGAGTGATACATGCACTGCTCCCTAATAAAAGAACTAGCATTACGGCCAGCCTCATATAAAGCAAAAATGAGTTTGGATGTGTCGATGTGAGAGTGTCATAACCTGATGTATCAGTGTCAGGGAGCGGGAGACGTAGCATGTGCAAATATACGGGGCAAGTTAGTTCCCCAAACTCCCGGGACAGATACCGTATACTTGTCCCCATGACTTATCAAATTTAGTTAGCGCACAATCGAATGTTGCAGTCAATTTCTCCATGCCCAACATCGCCCAGAGTTTGTGTAGTCATTCTAATTTCGTTGGAGCGGCATCCGACCCCCATTTAGCTAAGGCGGCTTGTTTGGCAGCACAGAGAGACAGTGAGATAGCTAGACCGCGGGCAGAGTGCAGTGGACATGGAAGGGCATTGGGGAGGCCTAGTAGAATGTAACTAGGGAAACGTGGTATGTCTGTATCATACATTTCGTTAATGGCGGTAAGTTCCTCAGAAAGTGCAAGGCAACGCCATAAAAAAGCGTCAGTGTTTCCTGCTGTCCGCAATGTCTCCAACATTGACCAGTCACGCCCGGTTCCCATTTAGTCATGCGTACGCGGGTGTAATCCCAGTAGTGAGTTATTTTTAATAGTGTTTCTTGGTTCCCAGTACAACTGGTGGAGGTGTGGGCACGATGAAGAAGTTGGTCCACTCCTTGGGCGTAAAGGTGCGCTCACATTCCACTTCCCAACGTTGTTGCGCCGCCGGAGCTGGCTTAACTGGGGGCATATTAAGAAAAGCATAAATATCTGCCAAAATCTTCCTATCTGATGCCCAAGTCAAAAGCCATCTCTCAAAGGGAGTGAGGTGACGGCTAGCATATGGTCTAATGTGCAAATGTGTGATCCAGTGTGCGATGGTGAGATATTGCCAATGAGCAGAAGGGGGGATCTTATAATGTACACATATCCGCAAGAAATTCAAGAGACCATCCTGATCGAAAAAATCACCTATTCTCTTACAGCCCGCAGCCTGCCAGTGTGCATATGCCTGTCCCTGAACAGCAGGGGGGAAATCTGGGTTGTCAATGACAGGAGTATTTGGTGAAATGAGAGTGGCAGACCCTCTGCGACTTGGACCTTATCCCAAATGCTCACTGTGGCTCTGAGATCTGGAGAAATGTCCACCCTCACCGGTCTATGTATCTTTTGAAGCCAGGGATTCTTCCAAATATAAATTGCAGCAATGGCCTGATCAATGAAACACCAATGTTTCTCCGATTTGGGCCTGGACCATTCCACCATAAATCACAGCTGTGCTGCCTGATAGTAATGAATCAGATGGGGAATTTCAAGTCCTCCCTCCCTCAGGGGCCAGTAGGTTTGATGCTTTGGCATACGTGCTCGCTTGCCATTCCAGATGTCAATCAATCAATCAATCAATCAATGGTTTGTATAGCGCAGCTACTCACCTGTGGGGGTCTCAATGCCCGGGGGAGGGTGGGGGTGGGCTGCAGATCCTTCTGGGTTCAATCGAAGAGCCAGGTCTTGAGATCGTTCCTGAACTGGGTCAGCAACAGGGATTGCTTGATGTGGAGGGGCAGGGTGTTCCAGGTCTTGGCGGCGAGGTAGGAGAAGGAGCTTCCTCTGGTTCTTGTCTTGTGGATCTGAGGGACGGAGGCAAGGGCTAGCTGGGTGGAACTGAGGTGTTTGGCGGGAACGTGAAATGTGAGGCGGTGGTTCAGATATGCTGGTCCAGCATCGTGGAGGGCTTTGTAGGCATGAGTGAGAAGCTTTGAAGGTGATTCTTTTGTCTACTGGGAGCCAGTGAAGTTCACTAAGGTGTTCGTGATGTGGCTGCAGCGGGGGGTGTTGAGGGCCAGTCTGGATGCCGCGTTTTGAACATTCTGTAGTTTCCTGAGTCGAGCCTTCTGGTTATGAATGCGTGGGTGACCGTCTTTCTTGCTTCGGTGGGGATCCATCTAAAAGTCTTTCGAAGCAAGTGTAGTGTGTGGAAGCATAAGGAGGATCTGGCGGTTCATTGTGAGCGAGAAGTCCAGTATGATGCCGAGGTTGCGTGCGTGGTCAGTGGGAGTGGGTGGGGTACCCAGTGCGGCAGGCCACCAGGAGTTGTCCCAGGCAGAGGGGGTGGGTCCCAAGATGAGCACTTCCGTCTTGTCCGAGTTGAGTTTGCGGCAGCTGTCCTTCATCCAGGAGGCAACGGCCTTCATCCCGCTGTGGAAGTTGATTCTGTAGGACTTTATAAGATGTTGCATTTGGCTAATCACATTTGGGGGTGGCTGCAGTGGGAAGGTTTGCATACCATATAATACTTTTGGCAATAGAGTCATTTTCACCGCCGCCAACCGTCCCATCCAAGTAAGGGTTCTGCCCCTCCAAGAGTGTAAAATGGCTCTTGTTGTGTCTAGAAGTGTGGCATAACTTCTCTCCACAGTGGTCGCGAGGGTGGAGCAAATCTGTAAACCCAGGTATAGGATCCCCCCCGACATCCACTGGAAAGGGAATTGGCTTTCAATTAAGGCTCTGTCTGTGTGTCAGATAGTAAGCTTCAATAGTTGCATCTTATATAGATTGACCTTGAAAGCCAGACACTCTCCCAAATGAGTCTAATTTGTTCATCAAGTGGGTAAGAGAAGTATGCGGTTGTGCGACAGCAACCATCACATCATTTGCATACATAGATAACTTATGCTCCCTGCCTCCTATATGGACCCCAGTTATGAGAGGGTTGCCCGGCACCTTTTCTGCGAAGAGTTCCATATATAATATGCAAAAAGAAGTGGTGAGAAGGGGCATCCCTGTCTAGTGCCACGGGCAACAAGGAAGGGATCTGATAATATCCCATTAACTCTTATTCGAGCCGAAGGGGCATTGCAACTACACCAGGCCCATTTCTGAAAGCGGGCTCCAAGCCCGACCTTATCGAGCACCAGGTGGAGAAATGGCCAGTGAACCCAGTCAAATGCTTTTCCAGCATCCACCGAGAAGAGAAGGGCCGGTGTGTGTGAGCGGTGGACTTTAGCAATAAGGTGGCATAGGCGTTTGGTGTTATCAGCACATCTCCACTCAGGGATGAAACCTGCCTGGTCCGGATCAATTGAGCTCTGCATATAAGGGGCTAATCTTGCAGCCAGAATGCTAGTGAAAAGTTTGGCATCAACATTCAACAGAGAAATGGGGTGAGATGACATGCAGTGCTTAGGGTCCCTCCAAGGTTTAGGGAGAACTGTTATGACAGCCACCCGCATAGTGTCAGTAAGTGTTTCAGAAGCACTGAAAGAATTGAAAAGGTGAATGAGGATAGGTGCTAGTTTGGGGGCAATTACCTTATAGAAATCAGCTGTGTAGCCATCTTGGCCCAATGCCTTCCCAGACTTCAGGCGCGAGATCGCTATCAAGACCTCCTCAACTCGAATGCCACTGTCCATCTGTAGGGATACAGTGTGAGGGAGGTGGTCCATACGTGTTGCTTCAAGGTATTGCTGAGCCACGGTGAGGACAAGCGATTCTGCCATGTACAAGGTCGAATAAAACCTTTCAAATTCTTGTGTAATCTGGGAATCTTGTAAATTGTGTCCCCATGAGCATTTTCTAAAGCCGTAATCCTCTGTTTAAGAGTCTGGGTGTGCAAACAGTAAGCCAGAAGATGCCTCGCCTTATTGCCACCGATATATTAACGTTGTTTAGTGCGTAGCAGTGCATGTTCTGTTCTATCTATATCAACCACCCGAAGCTCTTTGCAGGCCCCCATCGGTTGCCTTCTCACCCTATGGGAGCATGTGCATTGGTGTTCTCCTTCTAGATTCTTCTTTCAAGGAGTCCCACAGTAACGCAATGGGAGTGTTATCATTGAATTCAAGAAAGGTGGTCAACAACTACTCTTTTGTGTGTCACCTGAATTCATACTGTAGTAATTTGGAATTAAGACACCAAATGCCAACTTGAGGGGATGGTGTCGGGATACATATGGTCAAGGTAATGGGTGAGTGGTCAGACAGAGCGGCAATGTCTATCCCTGCATCTACCACTGCTGCAGTCAAGCGGGGATCAGAGAAAGAAATTGATTCTGCTGGAAGTGTGATGGACAGCAGAGAAGCAGGTATATGTCTTGTCGGTGGAGTGATGGAGACGCCAAACATCGGTCAGATCCATGTCCTCAAGCCATTGTAAACTGTCCTATTCTCTAGATGGGTCTATCCAATGATGTGTTAGGTGCTAAACTAAAGTCCCCCCTAATCAAAACATCTGAGTCAGGGGATGCCATCACCTGCTCCTCAGCATCTATGATAAAAGATTCCTTATGAGCGTTAGGGGCAAATATCGTGGTTATCGTAATTATATGAGAAGGGAAGGGAGATATGCAATGACAGTTACCTGCCTGTGATCTCAGCCTGCACTCAGCACCTTACATGGGAAATGTGTGGCCAAGACGATGGCGACCCCCGCCCGCTTGTGTGGAATTGAGGAGAAGAAATGTTGCGGGAGCGCAACAGAGTGCAGTCCCTTTGGAGCAAGTGAGTCTCCTGTAGGAGACAAATGTCAGATTTGGACTCCCTAATCAGAGAGAGGAGGGCCAGGTGCTTCACCGGGCCATTAAGTCCTCGAACATTGAGACTGAATTCTTTAAGCACATGAGAGGATGCTTAGGAGATCTGAACTACCAATATGCACCATTAAAGTAGGAGAGAAGAAAACAACCTCCATCCCTATATCGCAAGAGTGACTGTAATGACTAGGGTAAGTGTACTGAGCAGTGTAGTGTAAAATAAAGAAAACCAAAACTTTCAACAAAGCAACAGACAAATTGTGCTTCCTTGCCTGGCAGACAACCATGCCAAACATTGGGGATAGAAGTCTGTGTGTGGCGTCTGAGCACCTCCATATCAGATCATCGTTGTAGTAAGAGCTGTGCCGCTTGATGCATTAGAAATCTAATGTGCCAATGGGCAGGCTAGTATTCCGGCCAGAGCACAATGCAGGTCAGGATGTCATCCGGGAAGAGCTGCTCATCTCTAAAGTCAATCATTTTCCGGCTCAGAAGCAGTCCCCTGATGTTGAAGCTGCCTCAGCAGAGCCGTCCGCTCCTCTAGTCTCTCGATGCAGTAGGTTTGACCAGAGGTTGTGTTTTAGATTTTTGGTGGCGGCTTTGGCTCGCTCTTGGCCGGGAAACAGTGTTCATCTCCAAGGAACAAGAGTCATTCTCTGCAGATGTTGTGAAACCCAGGATAGCGTGTGCCTCCCCCAGAGTGCGCACACCATGTGTCTCCTTGTTCCAGACAAAGAAGAGCCAAAAGGGGTGGCCCCAGCGTTAGCGCACTCATTTACTCTAAGACAGGCTGTAGCAGGTCGAAGAGTTCTGCGTCTCTGAAGGGTAATAGGTGATAGGTCCTGGAAGATCACAGCTTTTGTACCCTCAAAAGTAATAGTGGCTTTGTCCCTGACAGCCGCCATGATGGTGTCTTTTTGTTTGTAGGAGTGCAGACAGGTGAGAATATTCTGAGGGGCCCTTGGAGACCTAGCTGGGTGATCCGCCCGGTGCGTACGTTCGAGAACAATATCCTTGTCCAGTAGTTCTGGTGCCACATAGCGGAACAAGCGGATAAAGTATTCTTCCAGCCTCCCAGAGTCCGCCTGCAAACGAACTCCTTTAATACGTATATTTTTTATCCCGCAGGTCCAGTAGCTCTCGTTGATGAGTAGTAAGTTCTTCTTCCCTCTGGTCATTTGCATTCTACAGTGAATCCAACCTCTGGCCCATGTCAGATAAGTCCCTTTTGATGTCTTTCACGTCCACTGCCATATCCTTTTTTAGGGCCGCAATATCATCTCTCAATGTTCCAAAGAAAGCTTCTAATAATTTGCGCATGACAGGTTCCTCAGCAATTGATGTTTCTCCCTCAGTGCAAGGCAACACTACGGAACATTCTGGGGCCGTAGGTGGTCGCTGGTCCGATTTTTTCGTTGGGGTTTGCAGAGCATGTCTTTCAATGTCGTATCTTTTTTCGAGCGATTGGTAGCCATTGGGTCTGGCAGGGCAGGATCCAAGAAACTCTCAACATGCTCTCCCTGCTCAGCGTGCCTCAAGAGCCGTCAGCCCCCAAGGCAAGCCCCAATTCAGCAAACGTAGCCACGCTGCGGGAGCCCCAGAGTACAATATCTCAAGGACCCTGGGCAGAAAAGACAGGCGTCAGCCAGAGATCAGGGCGCCAGTATCTCTAAGCGAGGCTGCAGGGAGACGGAATCTGCTAGACCATCCCACAAGTGCAGATGTTTCCTAACCAGAGCCAAACAGCATGTACCTCGACTCTCCCCACTGATCCCCACTATTTGCAAGGAGCACCCACAGCAGTAGCAGCCACATCAATGGGGCGCAGAGTCTGATCCTGTAATGGGGAGGGAAGAGCCGTATCTTCTCAATTAGGTGCTGTGTACCAAAGTCCATGGGCCACGCACGTGTGAGTGCTGCAGTGCCACAGGACAGAAGTCTGCAGGCCTACTTCAAGGCTATAAGGGGGAGGGCATACACCTCCTCTCGATCTCAGGCCCTCCCAAGGTGAGGCAGGGAGACGGGTTGCGTAGCCAAGCGTCCCAGGGCGGGGCCGGGATTGTCAGCAATTCAAGCCAAACCAGCCTCTCCAGCTGGCCGAGGTGCAGCGAAATGTCGGCCCCCGGGGGAAGCAAGGTCGCAGACTAGTCTTCTCCCGGGGATCTTCGCGCAGCCGGAAGGACAAGGGGACGGGGCAGGGGTCATTAGGGAGGGTTTAGGGGCGGGCCGGTGGTGCCTATAAAGGTGCTTGGGAGGGAGGTTCTGGCCTCTTTCCCAGCACCTCGCACCACCGGGTTAGGGAGGGGTTTTTGTTTTAAAAAATTTAGTACACCCACCCACCCTACAGTCAGAAAGGGGGGAAGGGGTGAGACTTAAGCGTGCCAGTTTAGGAAAGGTTATAGGGCGCTAGGGTTGCGGAACTTTGGAGGGGTGTTGAGTCTCGCACGGGCGGAGCCACCCCTCAGGGGGTGGTGGGAAAGGTACACAGGTGAATGAGGGCGGAGTGCAGGATGCAAGGTGCATCGGAAGAAAGTCAAGAGAGGATGTTGAAGAGGGCTGTGAAGGTGAGAAGGGTTGGATGGAGAGGTTTACAGCAAGAATGGGGAGGAGTGTATCAGGAGAGGTTTGAAGAATGGATGAGGGGTAGGAGTTATCATGGTTGAATAAAGTTATAATTATATGTTATTTTCAATAAATGTTTGAGTTATGATACCCTTGTCCTAATAAATGGCCTTTTACGCTTCAAGTCAACGTGAAGTGTAGTTATTGCGCAAGCGCCCCCCTAGGTCTCCGGGCCCAGCAAGAGGCAGAGACGCCGGTCCGAGGACCCACCTCCAGATCCCAGCTCGCTAGGCATCCAGCACGGAGCCCCTTCTGCCGACAGCCGGCAGACTGTGTCTTTGTTGGCCGGGTGGGGGTCCGCTATTTCCGATGTGTCAAGGGGGTGGCTGTCGTCGCTCCGCAGTCGCACCCTCTCATCCTTTTCTGTGCCTACTCCCGGCGACCGCCGTCTTGAGCATTCAGCGCCGCAGCAGGGACAGCCTCCAGGCACTGAACTAGCGTTCACTCACCCCTAGGACGGCTGCCACTTCTTCTTCACTCCACAGTGGATCTCGGGACAACGGAGGGGCAAGATAGATCACTAGAGCACCGTCGGTGCCTGTTACAGATTCCAGGTGGCGGAGCTCCGTAGTCCCGCTGCTACTTGGCTGCCTTCTTGGACACACGTAAGCTATTTTTTTAAATGGCATAATACACAGACACACAGATATAGCAGACATATGTATTCACTGAAAAAAACAAAGGTTACAGTAACATTAAAGTTAGGTGAAAATGTAAGTTAAGGTAAAACATAACATTTTAAACTTTAAAAAAGCCACTCAAATTCACCAGTTATAGTTAAGTGTAGTAACTATAACTTGCACACTTGCCATACAGTGATATCAGTAATGATGTAATTTCAGATGTCATCAGTGATGTTATCAATGATATCTGTGATGTATTATATGAGGTCATATGTGAGGTCATAAGCAGTGCATGGCAAGTGCACAAGTTACACTTATTTAATTTAACTACAACTGGTTAATTTCCCCTAATTATAACTTCCCTTTAACCTTTGCTTTTTTCATTGAATTTCTGAGTTTTCCAATGTAAAGTAAGATAATTTTACAATACCTAACTATAGCATCACTTTGACTTTTGTTTTTCAGTGAATTTCTAGAGTTTATTATTGTAAAGTAATATGTTTTACCATTCCCACCCCATCGGGGGTGGCTGGCCCGCCTCTGAGCATGGCCTGAGGCTCTGCGTGGCACATGGTGTCTGCAGGCCATGGCCTGCCTCAAGGCACACTCACCTCATTTGATTTTTCTTTTTTAAATTGTTTTTTGACAGCATTGGACTGTCATAGGAGTAATGGGGGTCACGCGGGCTCCCGTAAGAATCCTGCAGGATCGTAGCAACCCAATTTTTAAAAAGAAATTGGCCTGGGGGTTCCTCTGGGACCCCTCCACACGGTCCAAGGGTCAGGGTACTCCTACCCTGCCTCCTTATGCTTGATTTGCTTTTACCTTTTACGACACAGTGACCGAGTTTCAATGTCCTGTGATGGCTGCTGCCATATTTCTCATTATGTTGCAGCTGGCCAATCAGAGCGTTTTCTCTTGCGAGAGTGAAGAGGCTGACGGGGAAGAAAACCCCTCAGCTAATCAAATCAATCTATTATTTGAAATGCAGTGCCCGCGGCTCTGCCGCATTACTCCAGCGGGCTGAATCTTCCAGATATCTAAACATTTTGAGCCTTCATTTCTCAAAAACGTATATATGGATTGACGCCAAATCACAAAAGCTTGCTTTCTGGGTAAATATCTAACTTTCTGCCAAATTTGGTGCAATTATGTTCAGCCACGTTGTCTGTAGTGCTTGTCAAAATTCCCTGTGGAATTCCATGGAGAAAATGCATTCCCCCCCCCCTTTTTCTTGTCCCCCGCGTGATGGGTCACATCAAAACTTTCCAGAAAGTGCCCCTGCCATTCACAGTGTTATCTTCAATTATTTAATTTCATTTCAGTTGTTGCTGTGATATTATCAAATGAGTCACAGAACATGTCATGAGTGATGTAAAATGTGAAGTAATTAAGAGTGCATGGTGAGGGCGCAAGTATAGTTACTTTAGGGTACGAGTGATAGTTACTTGAGATAACTATAACTGGTTAATTTCAGTGATTTTGTTAGTTGAAAATGGTATGCTTTATCTGAAATTTTCATCTAATTATACCATCCCTTTAACCTTTGATTTTTCAGTGAATTTGTAAGTTTTTTTAAATGTAAAGTAAGATATTATTACAATTCCTAATAATGGGCCTGATTCTCAAAGGTAAAATTGCACTTTTGTGTAACTTTACTATTTTTTGATATTCGCAAGCTATGATTTCATAGTTTTATTACTATTATTTACTATTATTTATTTATTTATTGTAACTTTACTACTGTGGAGACTCCGCACATAAAAAGATAGGGCTGGACTTTCTTTTTGTGTATCAAACCGTATAACGTCACCTTAAACTTTTTTTTTCCAGTGAATTGTTATGCTTTTTTAACATAAAGAAAGACATCCACTGCTGTGCGTAGCATGGGTTGGGTCCTGCACCCAACCCCCTGAGGACATCCAACCACTGCTGCGCATGGCCTTTGACTGTGTGCAAAGTGCGATTGGGTGCAGGGGGTTGGCCACAGGGCCTGGCCACACTGCTGACTGTCATGTAACAATATAAAGGGTGTCATTTTAGGTAAGGCAAACCTACTGGCTTTGTCAAAGGGTCAGAGCACCAAAATATAACAAGTGGGCCTATTGGCTTTATCTAGGGGTCATCCTAATAACATATATAAAGCTGAGTTATTGGCTTTGCTAATAAATCAACACAATAATTTATGAATAACTATAATCCAATGTACTTTCATATATAAACATGGCGATGATTAAAAATAATCACTGTCACAAAACAAAGCATTTTTCTTCAAAATAACCATAAACATGTGTTGAATCTTTCTTTACAAGGCCCCAGGGACCCCACAGATGGGAAATTCCTTTTTTTTTTTTATGGAGAGGGGCATGTGCCATCTCCACCGTGCCTTTCTAAGTTCCCAGAAACGTCATTCCTCAGGGCTGATTTAACCCTTTAACTGCTGAGGTTTTTCCCATACTAGTGTGCTAAGCCCTTTTTTGGTTATTTGGGGTACTTTACTCTTAGGCCGCCATAACTTTTTTCCACATAAGCTATCCATGCCACATTTGTGTCTTTTTTTCCCAACATCATGGCTATTCTAAAGGTACCCAGGGTTTGCGGTTTGCCCTTGAGGGAACTGAGAAAATAGCCAAAACATAGCTAAATTTAGGGGTGAATATAGGGCCTGATATCAGGATGGGCCAGACCAACCCCATTATTTTTTTAATATATATATTTCTGCCATCTAGCGACATTTCTGCCCCCCTGGGGCAAATTGGGGGTAAAGCCCCTGTCTGCCTCTGGGAGGGAAAGAAAGACTGGTTTGTCCCTTTTGGGGTGGGGAAATGGCCAATGGCAGATTGCAACGCCTGCACCCGTTTCTTTTGCCCCAAACCAAAAATTCCTGTTGTCTAATGGGCTTTCTACCCTTCCCAGGTGGCAGATTTGGGGCAGCGTCCCAACCTGTTCCTTTATTTCCTATTTTTATTTGTTTTCTACAACACAGGGTTCGAGTCCCGAAGTCATAAAATGACAGCCGCAAATTTCTCTTCATGCTGCGGTCAGCCAATCAGAGCGCATGTTTTGACCTTTCTGTACCGTGGTAGTACTGAGAGAGTACCAAGCCAGCCAATCAGACTGCATGTTTTCAGCTTGCGGTTCTGCTCTATCCACGGAAGTACAGTGGTTGTACCACATCACTATACATACATACATTTTGAACCTTCATTTTTCAAAAACTACTGAATGCCTTTACACGAAATCACAAAAACCATGATTACATGGTAAAGATCTAGCTTTCTGACAAATGTGGTTTTGGCTGTAGCATTGCTCAATTTTCCTATGGGAAATTGCATGGGGAAAATGCGTTTTTTACCCCCCTCCCCACCCATTTTCTCAGCTTCTGCTTGACAGACCAACCAAAACGTTTCACAAAGGATCTGAGTTGGCTTAACCTTTTTTATGTAAAGGGGTAATAAGAGTTAATATGAGGTTTCTAGGTTTAAGGGATGGTTTGGGTTAAGGGGGTAGTAAGGTGCTTTTAGGTTTAAGGGGTAAGGGGTCATAAAGGTTTCAAGGATTAAGGGATGTTTAGGTGTAAGTTGGACCAACATATTACATCACTCATGACATGTTAAATGACATTATTGAGGACATTACCAATGACATCTAAAATGACATTATGATGACACCACTGAAAAGCAGTAAAGAGTCAAGGATAATTTTGCAGTGCCATGCACAGCTGTATCAAAAAAAGATAAGCGCAAAATAGGGTTAGTTGAAATTACATTTTAGTAAAAGGGATCTTGATGAAGGTGAGACAAATTTTGTGCAACCCCTTTGGATGTCAGACAAAATGGTGCGGAATGGCAGTAGGTCTTTTTGTTACAGTCCTGTAATTGATGTCTGGTGCTTGATACGGATTCCTTCCAAAATTACTTGAAATAACACATTCAAAATTACTTGAATGTGTTATTTATTTTTCAACACCTGTGAAAGTTTGTAACATATAGAGCATGTATGCAAGGACAGCATTCCTACACTGGGCAGGCCCAAGGACATAGATATTTGGGTTCAGATTGCCAAATGAAATGTTCTTGCGTGAAGGACTCATTAAAGAAGTGCTGCCTTCTTTGGGCTTTCAAGGAGGTCTCCAGGTCTGCCAATCTAGAGTAAGGTAGCCAGATTCTGCAAGCAGATGCCTTAGTATTTGCGCATTTAGAACAAGTATTGGCAAAGCCGGTAGGCCCAGCCTTAATAAGCTAAAACATACTAACAGCAATGTGTATGCCTATATTTGCACATTAAGGGCCAGATGTACGACCATTTCAAATTGCGACTCGCAATTTGCGAGTCGCAATTTGGAATGTACAACAGTGTCAGAGACACTGATTGCGATTCCCAATGGGGTCGCAAAATGCGAGGCTCATGAATATTAATGAGCCACTCGCAATTTGCGACCCCATTGGGAATGGCTGGCCCTCCCAGGGATGGTGGTCTGCTGGGCTCAGCAGACCTCCATGTCTGGGACTGCTTGTTAATAAAGCAGTGTTTTTATTTAAAATGCATCCCGTTTTCCTTAAAGGAAAACGGGATGCATTAAAAAAAAAAAATGAAACGTTTTCGTTTCATTTTTTAAGGGCAGGTAGTGGTCCCTGGGACCACTGCTTGCCCTTAACAAATATTTTTAGAGCCAGTCACAAAGGGGAAGGGGTCCCCTGGGGACCCCTTCCCATTTGCGACTCCATTACCACCTGTAGGAGAGTAGGATCTGCTTCACATGGGTACCCCCACTTTTTGCTGATGCTTTACTGTTTTTCGACCTTAGTCTGGCTGGGGCCCTGCTAATCAGAACCCCAGCCTAGCTGCTTCCTCTCTAAAATGGTTTCCATGTGCCTTAGGCACATCTCTGATTGCAATCTGGAGTGCCCTTATAAGTCCCTAGTATATGGTATACTATGTACCCAGGGCATAGGTACCTCAGAGGCCTACCAGGGGCTGCAGCATGTATTGTGCCACCCCTGGAAGGCCATCCAAACTGACACCACAGGTCTGCTACTGCAGCCTGGGTAAGGTGGTGCATGCACCCCTTACTGTGATATAGGCTACCTATATCACTATATACATACACACATATAAACCTATAAGTCACTCCTATGGCAGGCCTTATCAATCCTGAAGGCAGAGTGCGTGGTTCCTATGTGAGAGGGTGCCCCTGCATGAGCAGGGCCCCTCTGCAGCGTTCGGAGACCCTTCTCTGATGCTGTTTGTAGTGCAGCCTGACCATATTCTCTTAAGCGCATTATAACCTCGCGTTAAATGCTAACTTTGGGATGGCTGCACGGAAACATGTCGTGTTTGGTGTCAAACATCTTGGAATACTACCCCCCGCCAGTTCTGGCGGCGGGGGTAGCATTCCACCCTTCTAGAGGGAAAGACATGTACACACCGGTATGCCCGGTACTGACTTTCCAAGCCCTGGCATCACAAAATGGATGCCGCTGCCACAGACACGAGTCTGGCCTCCTGCTGCTGACCGAAACTCCGGCAGGGGAGGCCTGGACAATAGGTTTCCTGTCCCAGGGAGGTGTGACCACCTCCCCAGACAGGATAGTGTGTATTGGGGCTGGGCGGGAGCACTCTCTGGTGCTTTGAAGTCCTGCACTGGGGGCACACTTGGTGTCCCTGTGCATACCCCAGTTCAAACCGGCTCAGGGGCTTCCAGCCCCTGCTCTGGCGCGAAACTGGACAAAGGGAAAGGGGTGTAACCACCCCTCTGCCCTGACCCTCCCATAGGTGGGGTCACAGAGTATGTCCAACCCCCTACCTTAGTATAAGTAAGGGAACCCAGTCCTTAGGACTTTAGATTTACCTGGACGAAACTCTGATACAGAATCCTGGACCTTCGACGCTCTACTTTAAGATTAGAGGACTGAAGAATCTCCCTTGGGGTCAAGGAGTGACTCCCCTGCTTGGCAGGCACCAAAGAAGCAATTGTTCGGTCTGCATCGCTGAAGCTCCCGTCGGACGCCGAAGTCTTTGCATCACCAGAGGTGGATTTCCAGACTTCCCCGAGGCTGCCCTGAGACCCCAGCAAAGCTGAGGCCCGTAGTTGTCGTGGGTAACGTGGGTAACGTGGGACCGTGACCCCTGGACACCAAACACATTTGCAAGTGCATCCTCTTCTGGGTCTCCCACGAAGTCGTGCTTTGGGCTCCGAGTAGCCCCAGCCTCCAGCACCAAGTGCACCGAAGATCACTGGCCTCCACTCCACGAGTGTCCTGTGAGCCAGCTCCACGTGCACCGTCTTGAGGCTCCTTTGCGGTTGCTAGTCCGTTGGCTAGTAGGCCCTCCCGAAGGCCAATCTTTTTCTGCTTGGGCTCCCTGGTTGCTCCAGGTGTGCCCTGACTTATCCTCACTGGGTGAGTCCCCCAGACCTTGCTGGTCTGCAACATCGTCCTTCTTTGCTTTCCACAAGACTTGCAGTTGCCAAGGCTTGTTAGGTCCAATCCGGTCGCCGACACCCCTGCAATCGACAGACGTCGTGGGGCAGCTCGAATCCAGCTCCTGGTTGTCATCGACGCCTCCTGGACCTTGTGGCTGAAGAGTCAAGACAACCGTCAACCTACCTGAAGCACTCAACATCGGTGGGCATCTGCTCATCGCCTTCCTGGTCACTGGCTAGTGACCCAGACTCTGTCCCCTCTGCTTTCAGGTTCTTCAGATCTTCGATCCACCTTTGGATCCACCCGAACACTTTCGACTTGGTCGCCAGCAGCACTTTGCAGCAGATCGCCATAGAAAGCGACGACGAAACCCGACCCCGAAAGACACCTATGCACCCGGCTTCCCTGGGTGAGGTAACTCGAGTACTCCGGTGCTCCCGTGGGTATAGACACTAGAACAGCCTAGTTCTCAAAGGGTTTGCTCCAAGTCCTCCTCTAAATGTCCCTTTTCTTTTAAATTCTAATCGCGACTTTCCCCATAGAAGTTAACGGTGGTTCGCGGTTGTGTTCATACACTGCACGCGTCCCCCGTGGGTCCCCTGTGTCACTGCCTTGGGTGGTTCCTTGTGGTCCAAGCACTTCTACAGGCTCTAGGCCTTGTGTCTAGCTCAGTCGTGGTTCTTATACCACTTTATTGGTATATGGTTTGGTACGCCCCTGGGGCTCAAACGTGTATTTGTGCTATTACTGTAGATAACTAACTCGTAACATATGTACTTCGAACTCTAGCCTCATAAAGAGACTAGAGGGGTGTGTTTAGTAATAAATACATATATTTTGAATATATACCTGGTGTGGTCCTCTTTCATTTGGTCACTCAAGAGATTATAGACTGGTAAAACAAGCTGCTTTACATTCCTTCAAGACTTAGCCTGAAGGCTGCTCTCCATAGCTACCACTAGGATAGCTTTCAATAAAGGTTGTCTTTAACCTATCTCCAATAAGGGGTTGTTTGGACTGGTGCAAGGTGCCCACTATAATTAGTGGACAGCATATGCCAGGCCAACTTCTCACATTGGTGTGCAGCGTGTGGGATTCCAGCTTGCTATTGTTTTACCAGATAATCTCAATTGAATTGATCAACTGAAAACCACTAAGGGTACCTAAGGTACATATAATCAAGCTTAGTAATACAGTAAGTTCTACTGAACTTAGAGTTGTGTGTTAAGGGACAGCACACCCTTTCTACAACTCAAGAGAGTTTAGTAGGCCACACTAGAGTAGGTAGTGCATACACCACACCTCACTAGTGATGTCTTCAAAGCCAGGACCCAGTGAGTCCTTGCCAGAAGCCAGTGGGCTTCTTCCCTCCAAGTATGATAAACTCCCATTCTTGGAATTGAGAGCCTTATGCACTACTAGGAAGTTGAAGACAGGCAAAAGTGCCAGCACCCAACACCTCAGGGAGGTGTTACTAGCTGATGATCTCAGCAGGCCCCTAGGGTCTGAAGGGGTAGGCAAGGAGGGTGGGGCAGAAGATGAGGAAGGGGCCAGGGGTGAAGAAACCCAGGCCCCCCTCTGAAACTGGCCAGGAAGGTGAAAATGACCTTGTCCTGGAGAATCCAATTCCTCCTGTGGAGGAGGAGGAGGGAGAGGATCAGACTGACCTCCCCTTTGTCCCCCCAGGAAGAGTTCTGAGTGTGCCCAGAAGGTCTAGGTCTCCTTCTCAGGAGTCTAACCACTCTGACACCTCAATAGGGACCTCTGTCTCCTCTCATAGGAGGGAATCCTCTCATGAGAGGAGAAAGAGACTGATTCAATATGAGCAAGCTCAACTTGAACTCAGGAAACAGCAATTGGCTATAGACAGGGAGTCCCTAGATCTCTATAGAGAGAGACAAAAGTTGGGACTAGAGTCCCATGGTGGCAGCAGTTTCCCCAAAGATAGGGAAAGGTCTTATGACCATAGAAACCTGAGCAAGATTGTCCCTCCCTACCAGAGTGGGGATGATATCCACAAATGGATAACTGCTCTAGAGAGGGCCTGTAAAGTACAGAGGGTCCCTCAGGAGCAGTGGGCAGCAATCTTGTGGCTCTCCTTTGCAGACAAAGGTAGAGACAAGCTCCTCACTGTTAGAGAGGAGGATGCTGATAATTACAAAGTCTTGAAGAGTGCTCTAATTGATGGGTTTGGCCTAACCACTGAACAATACAGGTTAAAGTTCAGGGATACCCAAAAAGCACAGACTCAAGACTGGGTGGACTTTGTTGATTGTTCTGCCAAGGCTCTGGAAGGTTGGTTATTGGGCAGTAAGGTATGTGACTTCACAGGATTGTACAATCTGATAATGAGGGAGCAGATTCTTAATAACTGTCAAAATCAGCTGTTGCATCAGCACCTGGTAGACTCTGATCTGACCTCTCCCCAAGAATTGGGAAAGAAGGCAGACAAATGGGTCAGAACCAGGGTGAAGCAGAAGGTACAGAACCAAGGTGGTGACCCTAAGAAGCAAGATTCGAAAACCTCTGATAAGGGTGGGGAGAAGGGTAAAGATCAAAAGTCTTCACAAGGCCCCCAAAAATCTTCTTCAGGTGGGGATTCACAGTCTACCAAAGGGAAAGGCCAAAGAAAACCATGGTGCAAGGTCTGTAAGCAAAAGACCCACTGGACCAGTGATTGCACCAAGTCCAAAGACTCGACTCCAGCCCCCACCAATGCCCCTAAGGCACCTGCTCCCCCTAGTGCAGCTACAGTTGGTGGTGGGACTACACAAGCCAAGGGTTTAGTAGGGTTGACCCTGGGTAAAGAGATGAGCTCTGACCTAGTCAGAGAACTCACTCAGGCAGTCCTAGTCTGTGATGGAGGCATGGATATGACCTCCTCTGTGAGTCCCAGTAATCTGGGCAAGTACAGACAACAGCCTTTAATCAATGGAAGAGAGGCTTTGGCATTTAGGGACACAGGGGCAAGTGTCACCATGGTGACACAAGACCTTGTGAATCCTGGGCAGATTATACTTGGTGAGATGTACCAAGTGACCAATGCTAGCAACGTCAGAACCGACCATACTCTGGCAGTTGTTAACTTCTCCTGGGGAGGGGTAACTGGCCTTAAGAAGGTTGTGGTAAGTGCAAACCTACCCGTTGAATGCTTGCTTGGCAATGACTTAGAAACTTCAGCTTGGGCAGAAGTGGAGCTCAGGACCCATGCAGAAATGCTGGGGATCCCTGCAGATGTGTTTGCTGTGACCAGGTCACAAGCCAAAATGTCTAGCACTGAACAGGCCTTGGATTCTGGAATAATGGACCAAGTGCCTTCCAAGAAGAGGAGTAGTAGGGTAAAGGCAGTGCCTTCCCCTTGGCTCAGAAGGAAGATCAGTCCCTTGAGGGGGATGATCTCAGTCCTGAGGAAGGAACTGTCCCAGAGGAGCTTGAACCTGAACAGGTTGAGTTCTTGGGGACAGGGGGACCTTCCAGGGCAGATCTGAGCCAGGAGCAGCAGAGCTGCCCCTCTCTTGAACCCCTCAGACAGCAAGCTGCTGCTGAGGCTGCTGGGAAAGCTAGTGGTCCCCATACTGTGTATTGGGATGATGGACTCTTGTACTCAGAGTGTAGAGACCCCAAGCCTGGTGCTACCAGGAGGTTGGTTATACCTTTGAAGTTCAGGGGCTTCCTATTGACCCTAGCCCATGATATTCCCTTAGCAGGTCACCTGGGCCAGAACAAGACTTGGGACAGAATTGTCCCTCACTTTCACTGGCCCCACATGTCTGAAGACACCAAGGAGTTTTGTCGCTCCTGTGTAACCTGCCAGGCCAGTGGCAAGGCAGGTGGCACTACAAAGGCCCCCTGATACCACTACCTGTGGTGGGGGTTCCCTTTGAAAGGGTGGGGATTGACATTGTTGGTCCCATGGATCCCCAAACAGCATCTGGGCACAGGTTTATCCTGGTGGTAGTGGATCATGCCACCAGGTACCCAGAGGCTATTCCCCTTAGGACCACTACAGCACCTGTGGTGGCAAGGGCCCTCCTGGGAATTTTCTCAAGAGTGGGCTTCCCTAAGGAGGTTGTATCAGACAGGGATGCAAACTTTATGTCTGGATACTTAAAAGCAATGTGGAAGGAGTGTGGAGTGACTTACAAGTTCACCAAACCCTATCACCCACACTGCAATGGTTTAGTTGAGAGATTCAACAAAACCTTGAAGGGCATGATTAAAGGGCTCCCAGAAAAGCTTAGGCGAAGATGGGACATACTCTTGCCCTGCCTTTTATTTGCGTACAGGGAGGTGCCTCAAAAGGGGTTGGCTACAGCCCTTTTGAACTTTTGTTTGGTCACCCTGTCAGGGGTCCACTGTGCTTGGTGAAGGAAGGATGGGAGTTACCTCTCAAGCCCCCAAAGCAAGACATAGTGGACTACGTACTTGGTCTCCGCTCCCGGATGGCTGAGTATATGAAAAAGGCAACTAAAAACCTTGAGGCTAGCCAGGAACTTCAAAAGGCCTGGCATGACCAAAGGCTGTACTGACTGTTTACCAGCCAGGACAGAAGGTGTGGGTGTTGGAGCCAGTGGCCCCAGCAGCTCTCCAAGACAAATGGAGTGGACCCCACACCATTGTTGAGCAGAAGGGTGAGGTTACCTACTTAGTAGACCTAGGAACACCCAGGAGTCCCCACAGGGTTCTCCATGTCAACAGGTTAAAACCATATGTGGACAGGGCAGACATGGGCTTGCTCATGGCTACTGATGAGGGACAGGAGGAAGAGAGTGACCCACTCCCTGACCTGCTCTCACAGAACCCTGATGATGGGTCAGTGGATGGTGTAGCCTTGGCAGGCAGCCTCACTACCCAGCAGCAGACTGATTGCAGACAAGTGCTCAATCAGTTCAGACACATATTCTCACTGACACCCAGTCAGACTACCTGGTGCACTCATGAAGTGGACACTGGGGACAGTCTGCCTATTAAAAATAAGATTTATAGGCAACCTGACCATGTCAGGGACTGTATCAGGACAGAAGTCCAGAAGATGTTGGATTTGGGAGTTATTGAACCCTCAGATAGCCCTTGGGCTAGTCCAGTGGTCCTTGTGCCAAAACCTCACACCAGTGGTGGGAAAAGAGAGATGAGGTTTTGTGTGGACTACAGGGGTCTCAATGCAGTCACTAGGACTGATGCCCATCCAATACCAAGGGCAGATGAGCTAATAGACACTTTGGCCTCAGCCAAGTATCTAAGCACATTTGACCTGACAGCTGGCTACTGGCAGATCAGACTAGCTGATGATGCAAAGCCAAAGACAGCATTCTCAACCCCTAGTGGGCATTATCAATTTGTGGTGATGCCCTTTGGTCTGAAGAATGCACCTGCCACTTTTCAGAGGTTGGTGAATACAGTCCTTACAGGTCTGGAAGCCTATAGTGCAGCATATCTAAATGATATTGCTGTCTTTAGCTCCACCTGGGAGGATCACCTGGTCCACCTCAGAAATGTTTTGCAGGCCCTGCAGAAAGCAGGCCTGACTATCAAGGCCACAAAGTGCCAGATAGGGCAGAGTCAGGTTGTGTACCTGGGCCACCTTGTGGGTGGAGGCCAGGTTCAACCACTGCAGAGCAAGATCCAGACCATCATGGACTGGACTGCTCCAACTACCCAGACTCAGGTGAGAGCCTTCTTAGGCCTGACTGGGTACTATAGGAGATTTGTCAAGGGGTATGGATCAATAGTGACACCCCTGAATGACTTAACTTCCAAGAAAATGCCCAAAAAGGTTCAGTGGACAGTTAGCTGTCAAAAGGCATTTGATGACCTGAAGCAGGCCATGTGCACTGCTCCCATTCTACAGAGTCCTGATTACTCCAAGAAGTTCATTGTTCAAACTGATGCATCTGAATTGGGGGTAGGGGCTGTACTGTCACAATTGAATGATGAAGGTCAGGATCAGCCAGTAGCTTTCATTAGCAGAAGGCTGACCCCTAGAGAGAAACGTTGGTCAGCCATTGAGAGGGAGGCCTTTGCTGTGGTCTGGGCTCTGAAGAAGCTGAGGCCATACTTGTTTGGTACTCACTTCCTTGTTCAAACAGACCATAAGCCCCTCTTATGGCTAAAACAAATGAAGGGTGAAAACCCCAAACTGCTTAGGTGGTCCATTTCCCTACAGGGGATGGACTTCACAGTGGAACATAGACCTGGGAGTAACCATGCCAATGCAGATGGACTCTCTAGGTACTTCCACTTAGAACATGAAGACTTAACTGGGCAAGGTTAGTTTAATGTCCCTACGTTTGGGGGGGGTTGTGTAGGAGAGTAGGATCTGCTTCACATGGGTACCCCCACTTTTTGCTGATGCTTCACTGTTTTTCGACCTTAGTCTGGCTGGGGCCCTGCTAATCAGAACCCCAGCCTAGCTGCTTCCTCTCTAAAATGGTTTCCATGTGCCTTAGGCACATCTCTGATTGGAATCTGGAGTGCCCTTATAAGTCCCTAGTATATGGTATACTATGTACTCAGGGCATAGGTACCTCAGAGGCCTACTAGGGGCTGCAGCATGTATTGTGCCACCCCTGGAAGGCCATCCAAACTGACACCACAGGTCTGCTACTGCAGCCTGGGTAAGGTGGTGCATGCACCCCTTACTGTGATATAGGCTACCTATATCACTATATACATACACACATATAAACCTATAAGTCACTCCTATGGCAGGCCTTATCAATCCTGAAGGCAGAGTGCGTGGTTCCTATGTGAGAGGGTGCCCCTGCATGAGCAGGGTCCCTCTGCAGCGTTCGGAGACCCTTGTCTGATGCTGTTTGTAGTGCAGCCTGACCATATACTCTTAAGCGCATTATAACCTCGCGTTAAATGCTAACTTTGGGATGGCTGCACGGAAACATGTCGTGTTTGGTGTCAAACATCTTGGAATACTACCCCCCGCCAGTTCTGGCAGCGGGGGTAGCATTCCACCCTTCTAGAGGGAAAGACATGTACACACCGGTATGCCCGGTACTGACTTTCCAAGCCCTGGCATCACAAAATGGATGCCGCTGCCACAGACACGAGTCTGGCCTCCTGCTGCTGACCGAAACTCCGGCAGGGGAGGCCTGGACAATAGGTTTCCTGTCCCAGGGAGGTGTGACCACCTCCCCAGACAGGATAGTGTGTATTGGGGCTGGGCGGGAGCACTCTCTGGTGCTTTGAAGTCCTGCACTGGGGGCACACTTGGTGTCCCTGTGCATACCCCAGTTCAAACCGGCTCAGGGGCTTCCAGCCCCTGCTCTGGCGCGAAACTGGACAAAGGGAAAGGGGTGTAACCACCCCTCTGCCCTGACCCTCCCATAGGTGGGGTCACAGAGTATGTCCAACCCCCTACCTTAGTATAAGTAAGGGAACCCAGTCCTTAGGACTTTAGATTTACCTGGACGAAACTCTGATACAGAATCCTGGACCTTCGACGCTCTACTTTAAGATTAGAGGACTGAAGAATCTCCCTTGGGGTCAAGGAGTGACTCCCCTGCTTGGCAGGCACCAAAGAAGCAATTGTCCGGTCTGCATCGCTGAAGCTCCCGTCGGACACCGAAGTCTTTGCATCACCAGAGGTAGATTTCCAGACTTCCCCGAGGCTGCCCTGAGTCCCCAGCAAAGCTGAGGCCCGTAGCTGTCGTGGGTAACGTGGAACCGTGACCCCTGGACACCAAACGCATTTGCAAGTGCATCCTCTTCTGGGTCTCCCACGAAGTCGTGCTTTGGGCTCCGAGTAGCCCCAGCCTCCAGCACCAACTGCACTGAAGATCACTGGCCTCCACTCCACGAGTGTCCTGTGAGCCAGCTCCACGTGCACCGTCTCGAGGCTCCTTCACGGTCGCTAGTCCGTTGGCTAGTAGGCCCTCCCGAAGGCCAATCTTTTTCTGCTTGGGCTCCCTGGTTGCTCCAGGTGTGCCCTGACTTATCCTCGCTGGGTGAGTCCCCCAGACCTTGCTGGTCTGCAACATCGTCCTTCTTCGCTTTCCACGAGACTTGCCGTTGCCAAGGCTTGTTGGGTCCAATCCGGTCGCCGACACCCCTGCAATCGACAAACGTTGTGGGCCAACTCGAATCCAGCTCCTGGTTGTCGTCGACGCCTCCTGGACCTCGTGGCTGAAGAGTCAAGACGACCATCAACCTACCTGAAGCTCTCGACATCGGTGGGCATCTGCTCATCGCCTTCCTGGTCACTGGCTAGTGACCCAGACTCTGTCCCCTCTGCTTTCAGATTCTTCAGATCTTCGATCCACCTTTGGATCCACCCGAACACTTTCGACTTGGTCGCCAGCAGCACTTTGCAGCAGATCGCCATAGAAAGCGACGACGAAACCCGACCCCGAAAGACACCTATGCACCCGGCTTCCCTGGGTGAGGTAACTCGAGTACTCCGGTGCTCCCGTGGGTATAGACACTAGAACAGCCTAGTTCTCAAAGGGTTTGCTCCAAGTCCTCCTCTAAGTGTCCCTTTTCTTTTAAATTCTAATCGCGACTTTCCCCATAGAAGTTAACGGTGGTTCGCGGTTGTGTTCATACACTGCACGCGTCCCCCGTGGGTCCCCTGTGTCACTGCCTTGGGTGGTTCCTTGTGGTCCAAGCACTTGTACAGGCTCTAGGCCTTGTGTCTAGCTCAGTCGTGGTTCTTATACCACTTTATTGGTATATGGTTTGGTACGCCCCTGGGGCTCAAACGTGTATTTGTGCTATTACTGTAGATAACTAACTCGTAACGTATGTACTTCGAACTCTAGCCTCATAAAGAGACTAGAGGGGTGTGTTTAGTAATAAATACATATATTTTGAATATATACCTGGTGTGGTCCTCTTTCATTTGGTCACTCAAGAGATTATAGACTGGTAAAACAAGCTGCTTTACATTCCTTCAAGACTTAGCCTGAAGGCTGCTCTCCATAGCTACCACTAGGATAGCTTTCAATAAAGGTTGTCTTTAACCTATCTCCAATAAGGGGTTGTTTGGACTGGTACAAGGTGCCCACTATAATTAGTGGACAGCATATGCCAGGCCAACTTCTCACACCACCCTCTTGAAGAGGGCGGTAAATTGCGAGTGTTTTGCGACCGCAATTACGGTTGCAAAACATTCATACATGGCTAGAGAGTCGCTATTAGAAAGGGAACGCCCCTTCTTAACAGCGAGTCGGAAAACACTATTTTGCGAGTCGCAATTTTTTGCGACTCCCAAAATAGTGTTTGTACATGGCCATGTAGGTTTTTGCGTGCGCAAACGGTTCGCTAACCAGTTTGCACACGTAAAAACTGGTCGTACATCTGACCCTAAAACCAGACCTATCTGCTTTGCCAGTGCTTTCTCAGGCAGCTGTCTCTCCATTTAAAGTGGTAGAACTGGCTTAAAAACCTTTTCGTTTGTGATAGTATTTTGTGGAGGTAAATCACAATATTTTCATTGGCCGCTCCGACATTGTTTTTTGTGCAGGGTGTTGAGTTGCCACTGAGTCTTTCCTTGTTAGAGTTGCCTGCATGTATGGGATCCACAGCTATGCCAGCCTCGGCACCAGCTGTTGCAAGACATGACGCAAGAACGCACTATTCTATTCTATTACTAAGTAGCAAGAACACCTGTCTGGGCACAAGGCTAATTATCAGTACGCCTGCTGATGTGGTACTTCACATCTTTTCTATTTCAGGATAAATTCCATCTCAGCTATTTATTTCTTTAATTGTACATTAAATTGTGTTTCTTCTTTCCCTCCAAAAAAAAATACCATACTGCAAGCATTGGAAGGGATTCTCATAAGAAAAAAACCTCAAAACATCTCATGCCACATACTATAAAATTATTTTCCTACCCACGATGTTGAAGGGCTTGTCTATCTGAGCCTGAGCACAAAGGTTTAAAAAGATGAGCACCTCGAAAATAAAGTATTTCCTTAGTTGCTTTCTGCTCTTCTATATTGCTTGGCTTAATTTACCGAACAATTTAAGAAAAGCAATGTAAAAGTAGAGTTTGAAGATCTTGCATTTGGATCCTTCCAGGGGCGGCTCCTCCACTAGGGCGGAGGAGCGTTCCCCACTGTTTTCTCGCAGTGCGAGAAGCAGAAACATAAAATGGTAATTACTACCATTTTATGTTTCTGCTTCTCACACTGCGAGAAAGCAGAAGGGTTTGGTTGTGAGCGGACGGTGCTGCTCTGTGAGCAGGGGAGGAGTGGTGGGCCCACTCCTGATGGCCCAATGACTGTTTGGTCAGCCCTCTGGGGCCGCCCAAACCAGTCATGCGCACTCTGCCCTTTCTCCATGCAGGCTGCAATGCAGCCTACATGGAGAAAATGGCCTCCCCGTAAGCCCCTGGCTGGGCGGCGTCCCCACCAATCACAGCGCTATCAGTGCAGCGTTGTGATTGGCTTAGGGGAGGGGAGGGAGGCTTCCTGTTCCTTCTGGAGGCAGGAGAGCAGGAGCCGAGAAAACGCGAGACCGTCCGGTGGACAGGTAAGTTTTTTTTTAATGAATAATTTTACCCCCTCCCCGCGCAAGCCTCCCCTCGTGACCTCCCACCTGCAATTAATGCCGGCCGCGACTGGATCCTTCCCCTGCACTGAGGATCCTTCCACCAGAAGTGACCATACCAAATCTATCAACGCCTCTAAAGGAAGAGGGCCATAAAGTGCCCTTTGTTTTTAGAAGTAATCCATTACAATTCCTTTACTGTGGCCCCCATCTCTGCTGGATTGCTGCCATGGAAGAACTAATTTTCTGCTTTGATGTGCTGCCTGTTGCCAGCTGCTTGCTACCCGCTGCCCTGCTGAGGAAAAGGACTGAACCCATCTTACTTGAACCCAGATGACTCCAAGGGATTGCTGGCTTGTCCCCTGTTCTGAAGTCTAAGAGCCATAAAAGACTTCCTACATCTCTGCAACAGCACCTGGACTCTGCCATCTGTGAGACCTGTCTTGCCAAACGGTGCCAATCAAGCCCTAGGCCCTTGGAAGTGCTTGGTTCAGTGCTGATCCAGTAGAATCTGTGCATCGACAACTTTGTGCTGATTGGAACTGACGCATAGCCCTTCGATGCGATACAGCTGCTGCCGATGACATTGCTTCAACAGACTGAACCGCTCGACGATAACAGACTGGGCGGCTCGACGATGATGCATCGCCTGCATCACAAAGGGGTTCATTGACGAGGGTTTACTGAATGCGCAGATTGGAACCAAAGCACCTTCTGCATACACGGGATTGTAGACGACGTGCCGCCTCCTCTGCTCCTCGCATTGAGTCCTCGACGTAAACTCTTCCTCCAGCCAAGGTACTTTTTCAGCAGAACCTGCGTGAGTCCTGCCGTCGATCGTGGTCAGCCTGAACTTTGGATTTACCCCGGTCTAGCGCAACCAGATGTCAGCAGTTTGCGCTTTATGACTCTAAGCACTATATTTTGATGTAATCTTTAAAAATTAATAACTCCTGTTCTACTTATTGGATTTTTGTCATTTTGGTCTTGTTTTACTCATACAAATATAATCTATTTTTCTATTTTCGTGGTGTATTCATTGTTTTACTGTGTGCGCTGGACAAATACTTTACACATTGCCTCTTTAGATAAGCTTGACTCTGTGCCAAGCTACGAGAGGGTGCCCACAAGTTAGCTTTTAGTGTGTAACTAGCTTATCCTGACTTAAGTGGTGGTCCTGTTTGGTCAGGGTGCACACATCTGCCAACCACAAACCCCATTTCTAACAGAGGCACATAATGAATGTGACAAGGATGTGCAGGACTAGGAGTAATGAAGATTACTGGTAAGTAATTGGAACATTACCTCCAAGGCCTTACGTCCTCATCCCACTTCACTACTAACAAGGAGTTCCACAGCAGTCTAAACAAGACCTTCATATCATATCCCACACAAAGACACTTGACACTGCTCAATAAATGCTGCAAGTATCCAAAAAATGTAATGATAGAAAAAAATCAAACTTAACACTTAGGGCAACCCAAAACCCAAAGTCCAAAATGTATTGCCTTGTAACACATTCTGCAAATAATAATGTTTTACAAACGTATTAGGAGCAGCCCATGTGATTATCTGATAAATCTCAGAAATGGAAATTCCTGTCGCCTCTGCCCAGGAAGAGAAGATTCCTCTTGTAGAACACCCCTGAATCCCCACAGAATGACAAGCGCCTGCTTGATCCAAAGACTGATAGAAACCAGAGACGCTTTTTCTCTTTTGTTAGAACCTAAAGAAAAAAAGGGAATCAGACTTTTGAAATGATTTAGCTCTTTCTAAATAGACTTGCAAGGCTCTTTTGATATCCAGAAATTGCCACCAAAAAGCCTGGGAAGACTCATCAGCATTCCAAAGAGCTGGAAGCACTACTTATTGATCTCTGTGGAACGTAGAGGCTACCTTAGGAACAAAAGATGGATCTGGTCTAAGGACAACACCATCCTCAAATAAAGTGAGACAAGGCTCCATACCCAAAAGAGCCCCAATCTCCCCAATCCTAGTGGCAGATGTGACTGCCACCAAGAATACCACCTTCAAAGACAAAACTTAATATCAGCATGCTTTAGGGGTTCAAAACAAAAAGCAGTCAACGCTTTCAAAACTAATGGCAAATCCCACAGAGGAAACAAAGGCTTCACCAGTGGATGTGAAAGGAAAAAACTCTTCAAAAGATGAGAAACTACATCATCTGAGTCTTTCAAGTTCCCCGAAGAGTCTCTAAAAACCTTCACTGAGGCCCAATGAGCCCACAAAGTGGCAACCTTCCCAAAGAAACAGAAACATCTGGAAGAGAATTACTCCCCATGTACAAATGGAACGCAAGGCACACCATTTCTGAAAATTGGACCAATGCCTCATATAAGATTTCAGGGTGGAAGAGCGGTGTAAATTCTGCACTGCCAGAGCTAAATGAGTTGCTAAACCCTTGTGCTACCAACCCCTCCTCTCAATTTCCAAACCGATAACTGAAGCCTCTGGGAGAGAGCCCTGCTCGAAGACTGAAGAGGAGATGGCAAAAGAGGAAGCACCCACGGGTTGCTGAATTGCTAGAGACTTGAGAAGCGGGAACCACCATGTTATGGGCCAGACAAAAACACCATCACCCTGTCCTCACCCTGAAGCCTGGCCAAAAGTCTGGGGATCAGAAGGAAGGGGGGGGGAATCATACAACAGCTGATCTGGATCACTGTTCAAAATGGCATCCGTTCCCCAAGGCCCCTCTTGCTTTGTCCTGGTACAAAACCTTGGGAGATGGGCATTACCCCTGGAGGCAATAAGATCCAGAAATGGAACACCAAACCTTCTGCAAATTTCCTGAAAAAATGGGGACTGACAGAGACATCTCTTGCTATGAAGGAAACACCGACTGAGGGAATCCGCCATCACATTGTCCATCACCCTGATGAGAATGGCTGTAAGAGACCGAAGATGGCGTTCCAACCAAAACAGCAATTGCCGGGCTGCCTGATTCAAGAACTGTGACATCATGCCCCCCTGATTGTTCAAATCAGCCACCGCTACCTTATTGTCCATTCTGATCAGTGGAGACCTTTGAGAGCATCCTGGGAATGCAGCAACTCCCTCAGAACAGCAGAGAGCTGGAGTATTGCCTGCTCTCCTGTATGGTTCATCTTGCCAGAGTGGAAAGGGAGTCCAAAGTTGCACCCAATCCAAACAAGCTTACATTCGTTGTCAACGCCTCTAGGAAAGTAGGATCTGCTTCTTACGGTTACCCCCACTTTTTGCTTGATGTTACACTGTTTTTGACTAGTCTGACTGGGATCCTGCTAATCAGGACCCCAGTCTATCTGTTTTCTCCTGAAAATATATGTCATGTACTTAGGTACACTCCAGATTGGATACTGGGGTACCCTTGTCAGTCCCTAGTATATGGTACCCATGTACCCAGGGCATAGGTACCCCAGAGGCCTCCCATGGGCTGAAGCATGTATTATGCCACCCATGAGAGCCATGCAAAATGGAACTACAGGCCTACAATTGCAGCCTGTGTAAGATGGTGCATGCACCACTTACTTTAGATATAGGTTTACTATATCTATAGGTCACCACACTTAAAACCTATAAGTCACCCCTATAGCAGGCCTTGACAATCCTGAAGGCAGGGTGCTGGGTTTTACGTGAGAGGGTGCCCCTGCATGAGCAGAGCACCCCTGCTGCCTTCAGAGACCATTCTCCCGGGTTGTCGGTGACACAGCCCGACATATAGGTAGAGGTGCATTATATGCTCGCGTAAAATGCTATCTCGAAAACGGCTGCAACAAACCATTTCGTGTTTGGTATCAAACACCTTGGAATCATACCTCCACACCGGTAACCTGTGTAGGAGGTATGATTCCACTCATCAGAAGCAAGCTTTGTGGGGTCCCTGGTCTTCCCGGTACCAGCCTTCTCGACCCGGACAGCACAAAATGGTTGCTGCCGACCAGAGACACATTTCTGCCCTCCTGCTGCTGAGCCAAGCTCGAGCAGAGGAAGGCAGCACAATAGGCATCCTGTCACAGGGAGGTGTGACCAACTCCCAGACAGGATTTAGTGTATTGGAGCTGGGTGGGTGCACTTCCAAAGTGCCTGAAAGTCTGCACGAGGGGCACATTTGGTGTCCCTGTGCATAGTCCAGTTCAAACCAGTCCTGGGAGCCGTTGGCTCCTGCTCTGGCATGAAACTGGACAAAGGACATGGGAGTTACCTCCCCCCTGTCCTGACCCTCCCCTGGGAGGGTCCCCTGAATCTGTCCAACCCTCTCCCGTGGGTACAAAAGGGCTTACCTGGCTGTAGGACCCTAGATTCGATGTGGACAAGATTCTGATCAAGAAACCACTGACCTTCGACCGTCTGGACACTCTGGACTTTGCTGGACTTCGACTGGGCCCAACTTCATCTCCCTCTCCATCCAAAGCATCGTCTGTGCCAGTGCACCATACAGGCTCCGTGCAGGACCTTTGGAGCATCAAGTACAACTGAAGTATCTCCCTTGGGGTGAAGGAGTCACTCCCCTGCATTCGCAGGCACCCTAATGCAACTGACCGGTCTGCTGATCCTGAGCTCCTGTGGACTCCAAAGGCTCCAGCAACACAGGAGGTGGGTTCCTACATTCCTTGAAGTTGAGCTGCCCTCTTACCAAGTTTGAGGCCAGTATCCCTCGTGGGGACCGCATAACCCGAACCCCTTTGCACTGCGTACATTTGTAAGTGCATATTCTTGTTGGCGTTCCCCAACCAAGTGCATTGGGCTATCGATAGCCCCAACCTCTGTGCACATTTCGTACAAAGGACCTTGGCCCCCTCCCACTCTGTGCCCTGCAAGCTGTGACTTTGTGAAACTGCTAGAGGTCCCCTCGCGACTCTTGTGCCTTCGGCCTGTGGGTCCATTTGAGGGACAACACTGTTTTTCTTGGGCTACCCTGGTTGCTTCAGGCCTGCCCTGACTCCCCTTGCTGTGGTGAGTCTTCTGGTCCTTGCTGGGCCAGACCATAACCTTCTTTGACCTTCCTCATGGGTTGCCGCTGCCAAGGCTTGTTGGTGCTCCCGCCGGACACCGACCCCTCAGCACTTGACATCCGTCATGGGACAGCTCATATCCGGCTCCTGATTATCCTCGACATCTCCTGGACCCTGCAGCTGTAGAGTGAAGGTCTCCATCTTCACATCTGAAGCACCCAACATCGGTGGGCATTCGTCTACCGAGCCCCTGGTCACTCCTGAGTGACCCAGACTCTGTCCCTCTGCTTTCAGGTTCCTTCCATCAAGAATCCACCTGTGGGTTCCACCGGACACTTTTCTTCTTTCCAGCAGTGGCATTTCTTTGAAGACTCCCATTGAGAATGACGGCGGTTTCCGACGCCACTTCAGCCCTATGCACCCGGCTTCCCTGGAATAGGTATCTCAGGTACTTCGGTATCCACAGGTGGGGTGGCTCTCCAACCTTCTTTGTTTCAAAGGGTTTCCTCGTAATCCACTGGGAAGGGTCCTAAAATGTTTAAACTGCAACTGCGACTCTCCCATTAAATTGTACGTAGCACGCCGTCGTGTTCTCACACTGCACCCGTCCTCCATGGGGTCTCTACTTACTCACCTTGGGTGGTTCCTTGGGGTCCCAGCGATTCTACATCCTCTAGACACTGTCTTGACTCGAGTCGTGGTTCTTATACCACTATTTTAGTATATGGTTTGGTCTCCCCCGGGAGCCCACTGTGTATTAGTGCTACTTACGTTTGTTTCTGTGCTATAGTATTGTGTGCTTTGTGTTTATCTGTGTGTAGCAGACACTGTGAGGTATTTAAGGTGTGTTATAATAATAAATATATATTCTTATAACTACTGTGTGGTTCTCCTTTCATTTAACCAATACAATAAGATTGCATTCTGGTAAAACAAGCTGCTTAACATTCCTTCAAGACTAAGCCTGAAGGCTGCTCTCCACAGCTACCACTTGGATCGCTTTCTAAGGTTATCTTTGACCTCTTAAACCACCATAAGGGCTGTTTGGACTGGTGCAAGGTGCCCACTTTGATTAGTGGACAGCATATACCAGGCCAACTTCTCACATTGGTGTGCAGCGGTTGGGATTCAAGCCTGCATTGTTTTACCAGATAAATATTTGTATTGATTAACTGAAAACCACTAAGTACTAGGTACATATAATACTAGCTTAGAATAAATAAGTTCTACTGAACTTAGGGTTGGGTAAGTCAAGGGTATAGCACACCCTTTCTCCAACCTCAGAGAGTTTAGTTCCTACTAGGTTAGGTAGGTGCAACACCTCACCACACTTAGTATGTCTTTTAAAGGAGATGCGAGTGGCTCTCTGCCCTCTAGATACAGTGAGCTTTCATTCCATGAATTGAAAGCCCTGTGTGCCTTTAGAAAGCTGAAGACAGGGAGAAATGGCAACACCCAACGCCTCATAGAGGCCTTACTGCTTGATGAACTTAGGAAGACCCCTAGGTTAGATGAACAGGAGAAAGTGGGTGGGGAAGGGAATGAGGACAGGTCAGGAGGTGACACCTTTTATGACCTAGACTCAAACCCTGGCCAGGAGGAACAAGATGGTTCCCACCTGGACAACTCAGATCTTCAGGTAGATGCTGAAGAAGAAGGCCAAGATGGCCCCCTCTTCACCCCTCCTGGAAGAGTGCAGAGTTTACCAAGGAGATCTGGATCTCCCTCTGCAGAGTCACATCACTCAGGACAGTCTGTAGGGACCTCTGTATCTAGCAAGAGGGACCACTCTTTTGATAGGGAATACCAATTTCTTGAACTTGATAACGCTAAGCTTAGGCTCAGGCAAGAGCAATTGGCCCTGGATAAAGAGTCCCTAGAAGTCCAGAGAGCTAGAAAAAGATTGGGACTAGAGTCCCATGGTGGCAGCAACAGTGTCCCTAGAGTTAAGGAACATTCTTTGGACAATAGGAACCTGAGCAAGATTGTCCCTCCCTACCATGTTGGGGATGACATATCCATAAATGGATAACTGCTTTAGAGAGGGCCTGTAAAGTTCAGAGGGTCCCTCAAGAGCAGTGGGCAGCTATCTTGTGGCTCTCTTTTGCTGACAACGGTAGAGGTAAGCTCCTCACTGTTAGAGAAGAGGATGCTGACAATTATTCAGTTCTGAAGAGTGCTCTCATTGATGGGTTAGGCTTAACCACCGAACAGTATAGGACTAAGTTCAGAGACACCCAGAAGGCACAGAATCAGGACTGGGTAGACTTTGTGGATAGTGCCATTAAGGCTCTGGAAGGCTGGTTGCTTGGCAGCATAGTGAATGATTTCAAGGGATTGCACAATTTGATTATGAGGAAGCAGATCCTTAATAATTGCCAAAATCAGTTGTTGCATCAATACCTGGTTGACTCTGATCTGACTTCTCCCCAAGAATTGGGAAAGAAGGCAGATAGGTGGGTCAGGACCAGGGTGAAGCAGAGAAACCAGAACCACGGTGGTGACCAAAAAAAGCAAGAAGCTAAAACTTCAAAAAAGGGTGGGGACAAGGGTAAAGATGACAAGTCTTCATCAGGGCCCCAAAAACCTGCATCTGGGGAGGAGTCACAATCCAACAAAGGAAAAGGCAAAAAGAAACCTTGGTGTTACTTATGTAAAGAAGAGGCCCATTGGACAAAAGATGCCAATTGTCCAAAGGCCAAGGATTCAACTCCAACCACCACTGCCCCTAAGGCAACTGTTCCCCCTAGTACAGTTTAAAGTGGTGGTACAGGGAACAAGGAGATAGTAGGGTTAATCTTGGGCTCTGAGGTGGGTTCTGGCTTAGTCAGAACTCCAGCTCAGGCTGTACTTGTCTGTGACGGTGGCATGGATATTGCCACCTTATTTGTCAGTCCCAGTAACCTGGGCAAATACAGGCAACAACCTTTGATTAATGGTAAGGAGGCCATGGCATACAGGGACACAGGTGCAAGTGTCACTATGGTGACAAAAGATCTTGTGGACCCTGAACAGATCATACTTGGTGAGATGTACCAAGTGACCAATGCTAACAATGTCAGGACTGATCATTCCTTGGCAGTTGTTAATCTCAGCTGGGGAGGGGTAACTGGCCCAAAGAAAGTTTTGGTTAGCTCAGACCTTCCAGTGGAATGCTTATTGGGCAATGATTTGGAGTCTTCAGCCTGAGCTGAAGTGGAACTAAGGACTCATGCAGCAATGCTTGGCATCTCTGCAGATGTGTTTGCTGTGACCAGGTCACAGGCCAAACTGATGTCTACTGAACAGGCCCTGGATTCTGAAAGAATGGACCAGGTGCCTTCCAAGACAAGGAGCAGGAGGGGTAAGGCTGTGTCTTCCCCCCAGACTCAGAGATAGGATAAATCTCCTGAGGGAGATGATCCCAGTCCCTGTGAAGGAACTGTCTCAGATGAACTGGAACCTGATCAGGTTGAGTTCTTGGGGACAGTGGGCCCTTCCAGGGCAGAACTGAGTCAGGAGCAGCACACCTGCCCCTCTCTTGAACCCCTCAGACAGCAAGCTGCTGCTGGGGCTGCTGGGAGTGTCAGTGGATCCCACAGGATCTATTGGGACGAGAGACTCCTTTACTCAGAGGGTAGAGACCCCAAACCTGGTGCCACCAGGAGGTTGGTCATACCTCTGAAGTTTAGGGGCTTCCTAATCACCTTGGCACATGACATTCCCTTAGCAGGACATCTAGGCCAAAGTAAGACTTGGAACAGGCTTGTCCCACACTTTCACTGGCCTCATATGTCAAAGGACAACAAGGAGTTTTGTTGCTCCTGTACCACCTGTCAAGCCAGTGGTAAGTCAGGTGGTACCACAAAGGCCCCCCTAATTCCACTACCTGTGGTGGGGGTTCCCTTTGAGAGGGTTGGGGTTTACATAGTTGGTCCCATGAACCCTCCAACTGCATCTGGGCACAGTTATATTCTAGTGGTGGTGGACCATGCCACTAGGTATCCAGAGGCTATATCCCTTAGAACCACCACAGCTCCTGTGGTAGCCAGGGCCCTCCTGGGAATTTTTTCCAGAGTGGGTTTCCCTAAGTAGGTCTTAACTGACAGAGGTACAAACTTCATGTCCAGTTATATCACTGCCATGTGGAAGGAGTGTGGAGTTAATTACAAATTCACCACAGCCTATCACCCACAATGGGTTGGTTGAAAGGTTCAACAAAACCCTAAAGGGCATGATCATGGGCCTCCCAGAAAAGCTTAGGCGAAAATGGGATGTCCTGTTGCCCTGCCTTCTCTTTGCCTACAGAGAGGTCCCACAAAAGGGTGTTGGCTACAGCCCTTTTGAACTTTTGTTTGGGCATCCAGTTAGGGGTCCCTTGTGTTTGGTTAAGGAGGGATGTGAGTTACCTCTCAAACCTCCCAAGCAAGACATAGTGGACTATGTACTTGGTCTCCACTCCAGGATGGCTGAGTACATGAAGAAGGCCAGCAAAAACCTTGAGGCAAGTCAAGAATTGCAAAAAGCTTGGCGTGACCAAAAGGCTGTACTGACTGTTTATCAGCCAGGACAGAAAGTATGAGTGTTGGAGCCTGTGGCCCCAGTAGCTCTCCAAGACAAGTGGAGTGGACCCCATACTATCATTGAGCAGAAGGGAGAGGTCACCTACTTGGTGGACCTTGGAACTCCCAGGAGCCCCAATAGGGTGCTCCATGTAAACAGGCTCAAACCCTATGTGGACAGGGCAGACATGGGCTTGCTCATGGCTACTGATGAGGGACAGGAGGAAGAGAGTGACCCACTCCCTGATCTCCTCTCACAGAACCCTGATGATGGCTCAGTTGATGGTGTAGCCTTGGCAGGCAGCCTCACTGAGCAACAGCAGATTGATTGCAGGAAGGTCCTCAATCAATGCAGGCACATGTTTTCTTTGACTCCTAGTCAGACCGCTTGGTGTACCCATGAAGTGGACACAGGTAAGAGTCTACCTGTTAAAAATAAGATTTACAGGCAGCCTGACCATGTCAGAGATTGTACCAGGACTGAGGTCCAAAAGATGCTGGAATTGGGAGTAATTGAACCCTCAGATAGCCCTTGGGCTAGTCCAGTGCTCCAGGTACCCAAACCTCATACCCAGGGTGGTAAGAGAGAAATGAGGTTTTGTGTGCACTACAGGGGGCTCAATGCAGTCACTAGGACTGATGCTTGCCCTATTCCTAGGGCAGATGAACTCATTGACACTTTGGCCTCAGCCAAGTTCTTGAGCACATTTGACCTTACTGCTGGATATTGGCAAATCAGACTAGCTGAGGATGCCAAACCAAAAACAGCATTTTCAACCCTTAGTGGGCATTATCAATTTATTGTAATGCCCTTTGGTTTGGAGAATGCAGCTGCCACATTCCAAAGGTTGGTGAACAAAGTCCTTACAGGCCTGGAAGCCTATAGTCAGCCAGTGACCACTTACCGCAAGAGATCACACTTAACATCTACGGGGTAGTGGCAACCTTGCCAGTAGCAAATGTGGGATCCTCACTTTCGGTCATACTAAAAAGAATAAAATGTAATACGTATAACTTGGAAGGCTTTGAGAAGGTAGCAAAAAAACAGTGGGAAAAAAGCACTGCGACTGAGATAGACAACTTAAGCCGATGGGAGCTATTCACCAGCAGCCTTGGGACTGCACAAACAAGGAATAATAAGGTCCACACATCAATGGTAGACCAAAATCAAAAAAGCCCCATAAAGTGTTCTCATATCATGGAAGGTCACGGCAAGCTAATAAAACAAAACACCAACTTAAAGTCCCTTAAGAGAAATATTAACAAATTACTGCGGCAACTACACCGAGATGGTCCGGACAAAGCCGCGCAAATGGAACTGCAAAAATTAAAAACCATCAAAAAGAAATTAATTTGGCACTTAAAAAGGGAAGCAGACGAAGAGCTATAGGCTAAGTTGCTCCACGACGCAAAAGGAATTAACACCAGCGGAAGATTCTGGAAAATGGTGAACAACCTCCAGAACCCAAGAAGATCCAGCATTAATTCACACCTTACTGAAGAAGCATGGTCCGATTACCTTTTGCTTCACTTTAACATAGCACCAAAGAACACCATAACGCGCAGAACCAGACAGTAAAATCCAAGATTGTGCACTACTAACGGAGACAACTACATTGACTTTCACGGAAAAACAAATCATAAGTAGGATAGTGAAAGGAAAGACAGAGGGGGCGCCGGGCCCCAACGGAATCCCCCCCATTTTGTACAAACGTAACCCGGAATACTGGGCCGCAGCGTTATTACCACTGTACAAACAGATTTCTGAAACCGAAACAATCCCTGACTCATGGAAAGGTTCAATAATAGCTCCAATCCATAAGAAAGGCAACATAAACGATCCAAAAAATTACAGACTTGTTGCCTTAATCGACAATGAGGCCAAATATTATGCCGGCCTCTTACTAGAGGAGCTTACGGAATGGGCGAATGAAAATGCAGTGATTCCCATTTCCCAGACAGGTTTTCGGAAAAAATTGGGAACAACGACAAATATTCTGGCTTTAACACTCCTAATAGATGCTGTCAAACTCGCCAAACTGCCTCTTTATGTATGTTTCATCGATTTTACTTCAGCTTTCGATAACATCAACAGAAATCTATTATGGGAGAAGCTGGCCAACAGAAAAATACCATCAACCCTATTATCACAATTGATGTTACTACATACGGACACGTGGGTACAAATTAAGTTGGGGTCGGGCGACTGCCTGTCAAGGAAAATACAGACGACCAAGGGTCTCAAACAAGGGTGTGTGCTAGCTCCGACCCTTTTCAACATCTTTATGTCGGATCTCTCATTGAAGTTAGACGAAAGTAATCCTCATGCCCCGAACCTAGGTGGACTAAATCTTTCGAACTTGATGTATGCAGACGATATTGTGCTTATTAGCCGTACGCCGATAGGGCTACAACACTTATTTGACACAACATATAATTACTCGGCAATGAACGGCCTCAGCATAAACCTCCCAAAAACAAAAGCCATGAGAATAAACGCGAAGACGTCTACATCCAAGTCTTGCTGGCAAATGGGAGGAATAACACTGGAAACTGTGGACGAATATAAATATCTGGGCGTAATTGTCGATAGAAAAGGGTCATTTCAACCACAGAAAGAAGCAATAATAAGGAGAGGAATCTCAATATCGGTCGCACTGAGGAATCTCAAAACAAAAGCAGCTGGCCGTAGCTTTACCCCACTACTACAAGTGATCCAAGCAAAACTAATTCCGGCCATCACCTACGGAAGCGAATGCCTCCGAGGGAGGGACATCGCAGATACTGAACGATACAACAGCCAGGGCAATGCGAATGATATTCAACCTGCCTAAGTATACCTCGCAGGCACAAATAAGGCTTGAATTTGGCCTGAGGAACCAAAGAATAGAAAGAATGGGCGCCTATGCCAAAAGTTGGCATAAAATACAGGGAGCCGAAGTCTCAAGCTTGGATTACCATCTCTGGAAGGAGTTAGAAAGAAAAATAAGAGTGCAGCTGCAAACTATTTAAAGCTCTCAATAGACTCCTTGGAACTACAAGATGCCTGGAAGAGCATGGGATCATAATACGTTTAAACAACTAGTAAATAAATCTGTAAGGATTATTTCGCTAGTAGAGGACAAAGCAACACTAGCTAACAGGGCTCATGGTTGGACCGTCATTCAAAACTATACCAGCAGCGCCTGTCAAAGTTACCTAGGAGTCGGTTACACACGAACCATAAAGGAGAAGTTTATACGATTACGGCTGGGTATTCTCCCATCACAATATCATCTCCCCCCGTGGAAACGGCCGCAAACGATAACAAATTGCCGTTTATGTGGGGATCCAAAAGAGGATATCCTTCATCTAATATGCATTTGCAAAGGCCAACCCTCAAGAAACTGGGAATAAGAACATGCCGGCAGGCGGTTAAAGCATGCTTTGATGGCAAAAACATCCAATTAGCAAGCCATCTTGTTAAATTTCTGGAAAAAGCAGAAAAAAAGCAGAACGCCAAAAGGGAGAGATTGGACGAAATAAACTCATACGGCATTTAAGCCCAACTACCCCATTCGGCAATGACTAGGAACAACCACTTCAACGTTAAAACCTTGCAGTTGCAAAAAAAAACAACAAAATAAATAAAAAGAAAATTTTTAAAAAAAACCTCCGGACTCTCCTAACTGTTACGCTGGCACGTAGGGGGCTCAAGAAAACGGTTTTTGCCATTAAACAATATAAGCCGCGCACCTAGATAGTCTGGCTGCGCACCTTCTCAATTCCCAAAAATCAAATGCCTCCTTCTTTTAAACAAGCATATACACTTCCGTTATAAAGTATTGGCCACAACGATACAAAACCGCAGAAGCTGCTCGAAACCAACGGTCTATCTTTTGACTGTCAAGTCCACCTGACGGTGTTGCCCAAAATTGTTCCAAGAACCTGTAGTCGCATGGATTTGAATTTAGACACTTTGGGCCACATAACGACTCATTTTTATCTTAGTTTATGGAAAGCGTTAAAGAAGCCTAATTCTCGGAATGCACTTTTAGCCTTATGAAAAGCTTTTAATGTTTTAAAGAAATTTTAACCAAATTCATTTACAAAAAGGGTTGTACTAGATAAAATTGTATTTTAAGTTCGTTTATATGTAGAAGCTCATGTAGCTGATTGCAATGGTTTTAATTAACTGAGCAATAAAGAATTACTTACTTACTATAGTGCAGCATATCTGGATGATATAGCTGTCTTTAGTTCCACCTGGGAGGATCACCTGGTCCACCTAAAGAATGTTTTGGAGGCTCTGCCGAAAGCAGGTCTCACTATCAAGGCCACCAAGTGCCAGATAGGACAGAGTAAGGTTCTGTACCTGGGCCACCTTGTGGGTGGAGGCCAGGTTGAACCACTGCAGAGCAAAATCCAGACCATCATGGACTGGGTTGCTCCCACTACCCAGACTCAGGTCAGAGCTTTCTTGGGCCTGACTGGGTACTACAGAAGATTTGTAAAAGGATATGGGTCCATAGTGACTCCCTTGACTGAGCTTACATCAAAAAGAATGCCCAAGAAACTTCAGTGGACAGTTAGCTGTCAGAAGGCATTTGATGATCTCAAGCAGGCCATGTGCACCGCTCCCATTCTGCAAAGTCCTGACTATTCCAAACAATTGATTGTCCAAACAGATGCATCTGAGTTGGGGGTAGGGGCTGTGTTGTCGCAACTTAATGCAGAGGGCCAGGATCAACCAGTAGATTTTATTAGCAGAAGGTTGACCCCCAGAGAGAAACGTTGGTCAGCCATTGAGAGGGAAGCCTTTGCTGTGGTTTGGGCTCTGAAGAAGCTGAGGCCATACTTGTTTGGCACTCACTTCATTGTTCAGACAGACCATAAGCCCCTCTTCTGGCTAAAACAGATGAAGGGTGAAAACCCCAAATGTTTTAGGTGGTCCATTTCCCTAAAGGGGATGGACTATACAGTAGAACATAGACCTGGAAGTAACGATGCCAATGCAGATGGACTCTCCAGATATTTCCACTTAGAAAATGAAGACTCAACTGGGCAAGGTTAGTCTCATCTCCTTACGTTTGGTGGGGGTGGGGGGTTGTGTAGGGATGTAGGATCTGCTTCTTATGTTTACCCCCACTTTTTGCTTGATGTTGCACTGTTTTTGACTAGTCTGACTGGGATCCTGCTAATCAGGACCCCGTTCTATCTGCTTTCTCCCTAAAATATATGTCATGTACTTAGGTACACTCCAGATTGGATACTGGGGTACCCTTGTCAGTCCCTAGTATATGGTACCTATGTTCCCAGGGCATAGGTACCCCAGAGGCCTCCCATGAGCTGAAGCATGTATTATGCCACCCATGAGAGGCCATGCAAAATGGAACTACAGGCCTGCCATTGCAGCCTGTGTAAGATGGTGCATGCAACACTTACTTTAGATATAGGTTTACTATATCTATAGGGCACTACACTTAAAACCTATACGTCACCCCTATAGCAGGCCTTGACAATCCTGAAGGCAGGGTGCTGGGTTTTACGTGAGAGGGTGCCCCTGCATGAGCAGAGCACCCCTGCAGCCTTGGGAGACCATTCTCCCGGGTTGTCAGTGATACAGCCCGACATATAGGTAGAGGTGCATTATATGCTCACGTAAAATGCTATCTCGAAAACAGCTGCAACAAACCATGTCGTGTTTGGTATCAAACACCTTGGAATCATACATCCACACCGGTAACTGATGTGGGAGGTATGATTCCACCCTTCTGAAGCAAGCTTCATGGGGTCCCTGGTCTTCCCTGTAACAGCCTTCTCGACTCGGACAGCACAAAATGGTTGCTGCTGACCAAAGACACATTTCTGCCCTCCTGCTGCTGAGCCAAGCTCGTGCAGAGAAAGGCAGCACATAGGCATCCTGTTCCCACTGGTTCCCTGCGCTGTTTAGAATGTGCCAGTTTTTTCTGATGATTTTTTGTACTGTGTTGGAAGCTGGGGTGTATGTGGTGACACATACCAATCTCTTGGTGTCTTCTTTTGCCACGTCCTCTAATAGTGATTCTCTCGGATTGTTTTGTGGCTCGTTTTTTTGCCCTCCTCACCATTTTTTTGGGATAGTGGCGTTCCAGGAGTTTTTTCTCCAGTTGTTCCGCCTGTTCCTCAAAGATTACTGTGTTCGAACAGTTCCTTCGGACTCGAAGGAACTGTCCTACCGGTAGATTTTGTCTCAGAGCCCTCGGGTGGTAGCTTTCAAAGAGGAGTAAACTGTTCTTGTCAGTGGTTTTGTTATGAACCTTTGTCGTGAAACCTTCTTCAGTGAGGGTGATATCCAGATCAAGAAATATTGCATGGTTCTTATTAATCGTATGTGTGAACTTGAGGTGATTATCTTTAGAGTTAACCCATTGGACAAACTCCATTGCATCCTCCTCTGTCCCGTGCCACACAATCAGCACGTCGTCAATGTAGCGCTTCCAGATTTTCAGATGTTTCAAGAATGGGTTGTCTGGGTTGAGGATGTAGTCATCTTCAAACTGTTGGACATAGAGGCATGCCATGCTGGGGGCAAAGGTGCTGCCCATTGAAGTCCCTGTGATTTGGTGATAGATGACTTCCTCGAATTCGAAAACATTCTCTGTCAGGGCCAGTTCGGCACATTCCATCACAAAATGTTGGGGAGTGACGAAGTCCCAGTCCATGTTCAAGATGATACGTTCCACCACTTCCAAAGTTCTTCTCTGTGGTATGCTCGTATATAGAGCTTCTATGTCCATCGTTATCAGTAGGTCCTCAGTTGCATCCACCTCCAAATCTCGTAGCAGGCAAAGGACATCCTTGGTGTCCCTGAGGTAACAGTGTGATTGTTTCACAATTGGTCTAAGGAACCAGTCGCAGAACTGCGACAAAGGTTCTAGAACTGATCCAATACCGGATACAATGGGTCTTCCGGGTGGGGGGGTCCGGTTCTTGTGGATTTTCGGGAGTGTATAGAACCTGGGCATCCTTGGGTCTTCGCTAATGAGGAAGCTCGCCTCCTGTCTAGTGATCCAATCGTTAGTGACGGCCTCCTCCACCACCATATTTTTGATTCTGGTCATGAGGGGACCTGTCGGGTCATTTCGGTGTATGGCATAGCTGACTGTGTCTGAGAGTAATCTCTTGCATTCCTCTCGGTACATTTCCTGGTCCATAATCATGATTGCTCCCCCTTTGTCTGCGGGCTTGATCACTAGATCGTTGTTATTTTTCAAGCCCTGTAGCGCAGTACGTTCTTTTTTTGTGAGGTTTTGGAACCCCTTAGTTTTTTGGAAGTTGATTCCCTCAATCTCTTTAAGTACTGCTTCTTCAAAGGCCTGTACCTGACATGAAGTATTCTGGGATGGTGGTTGGAAAGTTGACTTTTTCCTTAATCCAGTTGTCCTTTTTTCTTCAGTATCATCTTTGTTATCACCTAAGTAGTCACGAAGCTTGATTTTCTGTGTTAAGGACAAAGGGGTCATTGTTAGGTGTGGGGACGAAGCCAAGTCCTTTGGAAAGGACAGTTTCTTCGTCGGTAGTCAGTGTATGTTTACTTAGATTGACGATGTTCGTTATTCCCTGCTTGTTGAGGGCATGTTCGCCCTCCCTTTGTTCCTGGTCACCACAGGGTAGGGTGGTTGGTCTTCCCACTGTACCCTTGTGTTCCTTCTTTTTTGTTGGCCTCTCCCTCTGCCCCCGCCTCAGTATAAAAAAGGCTGAGGGCCTTGTGGGAAGCCAAAACCTGGTGGAAAATACGGTTGTTGCCAATATCCAAAAGGTGGTGGTGGTGGTTGTGCCATGGGCTGGCGATAGCCTTGTTGTCTGCCCTGTTGTTGTCCTGAGCTTTCGTCACTGCTGCTGTCGCTCCTTTCATCCCCCGAGCTGAAGGTCCAGTTCAGTGGGGTGGGTCTGAACCGTTGTGTTCTCCCCGCTTGTTGTTGTACAGGTTTGTCGTAATGTTCATCTGTTATGTATGGGTACACCGTTTCCCTGCTGAACTTCTGTACATCTTTTTTGAGTTTTGTCAACTTTGATTGCGTGAGATACGCTTTGTACTCGGAGTGATCGTTGTTAATTTCCTCGAGTTTTTTCTTAAAAACAGATAGTTGTACTGATGTTTTTAGTTTACACTCGCTCTGTTGAATTTCAACAAGGAGGGCATCTGCTAGTTGCCTGGTAGTGTTGATGATCAAAATGAGCCAATCTTTGGTACACTTCCAGGTGATGCAGGACCAATTAATACGGAACTCCTTGTTGTTGAGAAACAACCTTGGTTCATTAGTGACTATGAGTCCTCTAGGTGCAGTGTTTTTCCTGAGGTACTCTGTCATGAATGCCCCATGAAGGGCTGTGCGTATTTGTTCCTTTTTCTTTGCTGACAAAGCTTCCCATTCGTCAGAGTTTTTTATTGTTTGAGGTACCACAGTCTCAGCTAGCAAGGATGGTGCATTAAGGATCTCCGCCAAGACCTCATCCCCGAACGATAGTTTGGTGTCCATGGTTTAAGTAGGGTGAAGGGTTTGGTGAGCAAGATCGATTTGTGATCAGCTCCTATCAGTCTTTTATAGGGGACTGGGACTTCACTGTGTCTGCCCGTCCCTATAGTCTGATCCCCAAGTGATCAGTACTTGTCCCTGAAGTCAGGATGGGGTACCCCTAATATTGTTCCCACAGCCATCAGCTGTACAAAATCATAATTACACGTGAGCTCCACAGTGCGTGGAGAAGGGAACAAGAGGCGCGGGGTTCTAGGAGCTAGCAGCCTCGAGCACTAAATGTTAACCACAATAAGAGCTGCTCCTATTATACTGACCACTGTGGGTTTTGGGTTATATTGTGAGTGAAGGCATCTCACAAAATGTGACGGACTGGTCTCACACACCACCTGGTGTCATGCTTCATCATTGACCAGTCCTCGCCCTCTAAAACCTTGGTTTGATAGAGGGCGGGCATACACATGACGACAGGGATGCACTTCTAAACTAAGTGGGGGCCCGTGAGAAAGTGAATGTGAATAAAAATCATTATAGTTATCAAATAATGTTTTAATGTGATTGGTAACTATATGATATTAAAAAGAATAAACGGTGTATGGGGAAGTTATTGTCCCCTAACCGTAGTGTAAGCGGTCAACATGTTTCTGCCGTGTTGGCCCAGGTGGGTCCAGGGCATTCATCAGGACCTAAATGTAAAAGGGGGGGGCGCCGTTCTTACCAACTGGTGGCAAGAAGATACCACTGTGCGGGTGTGACCTGTGTCACTCTACACTATTGGATGGCTTCCAAGTTCAAGCCTGTAATACAATATGAAAGGGAAAACATATAACAACAAACCTTGGTCACGGTGAGGTACTGAACACAATACATGCACTGATTCAGTAATAAGTGAGTGACTACTCATGTGACATGTGACACTCTATGTGTGTACATGATTACAAAATAGCATGAAGTGAGATAGGATCTCACTGTTCTTACCCTAGATACCAAAGCTACTTGCCCCATGGAAGGATGGGAGGGGAAACCCCTGTTGTCAAACCCTGTAAAGAGAAACACAGACCACGATCGGCGTGAAAATGTGGTCTGAGAAAAATAACTAAAACAATCAATCACACTTACACCTCGAGTGGTCCGTCAGGCAAATACCCAGTCATTCCACATTCAAACTCTTACTGCCTCAAGGAAAGTTTCCCGCGTTGCTCCTAGGTGACTGCTCCCGTTCCTCCCCGATGTAGGAATGAGGAAAGAGTCATCGAGCTATATATAGTGTGATCAATTACGGTGATTGATGTTCAGTGGATCGGCAAAATGGGAAAGTTTCGCCAGGTGCGTGATTTCCGGTGTCCTCATGAGAACAGTGATCGCTAGAGAGGAGATGCCTGATTAAGAAATGGCGGGGGTTCGCGCATGCTCTATGTCGCGCGCTGAGGCTAGGTCTGCCCGAACCTGCATGTGCTCGAGTGGTGCCAGCGACGTGATTGAAACGCCCTTACAGTTGTGACTCCGTCGTTGTGGGAGAGGCTGCGAAAGTAAGCTGACTCTGAATGCAGCCGGGACCCGCCCAAGTGTGGGCGTGGCTGCGCATGTGTTCTGGGTCCAGAAGAAGTCGGCGACCGCCCTCGTGTGGGCGCGGATATTATGTTCACAATTAGGAAAACTATGCAAAACTAAGTTTAAACCCCGAATAAAGGCGTTGGAGGGAAATCTAGATGGCAATCGGTTCAGTGAGTTAAAAAGCTCCGGTCTCGATTGCATAGAGCACGCAAAAATAAAGGACGGGCACTAAGTGCGCTAATATGGGCAAAATATTTGTTGTGCTGTGCCCATCTCTTGTGGCAGCATCTAGAGGGGCGTAATTGCTGGTGTGGGAGCTGCGCAGCAAACATGTATGTTGGCATGTATGTGCTATATGAAAAATTGAAAAATTGATATCCTTTGGGGTATGCAATTGGCTATCACAATTTGATGGTTTCTGAGAGCTGATAATGGCCCTATTTTTAAGAGCTGGCAAATGTAATAGGACGCCATGGTGAAGCTTTAAGATGGCTAAAATGGAAAGGCCAAGAGTGCATGTGTGTCAGAGATAAATGAAGTATTTCGCCAGGAATGTTAAAGACTGTGTATGGTGTCACGTGTTTGTATGCTCAGGGTGGGTCAACGATTGTTTACCGTCCCATCTGTAGCCATGGGATCTCATCATTGAGTCCCTTCTCCCAGGAACGCAGCCGGTAGACCCATCGTTGTTCCCTAACATGTAGGGCTTTCGTCAGATCGAATTTGCGTTTCTTCATCACTTCCAGGATATTCCACCTGAGATCCGTGTCCTTATGGTTCTTTTCAGTGAAGTGACGTGTCAGTTTGGTATTGGTCTTTTTACACCGGATGGTGCTCCGGTGTTCGCTGATGCGAATTTTTATTTTTCTAGTGGTCATCCCCACATATTTGAGGCCGCATGGGCAATTTAAAAGGTACACAACATTCTCTGTGTTGCAGTTGCTGAATTCTTGTAACTGCCAGGGTTTTCCGGTGCCTATGTCCACCTCCTTGGTGTTGGTTGTAAATTCACAGGACGTGCACCCACCACAGGAAAAATGACCGACTGGTCGTGGTTGACTCCAAAGGGTCTGCTGTTCTTCTCCTTCAAAGGCTGGCATTCTAGCATGTACCAGTTCATCGCGTAAGCTCCTGTTGCGCTTAAAGGCGAACAGAGGTGGTTCCCACTGGTTCCCTGCGCTGTTTAGAATGTGCCAGTTTTTTTGAGGATTTTTTGTACTGTGTTGGAAGCTGGGGTGTATGTGGTGACACATACCAATCTCTTGGTGTCTTCTTTTGCCACGTCCTCTAATAGTGATTCTCTCTGATTGTTTCTGGCTCGTTCTTTTGCCCTCCTCACCATTTTTTTGGGATAGTGGCGTTCCAGGAGTTTTTCTCCAGTTGTTCCGCCTGTTCCTCAAAGATTACTGTGTTCAAACAGTTCCTTCGGACTCAAAGGAACTGTCCTACCGGTAGATTTTGTCTCAGAGCCCTTGGGTGGTAGCTTTCAAAGAGGAGTAAACTGTTCTTGTCAGTGGTTTTGTTATGAACCTTTGTTGTGAAACCTTCTTCAGTGAGGGTGATATCCAGATCAAGAAATATTGCATGGTTCTTATTAATCGTACGTGTGAACTTGAGGTGATTATCTTTAGAGTTAACCCATTGGACAAACTCCGTTGCATCCTCCTCTGTCCCGTGCCACACAATCAGCACGTCGTCAATGTAGCGCTTCCAGATTTTCAGATGTTTCAAGAATGGGTTGTCTGGGTTGAGGATGTAGTCATCTTCAAACTGTTGGACATAGAGGCATGCCATGCTGGGGGCAAAGGTGCTGCCCACTGAAGTCCCTGTGATTTGGTGATAGATGACCTCCTCGAATTCGAAAAATTCTCTGTCAGGGCCAGTTCGGCACATTCCATCACAAAATGTTGGGGAGTGACGAAGTCCCAGTCCATGTTCAAGATGATACGTTCCACCACTTCCAAAGTTCTTCTCTGTGGTATGCTCGTATATAGAGCTTCTATGTCCATCGTTATCAGTAGGTCCTCAGTTGCATCCACCTCCAAATCTCGTAGCAGGCAAAGGACATCCTTGGTGTCCCTGAGGTAACAGTGTGATTGTTTCACAATTGGTCTAAGGAACCAGTCGCAGAACTGCGACAAAGGTTCTAGAACTGATCCAATACCGGATACAATGGGTCTTCCGGGTGGGGGGGTCCGGTTCTTGTGGATTTTCAGAAGTGTATAGAACCTGGGCATCCTTGGGTCTTCGCTAATGAGGAAGCTCGCCTCCTGTCTGGTGATCCAATCGTTAGTGACGGCCTCCTCCACCATATTTTTGATTCTGGTCATGAGGGGACCTGTCGGGTCATTTCGGTGTATGGCATAGCTAACTGTGTCTGAGAGTAATCTCTTGCATTCCTGTCGGTACATTTCCTGGTCCATAATCACGATTGCTCCCCCTTTGTCTGCGGGCTTGATCACTAGATCGTGGTTATTCTTCAAGCCCTGTAGCGCAGTACGTTCTTTTTTGTGAGGTTTTGGAACCCCTTAGTTTTTGGAAGTTGATTCCCTCAATCTCTTTAAGTACTGCTTCTTCAAAGGCCTGTACCTGACATGAAGTATTCTGGGATGGTGGTTGGAAAGTTGACTTCTTCCTTAATCCCCGTTGTCCTTTTTTCTTCAGTATCATCTTTGTTATCGCCGAAGTAGTCACGAAGTTTGATTTTCCTAAGGAACTGTGCCAGTTCTGTGTTAAGGACAAAGGGGTCATTGTTAGGTGTGGGGACGAAATCAAGTCCTTTGGAAAGAACAGTTTCTTCGTCGGTAGTCAGTGTATGTTTACTTAGATTGACGATGTTCGTTATTCTCTGCTTGTTGAGGGCATGTTCGCCCTCACTTTGCTCCTGGTCACCACAGGGTAGGGTGGTTGGTCTTCCCACTGTACCCTTGTGTTCCTTCTTTTTTGTCGGCCTCTCCCTCTGCCCCCGCCTCAGTATAAAAAAGGCTGAGGGCCTTGTGGGAAGCCAAAACCTGGTGGAAAATACGGTTGTTGCCAATATCCAAAAGGTGGTGGTGGTTGTGCCATGGGCTGGCGATAGCCTTGTTGTCTGCCCTGTTGTTGTCCTGAGCTTTCGTCACTGCTGCTGTCGCTCCTTTCATCCCCCGAGCTGAAGGTCCAGTTCAGTGGGGTGGGTCTGAACCGTTGTTTTCTCCCAGCTTGTTGTTGTACAGGTTTGTCGTAATGTTCATCTGTTATGTATGGGTACACCGTTTCCCTGCTGAACTTCTGTACATCTTTTTTGAGTTTTGTCAACTTTGATTGCGTGAGATACGCTTTGTACTCGGAGTGATCGTTGTTAATTTCCTTGAGTTTTTTCTTAAAAACAGATAGTTGTACTGATGTTTTTAGTTTACACTCGCTCTGTTGAATTTCAACAAGGAGGGCATCTGCTAGTTGCCTGGTAGTGTTGATGATCAAAATGAGCCAATCTTTGGTACACTTCCAGGTGATGCAGGACCAATTAATACGGAACTCCTTGTTGTTGAGAAACAACCTTGGTTCATTAGTGACTATGAGTCCTCTAGGTGCAGTGTTTTTCCTGAGGTACTCTGTCATGAATGCCCCATGAAGGGCTGTGCTATTTGTTCCTTTTTCTTTGCTGACAATGCTTCCCATTCGTCAGAGTTTTTTATTGTTTGAGCTACCACAGTCTCAGCTAGCAAGGATGGTGCATTAAGGATCTCCGCCAAGACCTCATCCCCGAACGATAGTTCGGTGTCCATGGTTTAAGTAGGGTGAAGGGTTTGGTGAGCAAGATCGATTTGTGATCAGCTCCTATCAGTCTTTTATAGGGGACTGGGACTTCACTGTGTCTGCCCGTCCCTATAGTCTGATCCCCAAGTGATCAGTACTTGTCCCTGAAGTCAGGATGGGGTACCCCTAATATTGTTCCCACAGCCATCAGCTGTACAAAATCATAATTACACGTGAGCTCCACAGTGCGTGGAGAAGGGAACAAGAGGCGCGGGGTTCTAGGAGCTAGCAGCCTCGAGCACTAAATGTTAACCACAATAAGAGCTGCTCCTATTATAGTGACCACTGTGGGTTTTGGGTTATATTGTGAGTGAAGGCATCTCACAAAATGTGACGGACTGGTCTCACACACCACCTGGTGTCATGCTTAATCATTGACCAGTCCTCGCCCTCTAAAACCTTGGTTTGATAGAGGGTGGGCATACACATGACGACAGGGATGCACTTCTAAACTAAGTGGCGGCCCGTGAGAAAGTGAATGTGAATAAAAATCATTATAGTTATCAAATAATGTTTTAATGTGATTGGTAACTATATGATATTAAAAAGAATAAACGGTGTATGGGGAAGTTATTGTCCCCTAACCGTAGTGTAAGCGGTCAACATGTTTCTGCCGTGTTGGACCAGGTGGGTCCAGGGCATTCATCAGGACCTAAATGTAAAAGGGGGGCTCCGTTCTTACCAACTGGTGGCAAGAAGATACCACTGTGCGGGTGTGACCTGTGTCACTCTCCACTATTGGATGGCTTCCAAGTTCAAGCCTGTAATACAATATGAAAGGGAAAACATATAACAACAAACCTTGGTCACGGTGAGGTACTGAACACAATACATGCACTGATTCAGTAATAAGTGAGTGACTACTCATGTGACATGTGACACTCTATGTGTGTACATGATTACAAAATAGCATGAAGTGAGATAGGATCTCACTGTTCTTACCCTAGATACCAAAGCTACTTGCCCCATGGAAGGATGGGAGGGGAAACCCCTGTTGTCAAACCCTGTAAAGAGAAACACAGACCACGATCGGCGTGAAAATGTGGTCTGAGAAAAATAACTAAAACAATCAATCACACTTACACCTCGAGTGGTCCGTCAGGCAAATACCCAGTCATTCCACATTCAAACTCTTACTGCCTCAAGGAAAGTTTCCCGCGTTGCTCCTAGGTGACTGCTCCCGTTCCTCCCCGATGTAGGAATGAGGAAAGAGTCATCGAGCTATATATAGTGTGATCAATTACGGTGATTGATGTTCAGTGGATCGGCAAAATGGGAAAGTTTCGCCAGGTGCGCGATTTCCGGTGTCCTCATGAGAACAGTGATCGCTAGAGAGGAGATGCCTGATTAAGAAATGGCGGGGGTTCGCGCATGCTCTATGTCGCGCGCTGAGGCTAGGTCTGCCCGAACCTGCATGTGCTCGAGTGGTGCCAACGACGTGATTGAAACGCCCTTACAGTTGTGACTCCGTCGTTGTGGGAGAGGCTGCGAAAGTAAGCTGACTCTGAATGCAGCCGGGACCCGCCCAAGTGTGGGCGTGGCTGCGCATGTGTTCTGGGTCCAGAAGAAGTCGGCGACCGCCCTCGTGTGGGCGCGGATGTTATGTTCACAATTAGGAAAACTATGCAAAACTAAGTTTAAACCCCGAATAAAGGCGTTGGAGGGAAATCTAGATGGCAATCGGTTCAGTGAGTTAAAAAGCTCCGGTCTCGATTGCATAGAGCACGCAAAAATAAAGGACGGGCACTAAGTGCGCTAATATGGGCAAAATATTTGTTGTGCTGTGCCCATCTCTTGTGGCAGCATCTAGAGGGGCGTAATTGCTGGTGTGGGAGCTGCGCAGCAGACATGTATGTTGGCATGTATGTGCTATATGAAAAATTTAAAAATTGATATCCTTTGGGGTATGCAATTGGCTATCACAATTTGATGGTTTCTGAGAGCTGATAACGGCCCTATTTTTAAGAGCTGGCAAATGTAATAGGACGCCATGGTGAAGCTTTAAGATGGCTAAAATGGAAAGGCCAAGAGTGCATGTGTGTCAGAGATAAATGAAGTATTTCGCCAGGAATGTTAAAGACTGTGTATGGTGTCACGTGTTTGTATGCTCAGGGTGGGTCAACGATTGTTTACCGTCCCATCTGTAGCCATGGGATCTCATCATTGAGTCCCTTCTCCCAGGAACGCAGCCGGTAGACCCATCGTTGTTCCCTAACATGTAGGGCTTTCGTCAGATCGAATTTGCGTTTCTTCATCACTTCCAGGATATTCCACCTGAGATCCGTGTCCTTATGGTTCTTTTCAGTGAAGTGACGTGTCAGTTTGGTATTGGTCTTTTTACACCGGATGGTGCTCCGGTGTTCGCTGATGCGAATTTTTATTTTTTATAGTGGTCATCCCCACATATTTGAGGCCGCATGGGCAATTTAAAAGGTACACAACATTCTCCGTGTTGCAGTTGCTGAATTCTTGTAACTGCCAGGGTTTTCCGGTGCCTATGTCCACCTCCTTGGTGTTGGTTGTAAATTCACAGGACGTGCACCCACCACAGGAAAAATGACCGACTGGTCGTGGTTGACTCCAAAGGGTCTGCTGTTCTTCTCCTTCAACGGCTGGCATTCTAGCATGTACCAGTTCATCGCGTAAGCTCCTGTTGCGCTTAAAGGCGAACAGAGGTGGTTCCCACTGGTTCCCTGCGCTGTTTAGAATGTGCCAGTTTTTTCTGAGGATTTTTTGTACTGTGTTGGAAGCTGGGGTGTATGTGGTGACACATACCAATCTCTTGGTGTCTTCTTTTGCCACGTCCTCTAATAGTGATTCTCTCTGATTGTTTCTGGCTCGTTCTTTTGCCCTCCTCACCATTTTTTTGGGATAGTGGCGTTCCAGGAGTTTTTTCTCCAGTTGTTCCGCCTGTTCCTCAAAGATTACTGTGTTCAAACAGTTCCTTCGGACTCAAAGGAACTGTCCTACCGGTAGATTTTGTCTCAGAGCCCTTGGGTGGTAGCTTTCAAAGAGGAGTAAACTGTTCTTGTCAGTGGTTTTGTTATGAACCTTTGTTGTGAAACCTTCTTCAGTGAGGGTGATATCCAGATCAAGAAATATTGCATGGTTCTTATTAATCGTACGTGTGAACTTGAGGTGATTATCTTTAGAGTTAACCCATTGGACAAACTCCGTTGCATCCTCCTCTGTCCCGTGCCACACAATCAGCACGTCGTCAATGTAGCGCTTCCAGATTTTCAGATGTTTCAAGAATGGGTTGTCTGGGTTGAGGATGTAGTCATCTTCAAACTGTTGGACATAGAGGCATGCCATGCTGGGGGCAAAGGTGCTGCCCACTGAAGTCCCTGTGATTTGGTGATAGATGACCTCCTCGAATTCAAAAAAATTCTCTGTCAGGGCCAGTTCGGCACATTCCATCACAAAATGTTGGGGAGTGACGAAGTCCCAGTCCATGTTCAAGATGATACGTTCCACCACTTCCAAAGTTCTTCTCTGTGGTATGCTCGTATATAGAGCTTCTATGTCCATCGTTATCAGTAGGTCCTCAGTTGCATCCACCTCCAAATCTCGTAGCAGGCAAAGGACATCCTTGGTGTCCCTGAGGTAACAGTGTGATTGTTTCACAATTGGTCTAAGGAACCAGTCGCAGAACTGCGACAAAGGTTCTAGAACTGATCCAATACCGGATACAATGGGTCTTCCGGGTGGGGGGGTCCGGTTCTTGTGGATTTTCAGAAGTGTATAGAACCTGGGCATCCTTGGGTCTTCGCTAATCAGGAAGCTCGCCTCCTGTCTGGTGATCCAATCGTTAGTGACGGCCTCCTCCACCATATTTTTGATTCTGGTCATGAGGGGACCTGTCGGGTCATTTCGGTGTATGGCATAGCTAACTGTGTCTGAGAGTAATCTCTTGCATTCCTGTCGGTACATTTCCTGGTCCATAATCACGATTGCTCCCCCTTTGTCTGCGGGCTTGATCACTAGATCGTGGTTATTCTTCAAGCCCTGTAGCGCAGTACGTTCTTTTTTTGTGAGGTTTTGGAACCCCTTAGTTTTTTGGAAGTTGATTCCCTCAATCTCTTTAAGTACTGCTTCTTCAAAGGCCTGTACCTGACATGAAGTATTCTGGGATGGTGGTTGGAAAGTTGACTTCTTCCTTAATCCAGTTGTCCTTTTTTCTTCAGTATCATCTTTGTTATCGCCGAAGTAGTCACGAAGTTTGATTTTCCTAAGGAACTGTGCCAGTTCTGTGTTAAGGACAAAGGGGTCATTGTTAGGTGTGGGGACGAAATCAAGTCCTTTGGAAAGAACAGTTTCTTCGTCGGTAGTCAGTGTATGTTTACTTAGATTGACGATGTTCGTTATTCTCTGCTTGTTGAGGGCATGTTCGCCCTCCCTTTGCTCCTGGTCACCACAGGGTAGGGTGGTTGGTCTTCCCACTGTACCCTTGTGTTCCTTCTTTTTTGTCGGCCTCTCCCTCTGCCCCCGCCTCAGTATAAAAAAGGCTGAGGGCCTTGTGGGAAGCCAAAACCTGTTGGAAAATACGGTTGTTGCCAATATCCAAAAGGTGGTGGTGGTTGTGCCATGGGCTGGCGATAGCCTTGTTGTCTGCCCTGTTGTTGTCCTTAGCTTTCGTCACTGCTGCTGTCGCTCCTTTCTTCCCCCGAGCTGAAGGTCCAGTTCAGTGGGGTGGGTCTGAACCGTTGTGTTCTCCCCGCTTGTTGTTGTACAGGTTTGTCGTAATGTTCATCTGTTATGTATGGGTACACCGTTTCCCTGCTGAACTTCTGTACATCTTTTTTGAGTTTCGTCAACTTTGATTGCGTGAGATACTCTTTGTACTCGGAGTGATCGTTGTTAAATTCCTCGAGTTTTTTCTTAAAAACAGATAGTTGTACTGATGTTTTTAGTTTACACTCGCTCTGTTGAATTTCAACAAGGAGGGCATCTGCTAGTTGCCTGGCAGTGTTGATGATCAAAATGAGCCAATCTTTGGTACACTTCCAGGCGATGCAGGACCAATTAATACGGAACTCCTTGTTGTTGAGAAACAACCTTGGTTCATTAGTGACTATGAGTCCTCTAGGTGCGGTGTTTTTCCTGAGGTACTCTGTCATGAATGCCCCATGAAGGGCTGTGCATATTTGTTCCTTTTTCTTTGCTGACAATGCTTCCCATTCGTCAGAGTTTTTTATTGTTTGAGCTACCACAGTCTCAGCTAGCAAGGATGGTGCATTAAGGATCTCCGCCAAGACCTCATCCCCGAACGATAGTTCGGTGTCCATGGTTTAAGTAGTGTAAAGGGTTTGGTGAGCAAGATCGATTTGTGATCAGCTCCTATCAGTCTTTTATAGGGGACTGGGACTTCACTGTGTCTGCCCGTCCCTATAGTCTGATCCCCAAGTGATCAGTACTTGTCCCTGAAGTCAGGATGGGGTACCCCTAATATTGTTCCCACAGCCATCAGCTGTACAAAATCATAATTACACGTGAGCTCAACAGTGCGTGGAGAAGGGAACAAGAGGCGCGGGGTTCTAGGAGCTAGCAGCCTCGAGCACTAAATGTTAACCACAATAAGAGCTGCTCCTAGTATAGTGACCACTGTGGGTTTTGGGTTATATTGTGAGTGAAGGCATCTCACAAAATGTGACGGACTGGTCTCACACACCACCTGGTGTCATGCTTCATCATTGACCAGTCCTCGCCCTCTAAAACCTTGGTTTGATAGAGGGCGGGCATACACCTGACGACAGGGATGCACTTCTAAGCTAAGTGGGGGCCCGTGAGAAAGTGAATGTGATCAAAAATCGTTATAGTTATCAAATAATGTTTTAATGTGATTGGTAACTATATGACATTAAAATCAATAAACGGTGTATGGGGAAGTTATTGTCCCCTAACCGTAGTGTAAGCGGTCAACATGTTTCTGCCGTGTTGGCCCAGGTGGGTCCAGGGCATTCATCAGGACCTAAATGTAAAAGGGGGGCTCCGTTCTTACCAACTGGTGGCAAGAAGATACCACTGTGCGGGTGTGACCTGTGTCACTCTCCACTATTGGATGGCTTCCAAGTTCAAGCCTGTAATACAATATGAAAGGGAAAACATATAACAACAAACCTTGGTCACGGTGAGGTACTGAACACAATACATGCACTGATTCAGTAATAAGTGAGTGATTACTCGTGTGACATGTGACACTCTATGTGTGTACATGATTACAAAATAGCATGAAGTGAGATAGGATCTCACTGTTCTTACCCTAGATACCAAAGCTACTTGCCCCATGGAAGGAGGGGAGGGGAAACCCCTGTTGTCAAACCCTGTAAAGAGAAACACAGACCACGATCGGCGTGAAAATGTGGTCTGAGAAAAATAACTAAAACAATCAATCACACTTACACCTCGAGTGGTCCGTCAGGCAAATACCCAGTCATTCCACATTCAAACTCTTACTGCCTCAAGGAAAGTTTCCCGCGTTGCTCCTAGGTGACTGCTCCCGTTCCTCCCCGATGTAGGAATGAGGAAAGAGTCATCGAGCTATATATAGTGTGATCAATTACGGTGATTGATGTTAAGTGGATCGGCAAAATGGGAAAGTTTCGCCAGGTGCGCGATTTCCGGTGTCCTCATGAGAACAGTGATCGCTAGAGAGGAGATGCCTGATTAAGAAATGGCGGGGGTTCGCGCATGCTCTATGTCGCGCGCTGAGGCTAGGTCTGCCCGGACCTGCATGTGCTCGAGTGGTGCCAGCGACGTGATTGAAACGCCCTTACAGTTGTGACTCCGTCGTTGTGGGAAAGGCTGCGAAAGTAAGCTGACTCTGAATGCAGCCGGGACCCGCCCAAGTGTGGGCGTGGCTGCGCATGTGTTCTGGGTCCAGAAGAAGTCGGCGACCGCCCTCGTGTGGGCGCGGATGTTATGTTCACAATTAGGAAAACTATGCAAAACTAAGTTTAAACCCCGAATAAAGGGGTTGGAGGGAAATCTAGATGGCAATCGGTACAGTGAGTTAAAAAGCTCCGGTCTCGATTGCATAGAGCACGCAAAAATAAGGGACGGGCGCTAAGTGCGCTAATATGGGCAAAATATTTGTTGTGCTGTGCCCATCTCTTGTGGCAGCATCTAGAGGGGTGTAATTGCTGGTGGGGGAGCTGCGCAGCAAACATGTATGTTGGTATGTATGTGCTATATGAAAAATTGAAAAATTGATACCTTCGGGGTATGCAATTGGCTAACACAATTTGATGGTTTTTGAGAGCTGATAACGGCCCTATTTTTAAGAGCTGGCAAATGTAATAGGACGCCATGGTGAAGCTTTAAGATGGCTAAAATGGAAAGGCCAAGAGTGCATGTGTGTCAGAGATAAATGAAGTATTTCGCCAGGAATGTTAAAGACTGTGTATGGTGTCACGTGTTTGTATGCTCAGGGTGGGTCAACGATTGTTTACCGTCCCGTCTGTAGCCATGGGATCTCATCATTGAGTCCCTTCTCCCAGGAAGGCAGCCGGTAGACCCATCGTTGTTCCCTAACAGGTAGGGCTTTCGTCAGATCGAATTTGCGTTTCTTCATCACTTCCAGGATAGTCCACCTGAGATCCGTGTCCTTATGGTTCTTTTCAGTGAAGTGACGTGTCAGTTTGGTATTGGTCTTTTTACACCGGATGGTGCTCCGGTGTTCGCTGATGCGAATTTTTATTTTTCTAGTGGTCATCCCCACATATTTGCGGCCGCATGGGCAATTTAAAAGGTACACAACATTCTCCGTGTTGCAGTTGCTGAATTCTTGTAACTGCCAGGGTTTTCCGGTGCCTATGTCCACCTCCTTGGTGTTGGTTGTAAATTCACAGGACGTGCACCCACCACAGGAAAAATGACCGACTGGTCGTGGTTGACTCCAAAGGGTCTGCTGTTCTTCTCCTTCAACGGCTGGCATTCTAGCATGTACCAGTTCATCGCGTAAGCTCCTCTTGCGCTTAAAGGCGAACAGAGGTGGTTCCCACTGGTTCCCTGCGCTGTTTAGAATGTGCCAGTTTTTTCTGATGATTTTTTGTACTGTGTTGGAAGCTGGGGTGTATGTGGTGACACATACCAATCTCTTGGTGTCTTCTTTTGCCACGTCCTCTAATAGTGATTCTCTCGGATTGTTTCTGGCTCGTTTTTTTGCCCTCCTCACCATTTTTTTCGGATAGTGGCGTTCCAGGAGTTTTTTCTCCAGTTGTTCCGCCTGTTCCTCAAAGATTACTGTGTTCGTACAGTTCCTTCGGACTCGAAGGAACTGTCCTACCGGTAGATTTTGTCTCAGAGCCCTCGGGTGGTAGCTTTCAAAGAGGAGTAAACTGTTCTTGTCAGTGGTTTTGTTATGAACCTTTGTCGTGAAACCTTCTTCAGTAAGGGTGATATCCAGATCAAGAAATATTGCATGGTTCTTATTAATCGTATGTGTGAACTTGAGGTGATTATCTTTAGAGTTAACCCATTGGACAAACTCCGTTGCATCCTCCTCTGTCCCGTGCCACACAATCAGCACGTCGTCAATGTAGCGCTTCCAGATTTTCAGATGTTTCAAGAATGGGTTGTCTGGGTTGAGGATGTAGTCATCTTCAAACTGTTGGACATAGAGGCATGCCATGCTGGGGGCAAAGGTGCTGCCCATTGAAGTCCCTGTGATTTGGTGATCGATGACCTCCTCGAATTCGAAAAAATTCTCTGTCAGGGCCAGTTCGGCACATTCCATCACAAAATGTTTGGGTGTGACGAATCTAAGTAAACATACACTGACTACCGACGAAGAAACTGTCCTTTCCAAAGGACTTGGTTTCGTCCTCACACCTAACAATGACCCCTTTGTCCTTAACACAGAACTGGCACAGTTCCTTAGGAAAATCAAGCTTCGTGACTACTTCGGTGATAACAAAGATGATACTGAAGAAAAAAGGACAACTGGATTAAGGAAAAGTCAACTTTCCAACCACCATCCCAGAATACTTCATGTCAGGTACAGGCCTTTGAAGAAGCAGTACTTAAAGAGATTGAGGGAATCAACTTCCAAAAACTAAGGGGTTCCAAAACCTCACAAAAAAGAACGTACTGCGCTACAGGGCTTGAAGAATAACCACGATCTAGTGATCAAGCCCGCAGACAAAGGGGGAGCAATCGTGATTATGGACCAGGAAATGTAAAGAGAGGAATGCAAGAGATTACTCTCAGACACAGTCAGCTATGCCATACACCGAAATGACCCGACAGGTCCCCTCATGACCAGAATCAAAAATATGGTGGAGGAGGCCGTCACTAACGATTGGATCACCAGACAGGAGGCGAGCTTCCTCATTAGCGAAGACCCAAGGATGCCCAGGTTCTATACACTCCCGAAAATCCACAAGAACCGGACCCCCCCACCCGGAAGACCCATTGTATCCGGTATTGGATCAGTTCTAGAACCTTTGCCGCAGTTCTGCGACTGGTTCCTTAGACCAATTGTGAAACAATCTCACTCTTACCTCAGGGACACCAAGGATGTCCTTTGCCTGCTACGAGATTTGGAGGTGGATGCAACTGAGGACCTACTGATAACGATGGACATAGAAGCTCTATATACGAGCATACCACAGAGAAGAACTTTGGAAGTGGTGGAACGTATCATCTTGAACATGGACTGGGACTTCGTCACTCCCCAACATTTTGTGATGGAATGTGCCGAACTGGCCCTGACAGAGAATGTTTTCGAATTCGAGGAGGTCATCTATCACCAAATCACAGGGACTTCAATTGGCAGCACCTTTGCCCCCAGCATGGCATGCCTCTATGTCCAACAGTTTGAAGATGACTACATCCTCAACCCAGACAACCCATTCTTGAAACATCTGAAAATCTGGAAGCGCTACATTGACGACGTGCTGATTGTGTGGCACGGGACAAAGGAGGATGCAACGGAGTTTGTCCAATGGGTTAACTCTAAAGATAATCACCTCAAGTTCACACGTACGATTAATAAGAACCATGCAATATTTCTTGATCTGGATATCACCCTCACTGAAGAAGGTTTCACGACAAAGGTTCATAACAAAACCACTGACAAGAACAGTTTACTCCTCTTTGAAAGCTACCACCCGAGGGCTCTGAGACAAAATCTACCGGTAGGACAGTTCCTTTGAGTCCTAAGGAACTGTTCGAACACAGTAATCTTTGAGGAACAGGCGGAACAACTGGAGAAAAAACTCCTGGAACGCCACTATCCGAAAAAAATGGTGAGGAGGGCAAAAAAACGAGCCAGAAACAATCCGAGAGAATCACTATTAGAGGACGTGGCAAAAGAAGACACCAAGAGATTGGTATGTGTCACCACATACACCCCAGCTTCCAACACAGTACAAAAAATCATCAGAAAAAACTGGCACATTCTAAACAGCGCAGGGAACCAGTGGGAACCACCTCTGTTCGCCTTTAAGCGCAACAGGAGCTTACGCGAGGAACTGGTACATGCTATAATGCCAGCCGTTGAAGGAGAAGAACAGCAGACCCTTTGGAGTCAACCACGACCAGTCGGTCATTTTTCCTGTGGTGGGTGCACGGCCTGTGAATTTACAACCAACACCAAGGAGGTGGACATAGGCACCGGAAAACCCTGGCAGTTACAAGAATTCAGCAACTGCAACACGGAGAATGTTGTGTACCTTTTAAATTGCCCATGCGGCCTCAAATATGTGGGGATGACCACTAGAAAAATAAAAATTTGCATCAGCAAACACCGGAGCACCATCCGGTGTAAAAAGACCAATACCAAACTGACACGTCACTTCACTGAAAAGAACCATAAGGACACGGATCTCAGGTGGACTATCCTGGAAGTGATGAAGAAACGCAAATTCGATCTGACGAAAGCCCTACATGTTAGGGAACAACGATGGGTCTACCGGCTGCGTTCCTGGGAGAAGGGACTCAATGATGAGATCCCATGGCTACAGATGGGACGGTAAACAATCGTTGACCCACCCTGAGCATACAAACACGTGACACCATACACAGTCTTTAACATTCCTGGCGAAATACTCATTTATCTCTGACACACATGCACTCTTGGCCTTTCCATTTTAGCCATCTTAAAGCTTCACCATGGCGTCCTATTACATTTGCCAGCTCTTAAAAATAGGGCCGTTATCAGCTCTCAAAAACCATCAAATTGTGTTAGCCAATTGCATACCCCGAAGGGTATCAATTTTTCAATTTTTCATAGAGCACATACATACCAACATACATGTTTGCTGCGCAGCTCCCCCACCAGCAATTACGCCCCTCTAGATGCTGCCACAAGAGATGGGCACAGCACAACAAATATTTTGCCCATATTAGCGCACTTAGGGGCACATGCATCAAGGTAGGCTTTTGCGATTCCTTAATTGCGATTATTAAGGAATCGCAATTAAGGAATCGCAAAAGCCTATGCATGTAGGAATCGCTATAAAAATAGCGATTCCTAAACATTCCTTAATTGCGACTCGCAAATTGCGACTCGCAATTAAGGAATGCCGTCCCATTCATTCCTATGGGCCTACAGGCCCATAGGAATGAATTGGAGATTGCATGCGCAATTTGCGAGTACCAGTAGGTACTCGCAAATTGCTCATGCAATTTCAAGGGTGCAAGGGTGTCAAAATGACACCCTGTTGCACCCCTGAAATTGTGATGTGCACCCATGTTAGTACACACATGCCCCAAGGGCATGTGTGTGTGTAATCTAAAACTTTAAAAATGCATTTTAGTGCATTTTTCAAAGTTTTTGCAAATTACAGACAAGTTTGATTTGTCTGTAATTTGCGGTCCCAAATAGCGAAATCGCTATTTGAAAGTGCTTCTAGCATTGCATTTAAGGAATCGCAAATTGCGATTCCTTAAATGCAATTGCAATTTAGGAATTCGCAAATAATTGTGAATTCTTAAATTGCGCATAGGAAACACTTTCATGCATCTCCAAAGGCCAATTTGCGGTCGCAAACGGCCGATTTTTGCGAATCGCACCATTTGCGATCGCAAAAACCTTTGATGCATGTGCCCCTTAGCGCCCGTCCTTTATTTTTGCGTGCTCTATGCAATCGAGACCGGAGCTTTTTAACTCACTGTACCGATTGCCATCTAGATTTCCCTCCAACCCCTTTATTCGGGGTTTAAACTTAGTTTTGCATAGTTTTCCTAATTGTGAACATAACATCCGCGCCCACACGAGGGCGGTCGCCGACTTCTTCTGGACCCAGAACACATGCGCAGCCACGCCCACACTTGGGCGGGTCCCGGCTGCATTCAGAGTCAGCTTACTTTCGCAGCCTCTCCCACAACGACGGAGTCACAACTGTAAGGGCGTTTCAATCACGTCGCTGGCACCACTCGAGCACACGCAGGTTCGGGCACACCTAGCCTCAGCGCGCGACATAGAGCATGCGCGAACCCCGGCCATTTCTTAATCAGGCATCTCCTCTCTAGCGATCACTGTTCTCATGAGGACACCGGAAATCACGCACCTGGCGAAACTTTCCCATTTTGCCGATCCACTTAACATCAATCACCGTAATTGATCACACTATATATAGCTCGATGACTCTTTCCTCATTCCTACATCGGGGATGAACGAAAGCAGTCACCTAGGAGCAACGCGGGAAACTTTCCTTGAGGCAGTAAGAGTTTGAATGTGGAATGACTGGGTATTTGCCTGACGGACCACTCGAGGTGTAAGTGTGATTGATTGTTTTAATTATTTTTCTCAGTCCACATTTTCACGCCGATCGTGGTCTGTGTTTCTCTTTACAGGGTTAGACAACAGGGGTTTCCCCTCCCCTCCTTCCATGGGGCAAGTAGCTTTGGTATCTAGGTTAAGAACAGTGAGATCCTATCTCACTTCATGCTATTTTGTAATCATGTACACACATAGAGTGTCACATGTCACACGAGTAGTCACTCACTTATTACTGAATCAGTGCATGTATTGTGTTCAGTACCTCACCGTGACCAAGGTTTGTTGTTATATGTTTTCCCTTTCATATTGTATTACAGGCTTGAACTTGGAAGCCATCCAATAGTGGAGAGTGACACAGGTCACACCCGCACAGTGGTATCTTCTTTCCACCAGTTGGTAAGAACGGAGCCCCCCCTTTTACATTTAGGTCCTGATGAATGCCCTGGACCCACCTGGGCCAACACAGCAGAAACATGTTGACCGCTTACACTACGGTTAGGGGACAATAACTTCCCCATACACCGTTTATTGATTTTAATATCATATAGTTACCAATCACATTAAAACATTATTTGATAACTATAATGATTTTTATTCACATTCACTTTCTCACGGGCCCCCACTTAGTTTAGAAGTGCATTCCTGTCGTCAGGTGTATGCCCGCCCTCTATCAAACCAAGGTTTTAGAGGGCGAGGACTGGTCAATGATGAAGCATGACACCAGGTGGTGTGTGAGACCAGTCCGTCACATTTTGTGAGATGCCTTCACTCACAATATAACCCAAAACCCACAGTGGTCACTATACTAGGAGCAGCTCTTATTGTGGTTAACTATTTTAGAAATGCCACTTTTAGAAGTGGGCATTTATGTGTGATATGTGTCTTTGTGCCTACCTGATGTGTATTGCATGTCTGGCTCTGGAGTGACAGAGACTGGGGAGGTGCAGTGGCTCCAGAGGGACTGGGTGAGTCAGCGCTTGGCTGAATGGGCCTAATCTGCATTTGGAGTAGTGGGAGGAGTAGCCCCTGACCCTGACTAGGTCTGTGCCTGCCTTGTACAATGCTGGCTCCGCCCCCCTGTGGTGTGTCTGGGGCCAGAGCCTACACTTACAATGGGGACTGTTGTGCACTTGTTAAGTGCCCCCCCAGAACTGGTTTGGACTGGGTCCCAAGCCCTGTGCCAGGGCAGGACAAAGAAGACATGTAGTATAAATATTGGGGCTGTGACCCCAGGAAGGTGTGGAACTTTGTGCTTACTTGAGGCCGGCAGGCTGCAGGACTGCCAGGAGGAACCGCCACCGGGGGGAATGACCTACTGCCCTGCTTGGCAGCTGAAGGATCTGCTATTGTCCAGGGAAACCTAGTGTGCAGGCCGCCTGTGCACGTCTGGGAGAGGAGTGCTGCCTGCCCCCTACTGGTGGTTACAGAGGTGGGACCGGCTGGGTGCAGCTAGAACCACCGGTGGCATGAGGAGCATTGTGGCCAGATCCCCTACTGCTGCGGGGATTGTGAGGGGGCGTGTGCAGCCCCTTTGATCGTTTCTTGATTTGCGCTCATGAGCGCTGGGCCTGCGGGAATCGGCCCGCAAAACCGGAAGTCAGGCAGGGGCTGATTGTGGGAGGGAGGATTGAGCCTGGTGGAAACAGAGGAAAAGGGACGCCATTGCACCGACCTTCAGGCGGGAGCCCACCCCTCATTACTGTGTCCCGTGGAGATCCGAGGAGGATTGCGGGACCAACGGAGACTTTGCTCCGTGATCCCTGCGGCCAGAATCAGGCAAGTCGGCACCTGTCTGTAGGCTTGGCTCCCGGGAGGAAAGGGAGAGCCCCGCGTGTTGCCTGAAGCGGCCGGGAGAAGGGAAGAGGAAGTCAGGTGACGGACGCCTGGCTGAGGGTGGGGCCGACGGAGGCTTCGCTCTGTGCCCGACTGCCCGTGCATTGATCTGCCAGCAACGGAGAGGAGACCCTCTAAGGGGGGCTCACCAGGCACACAGTGGGTGCCCCCCTGTTGCGAGTTCCCTACGAAGAGAAGCCCTGGCGAGTGGGGCTTGGAGAGGAACACTGCAGGTGCCGATTTTGCTACGAGGGTAGCCCCGGTGAGTGGGGTTCCCAAGGCACCCTGTTGGTGCCTGCTTGTGCCAGTTGCAGCAGAGAAGCCCCAGTGAGTGGGGCCCACAAGGCACTGTTGGTGCCTATTGCGAGTCGTACAGCTGCTCCGCCAGATCACGGGTAGCTGCAACGTGGGGCACACATGGTTGGGGAGGACAAGGGTGCGTTGCACCCCCTCCCCAGAAGAGGATTGCGCCCAGAATTGAGTGCTGCATCGGCAGCCTGGTGGCTAGTACAAAGCCACACCCTAATAGAGCCCTGACTTTGGGACAGCGGGCAGTACGGGACAGCCCAAGACGGGCCCCCGAGGAAGGCCAGTTGGCCTGGAGATCAGCTTGTGTTCTGGTGGGGCGTGAGGCCCCAAGGTGATGTGTGCACCTCATGAATGTTACTGTGGTGCCCTGGTAATTTAGGATGTATGCCTAAGATGTGATGCATAATGTGTTTATGCTACATGCAATGTTACCGGTAGTTACTGGTTGTGATTTTCATTACTTGTGTGTGCTAATGGTTATGACAGTGGCCCGATTGGCCCTGTACTGTATATAATCCCCTGTAAAGTAATACTTAGTGCCAGAGGGCACAGTGTATATATGTGATTATGCTCTGATGTGTTTTATGGATAATACAAAGGCTATTTTTATATAACCTTGTGTGGAGTTTCTTTTGTGGTGTGTCTAGTGTTTCGCTGCTGTGTGTGTGTGTTGTGCAAACGCTTTACGCATTGCCTCTGGGATAAGCCTGACTGCTCGTGCCAAGCTACCAAGGGGGTGAGCAGGGGTTATCTTCGGTGTGTAACTCCCTTGCCCTGACTAGAGTGGTGGTTTCTGCCTGGCTTAGGCGCTTGCCCTAGCCAACCGGAAATCACATTTCTAGCAAGCTTATGGAGCTTTTCTTCAAGCTCTGTGCCAAAAAATGAATGTCCTCAAAAGACAAATGAAACATTGAGGCCTTCTGAAGCATAAACAGTTATCCAGTCTTTAAGCACCAGATTATGGTGAGCAGCAATAGAAGCATCAGCAGATACAGCAGAGGCTCTGACCACATCAAATGAAATGTCTGATACATATTCAGTTTGTCTCTTAATGCCTTACAACAATGAGGAACATTCAGATCCATCCTCTATAGCCTTGAACAACTGCTCAAAATCTAAAATCAAGGACTGAGTGACATATGTCCCATAAATACCAGCTCTGAGAAGATGTGCCCCAGAAGACACCTTCTTCAAAGCTGAGTCAATTTTTTTATTAGCCTGATCATGAATCCCTGAATCCTCTGTGAAAGAATTTCTCCTTACTAGGCTAGCCACAAAGGAGTCAATCATAATATAATCAGTCAGCACCTTCTGCATTTTTGAAAGGGGGTACAGTTGTGTGATTAAGCGAGTGTTGCAATTGGGTTCTGTCAATTCAGAATGCCTGGATTCCTTTGCTTTTTGGATCACTACATGTGTCTCACCCATGGCAATCACATGGCAAATGGAATGTACTTGATTACCACATGGACATGTGCAAGTGCATGTACACATGTGTAGGCTGCGAGTGTGAGACTACTGTCAAGCGCAGCCCAATTTCTGGCGCAGAGGGGACTCTGCAGGACTAGATATTGACCTTGGTTAGGACTTATAATGTTAGTGTACACTATTAGGGAAAGTCAAAATGATTCACTGTTTTGTCTGTAATGACACTTTATTATACACAGAGATAGAAAACTGCCTTTTAGTGCAGTTTTGCTTCACTTTGGCCTATAGAGACCAGTGACTTATCGAAATGGGGTGTAACCTGTGCGAGAAATTCAGATCTGCAAGTTCCAAAAAGATATGTGAACAACTTATGGGTCATCAAGAATTGCCATGTTTCTCAGGCTCAGCTCAGGATCAGAGTCCAGGCCTATTGTCATCTTGCTGTGCCAGGTCGAATACATTTCTCTCCAGCAGCAGAAACAAAGGCCTATCCACATAAAGGGAGCAATCAACAGTGCTTCACTCAGCTCCTGAGGAGGAATGGGGTGGGGCGAAGGATCCACTTTAATCAATCAGCTGTCACACTGCACCAGGGATGGGCCTGCCCAAGTCCACTGAACTGAGGAGAGAGCCCAGACCTCTAGATCCAACACAGGAGGGGGCTCCCCTTTGAAGATTTAGTGAGAAAGGCCATAGCAGTGATGTCAGCGAGGGGCGGGGCTGAGGCCCTCAGAGGAGATGTGACAAGTGATTCCTGGATAACATCATTTTGAACTGTTCCAGCATGTCGTGCAGGAGGGTTGAGACAGGGGTGGAGAGGTGATGTGGCCCCCTAGGATTGACAAAGAGTTCCTGGCATCTGGAACATTACACTCCTCTTTAAAAGCTCTTCCACAAGGGGAGACTCTCTCTTGCTTGGTGTTTTTCTGAGCTTACCTGCTGGACCCTGGGGCAGCCATGGACTACTGGAAGGAGGACCCCACTGAGGTCCAGAAACAACTAAGTACTCTGCCCAAGCTGACCCCAGGACCAATGGGTCTCACCAAGGGCCAGTGAAGCTGGCCCCATTACACCACCTGAGGACCAGTTGGGAGAAAGCCTTGGATTGGTACACCCAGAGATCAAGAACAGAAGGAAGTCTAGTACAAGGGAGCCTGGAGAACCAGCTCTCTGTGGATTATACCGCTTTGGAGGTCTGCTGTGACTGTCCCTGGTGGCTAGAGCTCACCACCAAGAGTAAAATGAGCCCAGGATCGTCCAGAACTGCCCAGTGGGGTCTGAGTTACGGCATTCAGAAGACTAGCAACCTTTGACCTTGTGTTGGGCAGAGAGTGGGAGGCTCTGCTGCTCTTTTCAAAAATTTCCCCTGGGGTGGGCCAGGGCCCGGGGGTCGGCACACGATCCTTTTATTACAAATTCTCCAGGGAGGGGTTGGGCCTGGTGCCCTCTCTCCAGACTCTCCCATGGCCTGGGTATCTCATACCACGGGCCATATTTTTGCAGGAGGGGGCCGGACCCCGTCTCCGACACCCGAGCGGCAGAAGTCAGGGGGAGCGCCGTTGCGCCCATCAGTGGTGGTGTGCCTGCCCCGCTCCCTGTGCCCTTGTCTGGGGTGAGCGGGTGGCCACCACAAGTATGAGTATCCCTGCCTGCAGGAGCAGGGAGGGAGAAGTTTCCGTCTCCCGTGGTCACACGTGAAGGGACGGGCTGTGCAGGAGCCAGAGGGGTAGCGAGGGGTGGGCTCCCTCGGCTGCCCCCAATGACTGGAGAAAACAAAAGGAAAAAATGTGTGGCGCAAGGCTCCTCGGCAGAAGACATAGGCAGGTGATCTCCCAGGGACATCGGGAGAGCCACTCGTCTCACATTCACTGCTCCGGCTGGAGCACCCATAATACTGTGAAGGGCTGCTATATTTGCATAATTTTCTCTGCTCATGGTGGCCCCAAGATGGCTGGGGAATCACCAACAAATTCAGCAAGTGTTGTGGGGGGGAGCTGTAGAAGTCTCAGCATCCCCCCAGAAGTAATATTTAAAGTACTGACCCTATGTCGGCAAGGTCATAGAATCCTGGACCTTTTTGGGATTATGCTTAAAGTTTTAAAAGTTGTCCCCAGGCTGGAGCTTCTGCTTTACAGCTCGTAGTGCAGTGTCCTCTAGGGACTTGCTCTGTGACTGCATTTATTGTAGCCTGAATATGCTTAAAGAAAGTACATATGTACCGCACCCCCTTGCAGCTTATTCAATAGTTGCATGTTATATAATCAGAATGTGATGCTCTCTAGGGGATGTTTTTATAATTACATTTTAATTGGCTGAAAGTTTATTTAAAAAAATCACGCAGACACATATTTTGCACAATTTTAAATACTTTCTTGTTTTAATAATGTTGGCAGTGATTATGTATGACAGTGAATATGCTTTATTAACGCAGTTATTATTATTGAGGATGGCATTTACATACAAAATTATGTTTTTAACATGTGGTTTGTCCATTTTGTACCTTTCACCAAGCCAATAGACATTTTTTAATATGTTTGTGGAATCCCTTTAGATGGTCAAATGTGATTATGCAATGTTATCTATGGTATTTTGATCTGCCAATGTATATATTTGTAAATGAATGCGCAGTAGTTAGTAGTGTGTGGGTAATAAATGTACTTTTACTTTTCCCTTAAGAAAAAGCACTGACTGAACAATCAAATATTGAGTGTTATTATTGAGTACCAGTGAATGGTGATTGATTACTAGCCCACACCACCTCCCCTGAATAGGCCTTTAACTGCTCGGCTTTGCTACCCTGAGAGAGTCAAGTGCTATAATGGGGTGCTTGGTTCCCCGTAAAGAGAGTTGTGGATCTATTTCTTGTGCAGGCCACACAACTAATAACCCAATTTCCTAGTGAGGCAACAATCAGGCTCCCTTCATTCCCTTTTAAGGACCTCCATGATATCAGGATGTACTGAAAAATCCAACTCTGCAGATTTCTGAAATTGTTGCAGCAAATTGCCAGCAAAAAAACAAAAAGGCTCAGGGGAATCCTCCAACCAAAAACCCATATCATGTTTAACATGTGTAAACAGTTCAGGAAGCAAATGTGTTTGCCCTTTTGATTCTCTTGCCCTGGACCTTTCTACTCTTCAAAGAGGGAAGAAAAATCTAGAGAGGCATCTCAAAGTACTGCTTTAGCAGGAGCCTTTACCACCTGACGTTCCAGTAACATCTCTTTAATTAGCTTCTGTTGGACTTGGCCCTTTTTGGCTGGTTCACCCCTGAACTTTTTGCCTTAAGCTCTGACATAGTGGTAGTGATTTTTGGCCTCTGCGCACTTTAGCACTGTGGCCCAGTGTAAAGTGCGTGCACGCTCTGAGTGCGTGTGGTGAGATTAGCCTGCCCTCCCATAGGAATGCATGGGGGATATGTGTGTCCATGGTAATTCCTGGTATGAGGGGAGTGCAGGGTCGAGTTTAGTATGTGTGAACTCGTGAGAATAAATGCTGCGCAATGGTGTGCGCAGATTTATTATGACTAGTGTAGAAATGCCACTTTTAGAAGTTGGCATTTATGTGTGCTCTGTGTCTGCCTGCCTGATGTGAATTGCATGTCTGGCTTCTGAGTGACAGGGGCTGGGAGGTGTGTGTGGCTCCAGGAGGGGCAGGGTGAGTAGGTGCAGGGCTGAATAGGGAGATCTGCACATAGAGTGAGGGGAGGAGTGTCACCTGGGTCTGAATAGGGCTGTGCCTTCCCTCCACAATGCTGGCTCCACCTCCTGTGGTGCGTCTGATGTCCCTGGCCTGTCTTGTCAAAGGGAAGAGGAGCTTGCCAAAACAAAGTGCTCCAAATCCCCCTGATACCAGTTCTGACTGGTATCTCCAAGCCCTGTGCTGTGACACAAAGGGAAGAGTGATATAAAAAGAGGGGCTGTGACCCCATGAAAATGTTCAGTCTGGTGTTCCTGAATCCTGCGGGGCGTGCTGCTGCTGGGGCCCAGGGGGAGGCTGCCAGGAGGGCTTGCCTCCCTGGGCCCTGTCTTGCCCCTTGATCCCTAAAGGACCTCCAGGACTTTTTGCTTCATCTAAGCGCCTTGGGAGTGCTTGCCTTTTACTTTTACGAGCACCTGGCTCTTTACTGCGAGGAGCGAGTGGGCGGTTGCAGCGCGACGCTGCATAGCAAGAGAGAGGGAATCCCCCAGCGTAGGGATTCCCCCAGTGATGCTGGAAATGGTGGGTGCCCACCCCACATGGCCGCTTCATATTTTAAATTGCGAGGGAGCCTACCCCTCATTACCGAGCAGAAATTGCCGCCGAGATCCGTGGCCCGCCTGGTTGTGGGTGGGGCCGGACGGAAGCAGGAGAGAAGTGCGGCCGGAAGCTTGGCTGCGTGATGAGGAGGACGGGAGCCTACCCCGCCTCCTCGAGTGCCGATGAACAAGTCCCGGGTCCCAGGAGGGGGCCCGGGTGAAGCGAGGGGAAAAGGGAGCCTTGCGGGCTCCATTTCCGCCCCCCCTCCTCGTCTTGAAGGCAGGGAGGCGGGTCCGCCCATCCGGAGCCGTGCAGCCTCCACGTTGAAGTCCCGGGTCCCAGGAGGGGGCCCGGGTGAAGTGGAGAGGCCGCCGATGCCTGACGGGGCTCCCGTGGTGAAGAGGGAGCCCCGCGTGCAGCCACAGCGTTGCTGCCAGGAAGAGACGCCGCCGGAGCCTCTCAAGTGCCTAGGAGAAGCCCGGAGCCTTGCAGGCTCCACGTGCAAGTCCCGGGTCCCGGGTGAAGAGGGAGACGCTGTAGGCAGACGGGAGCCCACCCCGCCTGCGTGGATGCTGATGCTGGTCGACGGGGATCTCAGAGTCAAGAGAGAGCCCCGCGTAGTGCCGTCCAGAGCCAGAGGAGTCCCCGTCGAGAGAGAGCCGGTGAGTGGAGCTGGCAGGGGGGAGCGAGGTTAAGGCCCCATGCCGGAGCCTCTTTCCCGAGCGGCCCCGCTTGACAGAGGGCCGCTCCAACGATGGGCATATTTGTTTTCAAGCCGTAGGGGTCCCGAGGGCACAGTGGTGCCGGGGCCCCTTTGCCTTTTCCCCAGCTACGCCGCACCAGCGCGGGCAGCTGCAACACTTGGGGGCAAGTTCCTTTCAGGGCATCAAAGAGCCCCAGAGGGCCCCGTGTCTATGGGGGCATATCGAGGCACATTGTCGGTGCCTGGGCGGTCCCGCCAGAGAGCGGGCCGCCCCAACGATGGGGGCATGTGATTTAATGCCACTAGGAGGGTCCAGAGGGCACAGAGGTGCCGGGCCCCCCTCCTTTATGCAAAGTGCCACGAACTGGGCACAATTGAGAGAGAGTCCCTGAGAGGGACCAGAGGCACAGTGAGTGCCAGTGAGTTTCCCAGCTGCCCAGCAATTAGTGGGCAGCTGCCACGTTTAGTTTTGCGCAGTGGCGCACTGTGGATTCCGCTGCTAGGCAGCAGCCCTGACTTTCTGGACACAGGGCATTTGAGCCCCTTTGAGATGGCCAGTTGGCCAGGGGTTCCCTGTTTATGTGATATTAGGAAATGTGATGCTCTACAATGAGTTATGCCTCTAATATGTTTATGCTAATGAGATTATTGCATACTGCGTGTATGCTGGTGAGGACTAATGCGTAATATGTTTATGCTAATGAGATTATTGCATACTGCGTGTATGCTGGTGAGGACTAATGCGTAATATGTTTATGCTAATGAGATTATTGCATACTGCGTGTATGCTGGTGAGGACTAATGCGTAATATGTTTATGCTGGTGAGGTTATGGTCTAATGCGTTTAGGCTTATGAGGCTGGCCCAGAATGTATTTCGCGCCTAATGTGATACTGTGCATAATGTGGTTTATGTTACAGGCTGATGCTGAGTACAGTGGTTACCAGTGATTACTGGTTGTACGTTTATGATGTGTGCTACATTTATGATATGTGCTACATTTACTAAGTTCGCTTTGTGCTGGTTCTGACACTGGTCCAGTTGGCCCTGTCAGGTGTAAATAATCCCTTGTAAATATGACCCCGTGCCAGGTGGCACGATGTATATTATGTGAGTACTATTCTAATGTGTTTTATGATAATACAAAGGCTATTTTTGATATAACCTTGTGTGGGGTTCCTTTTGTGGTGTGCCTGGGATGTTGTTGCTGTGCGCGTGCGCAAACGCTTTACACATTGCCTCCGGGATAAGCCTGACTGCTCGTGCCAAGCTACCAAGGGGGTGAGCAGGGGTTATCTTTGGCATGTAACTCCCTCGCCCTGACTAGAGTGGTGGTCTCTGCCTGGCTTTGGCGCAAGCCTTAGCCAACCAGAGATCCCATTTCTAACATTGGTTGTCAGCGGTGGGGATTAGGACTTGCGTTTGCGCAGTACCACAGCGACAACTGGCTGCATTACAAAACTCTGCATTTTAGATAGTCACATGGAAAGGGATTATAGTTTCTGAGTTTGTTTTAAGAGTCATTTCTTTGAAATGTGTTTTATTGCACTATGAGTTGGGGGTCCTGCTAAGGACAGAAACCAGAGAATCTGAAGGAGGATACTGCCCCTATGCCGCGTGTTGTGGGGTTGGCCTGCAGTGGTAACTTAATTGGCAGGGGGACACTAGCTCGGGAGGGTAGATTATCCCCTAAGTGCAGTGAGAGTTTTCTGGAATCCCCAGTAAGGGTGGGATCCAGTGGTGGCAGCAATATGAAGTCCAGTGCAGGAAGTCCCATTCCCAGTTCCCAGAGTATGGTACCTGGTTCCCAGTAAGAGGGGGATAGGTTGAGATTCAGGGGCAGTAGATGCTGTCTCACCAGTCTGAGGGGGCGTATTTGGATGAGGGGTGTGTGCACTGGACGATTGGGTGTGAGCTCTCTGTTTCCAGGGAACCTGCACGGGAGGCAGACCTCTGGCTGCGTGTTAGAGGATCTGAAGAGGCATTTGGGAGTGATCTTAAAAGGAGTGGCTCAGGTATCTTCCGGACCTGCATGGTGGAAGAGGTTCAGAGTAGCCCAGCTAGGTCCCGGTGTGGTAGGAGGGGTGTAGGGGCTCACGTCCTGTCTCTGCGGAGAAGGAGTGAGTGTGGGACTGCGTGTCCCAAGGTGCCCGAAACCCAGTCTCAGGGCCTGGATGGTTCTTTCAGGGAACCACAGGTTGGGGCCTAGACTGTACTGGTAGGTCATTTTGAGGGGGGATCTCCCAGTGTCTAGAGAACGTGGAGCCTCTGTAAGCAGAGCTCCAGTGGTTCTGGTGTCTGGCGGTGCCACTCCTAAGTGGAGGGTGCAGAAGTCCAGATGGAGGGGTGAGAGGGGGAAAGAGTCCCCAGTGGAAGAACCAGTGGGTCAGGGGCCAGCCAGAAGGGCTGAGTCGCCAATGATTGGCCATGGTGACGCCACTTCTGTCCTGGGGGATCTTCACGCACTGTCAGATGGACAGGAGGTCGTGAGATCGGCGCCAGGCAGACTGTCACACGACACATTAGTTATGTGTCACCCTCAAAGGGGGGCATGCATGCTCCCCGTGAAGTCCTGGTTCGCTGGGCATCTGACCAAAGGGTAGCGTCCCTGGGTTGGGGAGCCAGGTTCAGGTGTTTGCCTGACCTGGACGGCAGGGCGACTGTAATCAGTGTCCTGGCCGGTTTGCCTTCTAGGGGGTACCACTCCAGTTGGGAGGGTATCGGACTCTGGAAGGGGGTGCAGAGGGAGGGAGTACCTGCCTCTGACCCCGGTGCATCCGGTGAATGTAGATCCCAGGTGGTAGGCCAGTTGATGGAGAGAGGTCCTGAACTGGTGGGAGAGTTGTGTTCTGGGGGTACTTCTCCTGGGAGAGTGTGGAACGCCAGAAGGGAGGTAGGGTGAGGAGGCGCTTCACCCGTGAACTCTGGTCAGCCTGAGGGTGTGGACCCTAGGTTGGAGGAGCAGTGGTAGTTTGGAACTACACTGAGAAGGGAGAGTGGAGAATGGCTAATGGATGCCAGGGGTTACTGCCCCCCACTCTGTGGATTGGCAAGGACCAGTGGTATCTGGATGGCCTAGGGCCTGGTCCTGGCCGTGGACAACTAAGGAGTACCAGTGGGGTAGCCTAGTTGGTCCGGAGAGTTTTTTTTCAGAGGGAACCACATGGTTTCAGAGTGGCGTAGAACCGGAGGGTGTCCCTGCAGTGCGGGCCCACGTCCGTGTTCTATCGCCCTAAGCAGGGAAGCCCATCACAGTGGTGATTGGTCTGCCCTGCGTTTTGGCTGGAAGGGGGTTGTGTTGGACTTGGCCCTTTTTGGCAGGTTCACCCCTGAACTTTTTGCCTTAAGCTCTGACATAGTGGTAGTGATTTTTGGCCTCTGCGCACTTTAGCACTGTGGCCCAGTGTAAAGTGCGTGCGCGCTCTGAGTGCGTGTGGTGAGATTAGCCTGCCCTCCCATAGGAATTCATGGGGGATATGTGTGTCCATGGTAATTCCTGGTATGAGGGGAGTGCAGGGTCGAGTTTAGTATGTGCGAACTCGTGAGAATAAATGCTGCGCAATGGTGTGCGCAGATTTATTATGACTAGTGTAGAAATGCCACTTTTAGAAGTTGGCATTTATGTGTGCTCTGTGTCTGCCTGCCTGATGTGAATTGCATGTCTGGCTTGTGAGTGACAGGGGCTGGGAGGTGTGTGTGGCTCCAGGAGGGGCAGGGTGAGTCAGCGCAGGGCTGAATAGGGAGATCTGCACATAGAGTGAGGGGAGGAGTGTCACCTGGGTCTGAATAGGGCTGTGCCTTCCTCCACAATGCTGGCTCCACCTCCTGTGGTGCGTCTGATGTCCCTGGCCTGTCTTGTCAAAGGAAGAGGAGCTTGCCAAAACAAAGTGCTCCAAATCCCCTGATACCAGTTCTGACTGGTATCTCCAAGCCCTGTGCTGTGACACAAAGGGAAGAGTGATATAAAAAGAGGGGCTGTGACCCCATGAAAATGTTCAGTCTGGTGTTCCTGAATCCTGCGGGGCGTGCTGCTGCTGGGGCCCAGGGGGAGGCTGCCAGGAGGGCTTGCCTCCCTGGGCCCTGCCTTGCCCCTTGATCCCTAAAGGACCTTCAGGACTTTTTGCTTGATCTAAGCGCCTTGGGAGCGCTTGCCTTTTACTTTTACGAGCACCTGGCTCTTTACTGTGAGGAGCGAGTGGGCGGTTGCAGCGCAACGCTGCATAGCAAGAGAGAGGGAATCCCCCGGCGTAGGGATTCCCCCAGTGATGCTGGAAATGGTGGGTGCCCACCCCACATGGCCGCTTCATATTTTAAATTGCGAGGGAGCCTACCCCTCATCTACCCCTCATTACCGAGTAGAAATTGCCGCCGCGATCCGCGGCCCGCCTGGTTGTGGGTGGGGCCGGACGGACGGAAGCAGGAGAGAAGTGCGGCCGGAAGCTTGGCTGCGTGATGAGGAGGACGGGAGCCTACCCCGCCTCCTCGAGTGCCGATGAACAAGTCCCGGGTCCCAGGAGGGGGCCCGGGTGAAGCGAGGGGAAAAGGGAGCCTTGCGGGCTCCATTTCCGCCCCCCCTCCTCGTCTTGAAGGGAGGGAGGCGGGTCCGCCCGTCCGGAGCCGTGCAGGCTCCACGTTGAAGTCCCGGGTCCCAGGAGGGGGCCCGGGTGAAGTGGAGAGGCCGCCGATGCCTGACGGGGCTCCCGTGGTGAAGAGGGATCCCTGCGTGCAGCCACAGCGTTGCCGCCAGGAAGAGACGCCGCCGGAGCCTCTCAAGTGCCTAGGAGAAGCCCGGAGCCTCGCAGGCTCCACGTGCAAGTCCCGGGTCCCAGGAGGGGGCCCGGGTGAAGAGGGAGACGCTGTAGGCAGACAGGAGCCCACCGCGCCTGCGTGGATGCTGATGCTGGTCGACGGGGCTCTCAGAGTGAAGAGAGAGCCCCGCGTAGTGCCGTCCAGAGCCAGAGGAGTCCCCGTCGAGAGAGAGCCGGTGAGTGGAGCTGGCAGGGGGGAGCGAGGTTAAGGCCCCATGCCGGTGCCTCTTTCCCAAGCGGCCCGCTTGACAGAGGGCCGCTCCAACGATGGGCATATTTGTTTTCAAGCCGTAGGGGTCCCGAGGGCACAGTGGTGCCGGGGCCCCTTTGCCTTATCCCCAGCTGCGCCGCACCAGCGCGGGCAGCTGCAACACTTGGGGGCAAGTTCCTTTCAGGGCATCAAAGAGCCCCAGAGGGCCCGTGTCTATGGGGGCATATCGAGGCACATTGTCGGTGCCTGGGTGGTCCCGCCAGAGAGCGGGCCGCCCCAACGATGGGGGCATGTGATTTAATGCCACTAGGAGGGTCCAGAGGGCACAGAGGTGCCGGGCCCCCCTCCTTTATGCAAAGTGCCACAAACTGGGCACAATTGAGAGAGAGTCCCTGAGAGGGACCAGAGGCACAGTGAGTGCCAGCGAGTTTCCCAGCTGCCCAGCAATTAGTGGGCAGCTGCCACGTTTAGTTTTGCGCAGTGGCGCACTGTGGATTCCGCTGCTAGGCAGCAGCCCTGACTTTCTGGACACAGGGCATTTGAGCCCCTTTGAGATGGCCAGTTGGCCAGGGGTCCCTGTTTATGTGATATTAGGAAATGTGATGCTCTACAATGAGTTATGCCTCTAATATGTTTATGCTAATGAGATTATTGCATACTGCGTGTATGCTGGTGAGGACTTATGCGTAATATGTTTATGCTAATGAGATTATTGCATACTGCGTGTATGCTGGTGAGGACTAATGCGTAATATGTTTATGCTAATGAGATTATTGCATACTGCGTGTATGCTGGTGAGGACTAATGCGTAATATGTTTATGCTAATGAGATTATTGCATACTGCGTGCATGCTGGTGAGGACTAATGCGTAATATGTTTATGCTGGTGAGGTTATGGTCTAATGCGTTTAGGCTTATGAGGTTGGCGCAGAATGTATTTCGCGCCTAATGTGATACTGTGCATAATGTGGTTTATGTTACAGGCTGATGCTGAGTACAGTGGTTACCAGTGATTACTGGTTGTACTTTTATGATGTGTGCTACATTTATGATATGTGCTACATTTACTAAGTTCGCTTTGTGCTGGTTCTGACAGTGGTCCAGTTGGCCCTGTCAGGTGTAAATAATCCCTTGTAAATATGACCCCGTGCCAGGTGGCACGATGTATATTATGTGAGTACTATTCTAATGTGTTTTATGATAATACAAAGGCTATTTTTGATATAACCTTGTGTGGAGTTCCTTTTGTAGTGTGCCTGGGATGTTGTTGCTGTGCGCGTGCGCAAATGCTTTACACATTGCCTCCGGGATAAGCCTGAATGCTCGTGCCAAGCTACCAAGGGGGTGAGCAGGGGTTATCTTTGGCGTGTAACTCCCTCGCCCTGACTAGAGTGGTGGTCTCTGCCTGGCTTTAGCGCAAGCCTTAGCCAACCAGAGATCCCATTTCTAACAGCTTCTTAAGCCACTCATCCTTCCACTGCTTACCAACCCTCTTGGGAGGAGGTGAGGGAGAAGAATGCGAGGAGGAAGAAGAGGACTCCATACGCCTCAGTTTGAGAGACTGTTTCCCCATAATCCCACAAAACAGGAAACCAACAGCTAAACAGTGAACACTATCTGCTATGCGGACTTACCTCACCCCAAACATGTTCTAAATACTCTCCTGATCATTTCTGTGCACCCGGGGAGCAGAGGAGCCCAAACAGCGCATGTGCTGCCTTCCTTGCTTTCTGCACATGAACCCAGCCGGAGCCCACGGAAGCCCATATGCGAAAGGAAGCCTGCCACCTCCTCCCCCATCCAGGTGATTGATTCAGGAAAAGCAGACCCAGACACCACAAACACAGCACAAGACCACTGGGGACCATGCATCTTTCCGACACGAAGCAACAGGAGCAGGCACATAGAATCGGTTGGCCTAAGCCCAGCAGAGACTGGCCAGGAACCGCCCATAGAGCCGTCGGCGCTCAATCCCAGAAGGAGCGCCCAACCAAAGGTAAGATTCCTGGCAACCCAATCCCAGTAGGGGCCGCACGTCCTCTGTCCTGTCTTGAGAGAGAAAGAAAAAAGAACAGAAGGAATGCTGGGTAAAGTGTATCCTTATAGGCTAGCTCCTATGGTGGAGGGACACTTGTACTGGCCTTTCCTGGTCTCTTTTCTATCTCCCCTGGTGGACTCCACCTCATTAGTAATGAAATGGGATGAGGGCATTCCATTTACAAGGGGGCCAAAAAACAATCTTCCTAATGAGCATTAATTATGTTGGTCACTATTTGCAACCCCCTGCAATTGGATGTAAACACGAGAATAGTGGCATGTTGCAAGGAACCACAATCCCTGTATTGGCATTTCCAAACAAGAAACTTTTCTTTTTTTAAAGAAGCCTGTGTTACTAAGATAAACATGCTGCTTTAAATAAAATATTTCTCATTCAGAAGAGTGGGGAGTGGTCTGCTGGACCACTCTTTACTTCCCCTGAGGCTGTCCCACACATTTCCCAATGGAAAGCTGTCCACTGGGAACAGCTTCCACTTTCCCAATGAGTTTCATCTCTTTTAGGTGGTGGTAACTTTTCAATGGTTTGCGACTGTAATTGTGGTCACAAACCGTTGTTACATTTGATTCTGAATTGCAAACAGGAGTGAAATAACAGTTACCAGCTGAATCTAGATTAAATAACTCTGTTAAACTGTGTTCTGGATATTTCCCAAGCCAAAACCTGGCAAATTGCACAGGTGGAAAATATCTGAAAAATGAGCGAGTACTTTTGAAATCAAGGGGCATATTTAACAAGGGCATTGGGCCACCAGAGTGTCACTTTCTGCGATGCTCCGGTGGCACTGTGCCCTGCTCCATATTTACAAGAATTCACAAAGCCACTTTGCGTGACTTAACGCCCCCTTGTAAATATGATCATCCTCAACGCAGTTTTCTGCGGCAAAGGGGCTTACAATGCATGGATGTCATTTGGGAGTAGTCAGGGGTCGCAGCTCCGACCTCTAACTTGCTCGCTGCTATTTTTGGCACTTCCTTGGCGACCCTTTGTGACCCCTGGCCACTAAGGAACCAAAACCATTGGCTCCTCTAAGGCCAGGGGACACAAAGGAAGTTCCAGGAGTAGCAGGGAGTAACTTAGAGGTCAGAGCTGCAACCCCTCACTATTCCCAAATGATGTCCATGGTGCAATGGCTTTGCTGTGGGCATTGCTTTTTTACACTGCTCCAGATTTACAAGGAACTGTAAATCTGAGGAATAGCCAAAAACGTACACCTTCCCAAGGGAGGCGTAAGAGTGGTGCAACGAGGAGAAATACTTGTATTTCTCGTCATTTTTTGCTCTTTCTATGTGTGCTGCATTCTGCAGCAAACATTGAAGGAGCAAAACACCATTGATGATTATTTTTGTACAGGAAGGTGTCTGCAGGAAGGTGTCCCTTCCTGCACAACAACAATCATCCTTGCAATGCTGGCACCCTTGCACCATGGTGCAAGGGTGCCTGCACTTGCGCTAGGCTGCTTTTTTTGCACCGGCGCAGAGGTGAGTACAGGAATGCACCGTATTGTTGCAAATACAGCGCATTCCTGTATATAGAAAATGACGCAGCACGGCGCAGCAAAATTGCTTGTGGCATCGCGCTGCACCATTTTCTTGTAAATATGCCCCCAAGTGTGGAAAACGTGTTTTATTTGTAAAAGAATGAGTGCCAGTGCCCACAGCCCTGCTCAGACGTCCATGCCGATGCTATTAAATGTAGCCGAATACTAAGGCTGCCTAGTTCTGAATCCACCTCAGGCCTCTTTAATATACTGCCAGACACTCCCTGACCTTAATCTCACTGGTGCAGGTCTCTGCTTTCTCCATTGGTGACGGTTTTTCCGTCTTTCACTTTCACCTACGTTCCCGTTTGTGTGTTTTTCCCTCTCTTGCTCTCTGGAACTGTCTGATGAGGAATAAAAAGCAAGGTCCCCAAAAATGAGTGCCAGTGGCTCCCACCAGCAACCTCTAGCACAAATTAAGCAGTGGTGGAAACAAAGATTCCCACGATAATTCCCCATTTCTCAGGGTACAACTGAGAATAATACCACGGTATTCTTGCACTTTGGAATTACAGACTCCCACTGAACTGGTAAATCTAGAGATTACTGCATTGGTATTCCTGATCCGGCCAAGTCAGAATGAGGATTCAAGTTTCACCTTCCCTGCTCTCCGGAAAGTTCCCATGGCCTGTAAACTATTATGCACGTCATTCTGTTGGTCTCCAGTTCTGTTTACACTATATGCATACCGATATACAAACCAAAAAATAATTTGTTTAATAATCGGACACCTTTTTGAATTCTGTAGCATAGCTTACATTGATTGCTTTCATGTAACACTTCACGTGGCGCTTGACTGATCACCGTTCTTGCCCTGTATGTTTACTGACAAAATAAAAACAAAACTATTAATTAAATAAAACGTTTAATGAAAGAAAGTTGATCAAGAAATAGATTTCGCAGATAGACAAAATCGAAGGTGAGTAGGGGGATGAAGTGGTGATAAAGGGTGGAGAGTGCACAGACGGAGGTTGCACAGATAGAAATGAAGTAATTCAAAGAACAGAACTACAGATAAACAGATGCATTGTATCTAGTAGTTCATGGACGCCCCCGCTTGTCAGTATTCTTCTCAGAGTAGGGCGTCATTGAAAGGATTGCTGATATGCTGAGGTGTGCAGTGTGTGTGGGATCGCGATGGGATGCTGGCACACAAATCCACGCACCCCTTGAATCAAAAAAACTTCCCCTAGCACTTGCACGGAGACGTGGGCTAAGACAACAAACTAAAACAAGCACAACTTGCACGCTCTGCGTCCGTGATCGCTCTCTTTTGTCTAAACAGCCCGCCTGGGCCTGGCAGGCAATCACTAGTGTTTACGTTCACCGTCACCGACGAGTACACCGAGCCCAGAGCGACCTCAACCTCCAGGGGAGGCCTTGTACAAGAGGCCGAATGATTGGCACCAATGTAAATCGAACGGGGAATGTAAATATTCAAGCGGGATGTAGGACCTTCCGAGGAAAGACCCGGGCTCCCCGGGGAAAGGCCGGGAGCTTGGCTTCTACGTTTGTTTATTCGTCTTTAGCAACCACGCCATCTCAAAGCCAGAGGGCTGGGGACGACGAAGGCCCAGAAGCGTACATCTGTCCAGGTGGGAGGTATGAGTAGGCCATCCAGCCCCTCCTATTCACTAGATTCTGGTACTTGGAGCCCTTCTTTCACGTTGCTGTTTATGATGTTCCACCTGCTTCCTCAGTCTTTCAAGGATTGCTTCTAAAATGATGGACATTTTATCAATCTCTGTAGGAGTTGAAAGAATGCAAAGTTTATCTGCTTGAATTCAGTTTAGCAGATTGCTCCCGATTTTTACCAAAGATGCACCATTACGTGTTACTTAGACCTGGCATCCTTGGCATGGTTTTCCCCCTAACTTTTTCCCTTCAGACATCCTGTCTTTGCTGACTTTGTTTTTGCTGGCCTTAGGACACTGCTAAAGTGCTTGTGCTCGCTTATTAAAATATGGTCAGATTGGCTTCTACCCAATTGGCATATTTAATCTACTTATAAGTCCCTAGTAAAGTGGCACTACCTGTGCCCAGGGCTTCTACATTAAATGCTACTAGAGGGCCTGCTGCACTGATTGTGCCACCCACTTAAGTAACTTTAAACACGCCTCAGGCCTTCCATTGCAGCCTATATATGCAGTTTTAAACTGCCATGTCAACCTGGCAAAAAAAAACTTTTGCCAGGCCCAAACCTTCCTTTTTAAATCATATATAAAGCTTCCCTTGGGTAGGCCCTGGACAGCCCAGAGGGAAGGTTGCAGTGTATTTAAAAAAGTGGGCAAGTACTTTTAAGTTTTACATGTCCTGGTAGTGAAAAACTCCTAAAGTCATTTTTCACTACTGCAAGGCCTACGTCTCCCATAGGATAACACTGGAGTTACCTCATTACATTTTATAAGTCTAATTTCCAAATGGGTACAGGTAATCAGTTCATGTTTGGTGTCTTTGGAATTGTAATGAAAAATCCTGATTAATGGTGATGCTGGATTTTAAATTGCAATTTTGAAACTGTCACTTTTAGAAACCTCACATTTTCCTGCCTTAACCATTTGGTGCCTGTAGGCTGTCTCTGAGCCAAATGATAGGGTGTTGCTGACAGTTGGGCTTTGTGTATTCCTCCTAGACAGGGCTTTGTATATTCTTCCTAGACAGCCACATACAATTAGTCTTGTCTCCACATAAAGGGCTGCATACCCCCTGTAGTTAGTCTGGAGCAAGGGCAAGGAAGGCAGGGCACCTATGCACTTCTTAAGGCATGCCTCTAGAAGCTTCTCCCTACTTCAGAGGCACAACTGGACACCACCACTTCAATACACTTCTGGACCTGTGGAAACTCTGCCAGGAAGAAGGACTGCTGTGCTGCTGAAAGGACTGCCACTCTGCTGACCTGCTGTCTGCTGCCCTCTTGCCTGGGTGAGAAGGACTGGACCTGCATTGCTTGAACCCAGAACCTAGAGTAACTGAAAGGGCTAGCTGGCTGGACCCCTGATCTGAAACCTCAGGGACACAACCAGCTTCCAACAACCTTGCACCTGCACCTGGACTCTGCCATCTGTGAGTCTACCCTGCCAAGTGGTGTCACCCCAGTCCTTGATTCTTGGAAGTGGGATTAAGGTGCTATTCCAGCCTCTGTGGATCCAGGAGAATGACGCATCTCCTCCGCTGCGTTGCGCAACCCAATGAAGAACCAATGCATCTCTGCTGCTGCGTAGATTGGACCAATCGCAAAGACCCGCATTGCCTCTGCAGCCCGCAACACCTTCAGAACCGCCGCTGAGCGCCGCATCCTTGGCACAGACCCTTGCATCTCTTGTCGACTGCAGCCTTGACGATGAGGTTGGATTCCGCATCACTCCCTCACAGCTCCTCAGAATTGGCGCATTGCCCCAACTGCATGCCCCATTCTCGACACCGGACTTCGCACCGCAAGGCCCATCAACAGGATCCTCGATGACGATTCAGGACCTAGGATCAAAGCCTCGACTCATCTCAGAACCGACGCATCACTTCGGCTGCATAACGCATCTTCAACGCAGATCCTCACAATGCTCTGCAAACCAGGATTGAAGGTACTTTGTTCAGCGATCCTAACTGGGTCCCTGTAGCCAGCCTGCACTCCACTCAACCAGATATCCACAGTTGGCGCTGTGTGGTTTTAATGCTATTTCCACAAAAATCTTTAAAATGGAATATCTCCGGTTCTACTGATTGGATTTTTGTAGATTTGGTCTTGTTTTATTTATTAAAGAAAGTGATATTTTTCTAACTTGGTGAGATTTTTGTGTGTGTGGTGTTTTCACATTATTACTGTTTGAAGGGTTGTACAAATACTTTCTACATTGGCTCTAAGTTAAGTCTGACTGCTCTGTGCCCCAAAACAGGCCCCAGGATACTTGTTTCCGGTCCAGGGAAGACCTGGCTTGGCAGTTCGGGCTGGACTATTCCCACGAGGCACAGGGTCAAGACTGATTTGCATATAGGTGGGTCTGAACTGGGGTGGTGAAGTGAGCTATAGAACAATGATGGATTCAACCCAGATCTCTGACTGGGGGTGAGTGTCTGAAAAGTTTCAGCGCTCCATCCATCGTCTCCTTGTGTTTGCTTTGTTCGCCCTAATTTGGCAGTGTATGCCCAGATGTTGGTCCCTTGCTCACTTTGCCACTGGATTCAAGCTAGCCTGACTGATGAGAGGTGTTATCCCGAAACAGGTCAGAGGATGCTTGTTTCCAGTCCAGGGAAGACCTGTCTTGGCAGTTCGGGCTGGACTGTTCCCATGAGGCACAGGGTCAAGACTGATTTGTATATAGCTGGGTCTGAACTGGGGTGGCAAAGTGAGCTAAAGAACGATGATGGATTCAAACCAGATTTGTGACAGGGGGTGAGTGTCTGAAAAGTTTCAGCGCTCCGTCCATCGTCTCCTTGTGTTTGCTTTGTTCAGTACAGGGCACCTTTAGCTGTTTAATAGTTAAAAATCAAAACCTGTAACATTTTATCTGACACAAAATGTGTGCCATTATTGGAGACCAACACCTTAGGTACACCTTCCAATGCAAGCAAATTTTCAATGAACCCAATCACAACTTCAGTGGTGATCAAACTCACAAATGAATAAGGAATTCGCTTTGAACAATAGTCAGTTACTACAATCAAGCATTTCATATAGTAATAAATTATATGGTCCAGCAAAGTCAATAGCCAACTTCTCCAAAGGCCCATCAAGAAATGGAAAATGATGAGGAGGTTCTTTGAACCACTGTTTTCCGATAGCAAGCATTCTTTGTAGTTACAAATGAATTCATTTGTGCTTCTATTTATACCTGGCAATAATGCTTCTGTAGCAATTTTTAGTAGCTGTAACTCCAGGATGTCCACTATGAGCACTTTGAATACATTTGTTCTTTACCCTTTCTGGATGTAATAAAAATTGCAGAACAAGTTTCTGTCACATGGACATCCCGTGACCAAAATGCTTTTTACTTCCTTAGGGTTGGATTCCTGATAAGCGCAAGACCATTCAAGATAAAAAAAAACAACCATTACACTCCTGTACTGTGTCTTTGGCAACAACCACACACTCCAGATCACTACCCAACATGAAATCTTCTTCAGAGCTGCTCTTCTCAGGTAATCTGGAAAATCAATCAGAGTGAAAATTCCTCCCACCATAGATGTATTTTATGTGAAACTTGAACTCTGTTCTGTCCTCATGATGGCACTCAGTGGGCATTGACTCAATGTAGTGTACACAGTGCACTGATGTTCCAGAGATACACAGTTAGCAGAAGCAGTGTCCAAACGGGTTTCATTTACAATACACATATGCAGAAATCATTTAGATACCAACAAGTGCATCTGTAGAACAATTCAGTACATAGAGTATAGAAAGAGAAATTAAGAGTTCATAGGGTTGTAGCTCTCAACCCTAATTAAGTAGCCGGGTCATCATCAGAACAGAAGTCTATTGTAAGAGTGCAGTGGTTGATAAATGTCACTAAATGGATATATATAAGGATATAAATTACACGATTACTTACTATTTACTATTGTATTCTATTACATCTTTAGCTTTCGAGTTATTTTCCTATTTATATGCTCTTTCGCTAAGAATTTTGTTGTACACTTATTTTAATGGTTCCAATTTAATTAAAATCTCTTTTTCTCTGAAGTGTATTGGATCTTTTTTCTATATTGCCAATTTCCACTTCTAAAGAATTTAGGGGCAGATTTACAAGCCCCTTGCGCCTCCTTGCGCCACCATTGCGTCACTTTTTTGACGCAACAGTGACGCAAACAAAGCGGCCAATTTGCAACGTGACACATTTAGGGAGATGCATCACATTGTAAAGCCCTGCGTCACATTTTACCTGCACCAGGTATAATGTATGCAGGCTAGGCGTTCCCACGCAAAAAGCCATGTAGAACTGACTCAGTGAAATTTACATTTCACTGCGTCACTCTACGCCTTCACTGCATCAACGTCCCTACGCCTGCTCAGACCAGGTGTAATGAATGACGCATGGCTTTTTTTATGGAACTCTTTTATCTGTTGTGGCACATTGTTGGAGTTGCGTCACTTTCATGAGCAACTCCAGCAATGCGTCACTTTTGTACCAACAGATGCGTTAGTATTTCTGACGCATCTGTTAATCCTTGCGCCATGGAGCACTGTATTGTAAATACAGCGCACCCATGGTGGCACAAGGACATTTGGCACTGGCACAAGGAAACTCACGCATCTATGCAGATGCATCAGTTTCTTGTAAATCTGCTCCTAAGTCTGGAATTTACAATGTTATTTTTGTGGGACATGATTCCAATTATTATCCTATATTGTGTCTTTCATGGGGGCGTCCAGATAGTTTCAGCTGACATATTGTCAGAATCATTTTCCTCAAAAAAGTTAGTAACTGAGGAAATACATATTTCGTTTGCATCTTTATCTTCTAAAATATCTCTGTTCATTCTCCATATTCTATCAGTGGGTATATTGTTAGCAAAACCTAACTTTAAAGATATGCAGCTATGGTCCGAAATTAGGATTGGTTTAATCTTGGGGTTGATCGACACAGTGTCAGATATTGGTTTGTAAATATGTAGTCAATCCTTGTGAAAGTATTATGGGGTTGTCAGTTGAATGTGAATTCACTACCTCTAGTGTTGTCATGGCGCCAAGAGTTATTCAAGTTAAGTGATCTAAGAAGGTGTTTCATTTGTTTATTAGCTTTATTTGGTTTGTATACACAGGACGATAGTCTAGATATAAAATTGTCTCCCAGTATCAAGCCGGTGTTCTCTGGGAGGTCAGAGAGGGTTTTATTTAGGTCTGTCCAGAATTTTAGGTCATCGCACATCGGGCATATACATTAGCCACCTAGAACACATGACCATCTCTGCTTAATTTAGGGGCCCATTAGGATGGCGGGCGGATCGCCCCCGCCGGGCCGGTGGGGGCGATCCACCCGCCATCCATGCCTGAATGACCCCCCGCCATATTAGGATGGTTGGGGGGTCTGCGGCGGACCGGAAGACCGTCCGCCGCTTTTCCGCCGGTCAACTCGTCGACCGGGCGGAAAACGGGCGCAATATGGGGGCGGTGTCTGCAAGACACCGCCATCCATATTGCGATGCAGCCGGTGATCAGCCTTTCCATGGCGGCAGAAAGGCATACTGTCTTTGCTGTTGGGGGCCCGTTGCGGGCCCCCGGAGTGTTGGGGAGGTGGGGGGTGCACACAGGTACCCCCCTACATTGACGTGAACAAGGTGGCAGGCACCGCGCAGTGCCTGTCACCTTGTGAATGCCAATGCACAACGTGCATCCACAGCATTGTGGCGGGCGGTGCTGTGCGCACCACCCGTCACAATGTTGTGGATGGGGGATGCCACCGCCACCATGGCGGTGGCATCCTAATGCCCACAGCGGGACCGCCGCACCTCTGGTGGACGGTCCCATTCACCGTTACGGTGGCGGGCGGACTTTGTCCGCCCGCCATCGTAATAGGCCCCTTAGTGATTAACCATCCCACATTATTATCATGAGTGTTTTCAATAAAAATAATACCTGCTTTTTTAAAAATCATTGTGACCACTTCGCATTTCTTTTAGTTAGTCGGAGATAAAGAGCTCAGTTTAACAATTATGTAGAAAACATTATGCTGACTCACCATTTCTTGTTTTTTCAAGTAGAGTGATATCACCCTTGAGTTTATGGCAGTAATCTAATATTTTCTTTCTTTTAACTGGGTGATTGAGCGATATTATCTTTTTAGGTTTGTTAGAAATGGGGGTCTCTAGTTGGCAATGGTTTGCACCTTGTCCAAGTAGGGACCCTTCCTTCTAGTCAGGATAAGGCAGTTACACTCCTAAAATAACCCCTGCTCCCCCCCTTGGTAGCTTGGCACGAGCAGTCAGGCTTATCTTAAAGGCAATGTGTAAAGCATTTGCACATAACCAACAGTAATACAGTGAAGACACTACAAAATGACACCACACCAGTTTAGAAAATATCCAATATTTTTATTACTTAAGACAAGACCAAAAACAATAAAAATCCACAATACAGTACTTAGAAATCTCCAGTTATCAAAATAAACTTGAAATAAAGTTCTTTGAAGTTGATAGCTCCGTCTGGGGTTATCACGGCGTCGTTAACAACAAATCCTAAACAGTTCTGGCTGACCGCGGTATCGCGGGCCAGCTACGGTGTCGGGAAGACCTGCAAAACAGTACCTTAAGAAATGCAGGGTGTTGGCGACCTCTAGTTGAGCTCTGAAAGCACGGTGTCCACAGGCGTCGGTTCCGGAGGTCGGTGCAGGAGTCATCAGGCCCTTGAAGTCACACGCGCTGCAGATCGAACTCCTCGTGGTTGAAGTCAGGAGCGCCGGCATCGGCAGGCGTCGGGTGCTGCACTGCGAAGTGCAGCGGTGCGGCGTGTGGTGCCCTCAGGTCGCGGTGCAGGCAGCAGCTCGGTGACGGTCGTCCAGCGGCATCCGTGAGACCAGGGCTGTGGCGCGAAGTGATGCGGTGCTCGTCGCGGTGCTGGCAGGTCACGGTGCAAGCTGTCATCGGCTGACGAACTGGAGTTGATGGCACCGGCGTCGGTAGACCAAGGCTGCGGTGCGGCATGAGGACAGTGCGTCATGTAACTTACGAGCAGTGCCCTCGAACCAAGGTGCAAGCAGCAGCGTCGATGTCGGCGTGGAGCGGCATCGTCGGGGATACCAAGGCGGCGTCGTGAAGTGAGGCGGTGCATAGTGCGATGCCCACAGGTCGCGGTGCAAGCAGTGGCTCGGTGGTGGCATCAGATGGCGCCACAGGTGAGAACAGGTTTGCGGTGCGGCGTTGCCCTCTGCGGTGCCTTCAGGATACGGAGTCGGCAGCGGCGTCGTAGACGGTGTCAGGTCGCTTTTTCTTCTGTTGCAGCACAAAACACACAGTCCCCAGTGCTGAGGGCAGAAGAACTTGAAGCCTTTGCTGTTCCTGAGACTTCTTGAACAGGGGGCAAGCTCTACCTCAAGCCCTTGGAAAAACTCAATAAAGAAGTTGTAGAAAGTTCAAGTCCAGTCCTTTCACTGCCCAAGACAGAAGCAGCCACTGCAGGCCAACACAGCAAAGCACTCAGCAAAATGGTAGTTCCTCCTCACAGCTTCTCCAGCTCTTCTTCTTGGCAGTCTTCTTGGTCCAAAAGAGTTCTAAAGTTCTGGGGTCTGGGCCCCAATATTTATACCACCAAATCCTTTGTTCTCTGAGGGCAGGGAGTGTCTGTACCCAGCCCAAACCAGTCCTGTACTCACTGGTGCAGCTTCCTGGCAGGGGGTGGAGACGGCATTGTGCAAGGCAGACCAGGCCCATTCAGTTGCAAGGAAATCTCCTCCCACTACTCTAAATGCAGCCCAGGTCTATTCAGCCCAGCCCTGACACATCAGGCTCTCTGGAGCCACTGCCCCTCTCCAGCCCCTGTAATCCCAAAGCCAGACAGTCAATTCACTACCCCAGCAGAGGCACACAGGATGGCTAAGCAAGAAAATACCTACTTTCTAAAAGTGGTATTTTCAAACACAGAATGTAAAACTCATCTTCACTAAAAGATGCATTTTAACATTCTGAGTCCAGACATACTAAACTTTATTTTTCTACCTTGTTCCCAGGGGTAGTTATGTTTATAAGATGGTATAAACAAACTCCCCATTCTGTCCTATGGGAACAGGCAGCCTTGCAATGGTGGAAAACAAAATACACTGTAATTCACCACCAGGACATGTCACCCACATAAGTACATGTCCTACCCTTAACATACACAGCACCCTGCCCACAGGGGTACCTTGGGCCTACCTTAGGGGTGACTGACATGTAGAAAAAGTGAAGGTTGGGGCCTGGCAAGTGGGTGCACTTGTCAGGTCGACATGGCAGTTACAAACTACGCACAGACTCTACGGTGGCAGGTCTGAGTTACCTTTTCAGGGCTACTTCTGTGGGTGGCAGAACCAGTGCTGCAAGCCCACTAGTAGCATTTGATTTACCAGCCCTGGCACTCTCAGTGCACTTTACTAGGGCCTCACCAGTAAATCAAATATGCCAATCATGTAAACACCAATCCATAACATAATTTACAACAGGAGCACTTGCACTTTAACACTGAACAGCAGTGGGAAAGTGCGTAGAGACACTAAACCAGCAAAAACAGAGTCAAAACTGGAAGGTCAGAAAGCAAAAAGACAGGGGAAACACGCCAAAAGATGCCAAGTCTAACACATGTCCCCTCCAGCTGAAAGTAGGGAGAACTACCCAACCTCCTGGGAGTTCTCTTCACTAAGGGCGGAAGAACCTGGACAGACCATCTGCGTTGGCGTGTTCTGTGCCAGGGCGGTGTCCACCGTAAAGTCCATTCCCTGTAGGGAGATGGAACACCTCTACAGTTTTGGATTCTCACCCCTCATTTGCATCAACCATCTGAGGGGCCTGTGGTCTGTCTGAACTCGGAAGTGAGTCCCAAACAGGTAGGGTCCCAGCTTCTTCAGTGCCCAGACCACAGCAAAAGCCTCCCTTTCTATGGCACTCCACCTCTGTTCCCTGGGGAGTAGTCTCCTGCTAAGGAAGACTACAGGCAGGTCTAGGCCCCCTTCGTTCAGTTGTGAGAGCACCGCTCCCACACCATGCTCTGAAGCGTCAGTCTCCACAACGAAAACCTTGGAGAAGTCGGGTGCCTTGAGCACGGTGGCGTGGACATGGCTGCCTGCAGGGCATCAAAAGCTTTCTGGCAGGACTCAGTCCAGATCACCTTCTTGGGCTGCTTCCTGGAAGTCAGCTCTGTTAAGGGGGCAACAATGGTGCCATAGCCATTAACAAATCTCCTGTAGTAACCGGTGAGACCTAAAAAAGCTCTCACCTCTGTATGGGTCTTGGGGGGCTCCCAACCAGAATGGTGTCAATCTTGGGCTGTAGGGGCGCCACCTGGCCGCTTCCTACCTGGTGTCCCAAGTACACCACAGAACCCTGCCCGATCTGTCACTTACTGGCCTTGATTGTGAGGCCTGCCCTCTGCAGAGCCCTCAACAATTCCCCGAGGTGCCGCAAGTGTTCTTCCCAGCTGGAACTGAACACTGCAATGTCATCCAGGTATGCGGCACTGAAATCCTCCAGTCCAGCCAACACCTGGTTGACCAACCTCTGAGAATGCTGACCTCTCCTTGGCCCCATCGGTTAAGGCAATCTGCCAGTACCCGGACGTTAAATCAAACGTGCTGAGGAACCTGGCAGCTCCCAACCGATCAATGAGCTCATCAGCTCTGGGGATGTGGTGTGTGTCAGTCTTGGTGACGGCATTAAGCCCACGGTATTCCACACAAAACCGCAGTTCTGGAGTGGCACCGGGTGTAGCAGCCTTTGGGACCAAGACCACTGGGCTGGCCCAAGGACTGCTCGAGGGCTCTATCACCCCTAATGCCAACATCTTACAGACTTCCTCCTTGATGCTGATTCTGACCCGGTCAGTCAACCTGTAAATCTTGTGTTTTACCGGAGGGCTGTCACCAGTGTCCACGTCTTGGGTACGCCAGTGAGTAACACCTGGGGTCAGAGAGAACAGTGGGGCAAACTGTCCCAATAACTGGTGACAGTCACTCTGCTGCTCTGGGGTCAGTGTAGGGGAGAGGATCACACCTTCCACTGACCCATCATGCTCCTTGGTGGACAGGAGGTCAGGGAGAGGCTCACTCTCCTCTTCCACCCCATCATCTGTCGCCAAGAGGATGCTCACTTCGGACCTCTCGAAGTGGGGCTTGAGGAGGTTCATGTGGAGAACCCTCAAAGGGTTCCTAGGAGTCTGCAAATTCACCAGATAGGTGACATCACTTTTGCGCTCCACCACCTCAAAAGACCCAGTCCACTTGTCCTGCAAGGCACAAGGTTCCACTGGGGCCATGACCCACACTTTTTGCCCAGGTTGAAATTCGACCAGAGTGGCATTCTGGTCATACCACTTTTTCATTTCTTCCTGGCTTGCTTCCAGGTTCGCCTGATCGAGTTTCCTGAAGCGGGCAGTTTGTTTCTGAAGCCCAGCATGTAACTAAACACATCCTGAGGAGTTTTCCTGGGAGCTGCCTCCCAGCATTCCTTCACCAAACTCAGAGGTCCTCTCACAGGGGGACCATACAGGAGCTCAAAGGGACTGAACCCAAGAGACTTCTGAGGCACCTCCCTGTATGCAAAGAGAAGGTATGGCAAGAGGACGTCCCACTTACTCCTCATGGGTTCTGTTAAACCCTTAATCATGCCCTTCAAGGTTTGGTTGAATCTCTCTACCAAACTGCTACCTTGTGGGTGGTAAGGAGTGGTGAACTTGTAGGTTACATCACACTCCTTCCACAGGGATGTCATATACTTCGATATGAAATTGGTACCACGGTCAGAAACCACCTCTCTGGGGAAACCCACATCGGAAAAGATCCCCATTAACGCCCGGCCCACGCACTGGCGCTGTTGTTATCCTGAGAGGGATTACCTCCGGGTACCGGGTGGCATGGTCCACCAAGACCAGGATGTACCTGTTGCCCATGGCTGTCTTGGGATCCAGTGGCCCCACAATGTCCATCCCTTCCCTTTCCAAAGGGGTTCCATCAACTGGAAAAGGTTGGAGAGGAGCTTTGACCTTCCTCCCACTCTTACCACTTGCCTGGCAAGTTTGGCAAGACCTGCAATGTCCATCTGACTGCCTTCGCATTTGGGGCCAGAAGAAGTGGGTGACAAGCCTGTCAAAGGTCTTGTCCCGCCCCAAATGTCCTGCCAAAGGCACGTCGTGAGCCAGACCCAGTAGGAAGGTCCTGAAGCGCTGGGGTACCACCAGTACACGGGCTGACCCAGGCTCAGCAACCATAGGCTCGTTATACAGGAGACCGTTCTCCCAGTAGATCCAATGTGATCCAGACTGATCACCAACTGCCTGGTCTGCAGCCTGCCACCGCAGACCCTCCAGAGAAGGGCACTCCTTCTGCTCCCTGCAGAAGTCTTCCCTGGTGGGACCACCTTCTTGTTGCCAATGGGTCAGCTCGGAGATGTCCCCCAGTTTAGCTACCTGCTCCCCTGTAGGTACCGGGGTGTCCCCCTCAAGGTCAGCCTCCTCCCAGTCCGTGGGAACTTCAGGGGCCGGTTTCCCACGCCCCCTGCCCTTTCTCTTGGCAGGGACCTGGGCTACTGTTTCAGGCTCCAGGTCTTTCTGATCACCCTTTCGGGCCGCCATTGACCGAGTGGACACACATGCCCACTCTGGCAACCCAAGCATCTCCAAGTGAGACCTGAGCTCATCATCCTTCCACAAGGACTGCTCCAGGTCATTACCTAGCAGACAATCTACAGGCATGGTAGGGCTCACAACCACCCTCAAGGGACCTGAGACCCCCCCATTCATAGGGAGTCTGCACCACCCTACACTGGAGCTCCGAGTTGTCTACAGCAACTACTTGGTGGAATGCCCTGGGGACAACCTGCTCCTCAGAGACCAGGTGACACTGGACTGAGGTCACACTGGCTCCAGTATCTCTGAGAGCCTCTACCCTTTTCCCATTGATGGTCACCCTGGTGGTGTATTTCTTTGTGTTAGGGGGCACCTGGTTTCCTGGGACCAACTCACTGTCCCCTAGTGAGACAAAGGTAATTTCTGCGGGATCGCCACCCTCCTGTGGGCACCCCTCCTCCCCAAGCGCTACACTAGCCAACACCTTGGTCTGCCCACCGGTGGGTGGCTGTGCCCTCTTGGGACACTTGGGGTCCCCCTTCAAGTGAACCACCTGGTCACATGCAAAACACTTGCAGGGGCCGGTCTCAGCAGGCTTTCCTGAAGAGACCCCTTGTTTCTTATCTCCTGGGGGATGGGAACCTTTACCCTGGGTGTTAGTTTGTGGCCCATTAGAGAACTCCTGTGCATTACCCTTTTCCCCCCCACTTTTCTGCTGGGGACCTTGCCCACCTTTGGCTGAGTCTCACCCAAACGCTTTCTTGTGGACTCTGGTACTTACCCAGCGGTCCGCCTCCATAGCAAGCTTCCTGGGGTCAGTCAGCTTACTATCAACTAAGTGCTGGCGCAGCTCTGTAAAACATAGACTAGACAAGTGCTCCCATGCAATCAAATTGTAGAGCCCCTGAAAATCTGTTAAATTACTGCCCTTCACCCAGCCATCCAGTGACCTGCAGAAAGAACCTACACATTCCAACCAAGTGTTGGCATCAGTTTCCTACTGGACCTAAACTGATCCCTGTACTTGTCAGGGGTGAGTCCATACCTAGTGAGGAGAGCGCCCTTCATATCAGCATAGGTGAGGTTCTGCCCCTTACCCAAAGCTATCAGAATATCCCTTTCTTCTTCTGGAAAGAGAGGCCACAACCCTGCCCCCCAATTCCTTTCAGGGACCCCATTCATGTGAATAGACGACTCGTACCCCAGAAACCACCTTTGTATGTCATCCCCCTTCTTGAATTCTTTACCTACATTCTTGGGGATGTACACAATCCTATCTGTCTGCACTGAAGAGTTGCTGCCACCATCCGTGCTGGACTTGCTCTTCAATTCCAGCTCCTTGAACCCACGCTCATGGTCTAATACCATCCTTTGTGCCTCCATCTTGAGCCTCTCAAGCTCTATCTCATGCCTCCTAGCTTCCCCTCTGTCCTCCAGCTCCTCTGGGGACAAACCACTGCTACCTAACCTAGAGGGACCCCCCCTCCCAACAGCACATCTTCCCTAGGAGTAGGCTCTTCTGCCTCCCCACTAAGATCTCCAGACTGCCCACTGGCATGTCTGGCTGCTACCCAGGCCCTCAGCACCTTTTGAGCTCCTCCTTCCTGGTGAGGCCTCTGACTTGGACTTTTAGGTTTTTACAAATAGCCTTCAACTCCTTGACGTTGTAGGTTTCTAACTTTTCCTCCTCAAAGGTCACCTCTAGGGATGCAAGTGATGATGCTGCTGTATCAGGCATGATGCAGTAGAAAGTTAAAGTTCCAAAACGATAGGATCACAAAAATAGACCAGAAAAAAAAACAGTATGTGGCACGTTATGGTCTGCGATATGGTAGTAGTGCACACCAATCACTGTAAGTCAAGTGCAAACACCAGTCCTATCCTCACCGCTGACAACCAGTGTTAGAAATGGGCGTCTCTAGTTGTCAATGGTTTGTACCTTGTCCAAGTAGGGACCCTTCCTTCTAGTCAGGATAAGGGAGTTACACTCCTAAAACAACCCCTGCTCACCCCCTTGGTAGCTTGGCACGAGCAGTCAGGCTTATCTTAGAGGCAGTCTGTAAAGCATTTGCACATAACCAACAGTAATACAGTGAAGACACTGCAAAAGGACACCACACCAGCTTAGAAAAATATCCAATATTTTATATACTCAAGACAAGACCAAAAACGATAAAAATCCACAATACAGTACTTAGAAATCTTCAGTTATCAAAATAAACTTGAAATAAAGTTCTTTGAAGTCGATAGCTCCGTCTGGGGCTATCACGGCGTCGTGAACAACAAATCCCAAACAGTTCTGGCTGACCGCGGAGTCGTGGGCCAGCTACGGTGTCGGGAAGAACCGCAAAACAGTACCTTTAGAAATGCAGGGCGTCGGCGACCTCTCGTTGAGCTCTGAAAGCACGATGTCCGCAGGCGTCGATTCCGGAGGTCGAAGCAGGAGTCGTCGGGCCCTTGAAGTCACACGCGTTGCAGATTGAACTCCTCGCGGTTGAAGTCAGGAGCGCCGGTGTCTGCAGGCGTCGGGTGCTGCGGTGCGGCGTGCGGTGCCCTCAGGTCGCATTGCAGGCAGCGGCTCAGTGACGGTCATCCAGTGGCGGCGGTGAGACCAGGGCTGTGGTGCGAAGTGATGCGGTGCTCGTCACGGTGCTGGCAGGTCACGGTGCAAGCAGCGGCGTCGTCGTTGCTGAAGCGCTGTTGTCGGCTGACGAACTGGAGTCGATGGCGCCGGCGCCGGTAGGCCAAGGCTGCAGTGCGGGATGAGGACGGTGCGTCATGTAACTTACGAGCGGTGCCCTCGAACCACGGTGCAAACAACGGCGTCGATGTTGGCGTGGAGCGGCGTTGTCGGGGATACCAAGGTGGCATCGTGAAGCGAGGCGGTCCGTAGTGCGGTGCCCACGCTCGGTGGTGGTGTCAGATGGCGTCGTCGATGAGACCATGGTTGCGGTGCGGCATTGCGGCGGTGCCCTCTGCGGTGCCTTCAGGACACGGAGTCGGCAGAGGCATCGTAGATGGCGTTGGGTTGCTTTTTCTTCTGTTGCAGCACAAAACACACAGTCCCCAGTGCTGAGGGCGGAAGAACTTGAAGTCTTTGCTGTTCCTGAGACTTCTTGAACAGGGGGCAAGCTCTAACTCAAGCCCTTGGAGAAACTCAATAAAGAAGTTGTAGAAAGTTCAAGTCCAGTCCTTTCACTGCCCAAGACAGAAGCAGCCACTGCAGGCCAACACAGCAAAACACTTAGCAAAGTGGTAGTACCTCCTCACAGCTTCTCCAGCTCTTCTTCTTGGTAGTCTTCTTGGTCCAAAAGAGTTCTAAAGTTCTGGGGTCTGGGCCCCAATATTTATACCACCAAATCATTTGTTCTCTGAGGGCAGAGAGTGTCTGTACCCAGCCCAAACCAGTCCTGTCCTCAGTGGTGCAGCTTCCTGGCAGGGGGTGGAGACGGCATTGTGCAAGGCAGACCAGGCCCATTGAGGTGCAAGGAAATCTCCTCCCACTACTCTAAATGCAGCCCAGGTGTATTCAGCCCAGCCCTGACCCATCAGGCTCTCTGGAGCCACTGCCCCTCTCCAGCCCCTGTCATCCCAAAGCCAGACAGTCAATCCACAACCCCAGCAGAGGCACACAGGATGGCTAAGCAAGAAAACACCTACTTTCTAAAAGTGGTATTTTCAAACACAGAATGTAAAAATCATCTTCACTAAATGATGCATTTTAACATTCTGAGTCCAGACATACTAAACTGTATTTTTCTATCTTGTTCCCAGGGGTAGTTATGTTTATAAGATGGTATAAACAAACTCCCCATTCTGTCCTATGGAAACAGGCAGCCTGCAAATGTTGAAAAACAAAATACACTGTAATTCACCACCAGGACATGTCACCCACATCACTACATGTACTACCTTTAACATACACAGCACCCTGCCCACAGGGGTACCTTGGGCCTACCTTAGGGGTGACTGACATGTAGAAAAAGGGAATGTTGGGGCCTGGTAAGTGGGTGCACTTGTCAGGTCGACATGGCAGTTACAAACTGCGCACAGACTCTGCGGTGGCAGGTCTGAGTTACCTTTTCAGGGCTACTTCTGTGGGTGGGGGAGAATGTTTGCATTGTCAGCATTCCGTCCATCATTTGTTTGCTGTAACACTTTTCGCCCTAAGTGGGATGGGTATGCCCAGACATGGGTCCCTTGCTCACTGTGCCACTGGATTCAAGCTAGCCTGGCTGAAGAAGGGTGACATACCCTGAAACCGGTCCCAGGATGCTTGTTTCCGGTCCAAGGAGGACCTGGCCTGGCAGTTCGGTCTGGACTGTTCCCATGGGGCACAGGGTCAAGACTGATTTGCATATGGCTGGGTCCAAACTGGGGTGGCGTAGTGGGCAAAAGAACGATGGATTTAACCTAGATCTTTTGACTAGGGGAGAATGTTTGCATTGTCAGCATTCTGTCCATCATTTGTTTGCTGTAACACTTTTCGCCCTAAGTGGGATGGGTATGCCCAGACGTGGGTCCCTTGCTCACTGTGCCACTGGATTCAAGCTAGACTGGCTAAAGAAGGGTGACATACCCTGAAACCGGTCCCAGGATGCTTGTTTCCGGTCCAAGGAGGACCTGGCCTGGCAGTTCGGTCTGGACTGTTCCCATGGGGCACAGGGTCAAGACTGATTTGCATATGGCTGGGTCCAAACTGGGGTGGCGTAGTGGGCAAAAGAACGATGGATTTAACCCAGATCTTTTGACTGGGGAGAATGTTTGCATTGTCAGCATTCCGTCCATCATTTGTTTGCTGTAACGCAAGCCCACTAGTAGCATTTGATTTACCAGCCCTGGCACTCTCAGTGCACTTTACTAGGGCCTCACCGGTAAATCAAATATGCCAATCATGGAAACACCAATCCATAACATAATTTACAACAGGAGCACTTGCACTTTAACACTGAACAGCAGTGAGAAAGTGCGCAGAGACACTAAACCAGCAAAAACAGAGTCAAAACCGGGAGGTCAGAAAGCCAAAAGACAGGGGAAACATGCCAAAAGATGCCAAGTCTAACAAGGTTTATTTATCAAATGTTACAAATCGACTATTGGTTGTAATATACGTACGTATGGGCCATTGTCCATATACATAAAGTCAGACTCTGTGTGTGTGCAATAAGATTTGGAATATCAGTATGTTAATTCCTTGATGTGCTAGCTCTTTCAGTGGCGGGAATGTGTTTTAGTTTAATAAAATCACATGAAAAATGTTTTGAGTACCTCCCACTAGCTACTATTGTAATAGTTTGTAAGCAGGCTGCTCCTAGCAAACTATTCAAGCTACTCACCCACGCCTACAAATCCCTCCACAACACCAGACCCAAATACCTCAACGAAAGAGTCTCCTTCCACGTACCCAAGAGAAACCTCCGCTCCATTGACCTCGCACCAGCAGAAACCCCACGCATCTGCAGAACCAGAGCGGGTGGAAGAGCCTTCTCCTACAAGAGGCAAAGGCCTGGAACGAGCTCCCGGTCAACATCAGACGCTTCCCCACCCTGCACACTTTCAGGAAGAGCCTCAAGACCTGGTTCCTTGGCTGACTCAGAGCTGCCCCCAGCGCCTTGAGACCATCACGGGTGAGTAGCGCGCTTCACAATTCCCTGATTGATTGATTTAGAAACTGCAGATGGTACAATACTATGCTGCCAGACTTGTTTTGAACCTCCCATGATGATCTTCGGCCTCGGCAGCACTAAAAGCTCTAAACTGGCTGCCACTGCATAAAAGGGTCCTTTCAGAAATCTACTATTCACGCTCAGAGCCTATTAGAGCTCTGGGGACAAAATATCTAATTTCCAGATTTTCGCACTACACTACTAAATGGACTCTGAGGGCTTCACATGCCAATATTTTGATGCCCCCTACTTTCAGACTCAAAACTCGAGGAGTTAAATCCTTTGAAGTTCTGGGTTCAAAGGCCTGGAGGTAACTTCTTAGTCATTTGTGACTTATTGAATCAGGAGCCATCTTCAGAAAACAGCTTAAGACCGGGCTCTTTGGTGTCTCTGATGCGCAGTTTTAACCGTTTATTCTTTGATATACACCCCCTTCTGGTCATTTTGTGTTATGTGGTCAATATTGTTGCAGCTTAGCACCAGGATGCTCCTTTGGGAGTGGCAGTGAGCTCTACAAGCACACTATTCATTCATTCATACTATAATGAGCATGAGTCCTAACATCATACGGCACGAAACACTGACAAAATATCGACCTCAAAAATATCGAGGTACAAAAATATCGTGACAAAAATATCGAAGTCAAGAATATCGACATCCTATCTACATCATGGTAAGTACAAAAATATCGGAAAAAAATATCGATGTCAAAAATATTGTTGTAAAAATATCGTTTTTTAAAAATGTTAAAAAAATAATGTAAAATAAAGTAAATAATACATATAATTAAAAGAAACATAGTTAAAATTATTTAAAAATGTTTAAAAATAAAAACTGATACATATAATGTTAAAATAAATTAAACATATACATATAAAATTTAATATATATACTTACTTAATAATATTCATAAATAATTATTTTAATAACTTATAAATTGTTAAAAATATTTTATAAATTATAAATACAGACATACACATACAAAAATAATATTATTAACAATTTTAAAAATATATTTAACAAATTAAAAAATTACAATATTTTTACATTTTGTAAAATAAATTATACACAACATTAAGTAAAACAATACAGAAAAATATTGGATAGCGGAGGGAAAAAAATTACTCTTCCCAATCCAAAGAGTGCAACAGTAGGGAAAGTGTTGGATAGCGTAGGGGTAAAAATTACTATTCCCACTCCAAAGAGTGCAACAGTAGGGCAAGTATTGGATAGCGTAGGGGTAAAAATTACTATTCCAACTCCAGAGAGTGCAACAGTAGGGAAAGTGTTGGATAGCGTAGGGGTAAAAATTGCTATTCCCACTCCAGCGAGTGCAACAGTAGGGAAAGTGTTGGATAGCGTAGGGCTAAAAATTACTATTCCCACTCCAGAGAGTGCAAGAGTAGGGAAAGTGTTGGATAGCGTAGGGGTTATAATTGCTATTCCCACTCCAGTGAGTGCAACAGTAGGGAAAGTGTTGGATAGAGTAGGGGTCAAAATTACTATTCCAACTCCAGAGAGTGCAACAGTAGGGAAAGTGTTGGATAGCGTAGGGGTAAAAATTACTATTCCCACTCCAGAGAGTGCAACAGTAGGGAAAGTGTTGGATAGCGTAGGGGTCAAAATTACTATTTCCACTCCAGAGAGTGCAACAGTAGGGAAAGTGTTGGATAGCGAAAGGGTTAAAATGACTATTTCCACTCCAGTAAGTGCAACAGTAGGGAAAGTGTTGGATAGCGTAGGGGTAAAAATTACTATTCCCACTCCAGTGAGTGCAACAGTAGGGAAAGTGTTGGATAGCGTAGAGGTAAAAATTACTATTCCCACTCCAGAGAGTGCAACAGTAGGGAAAGTGTTGGATAGTGTAGGGGTTATAATTGCTATTCTAACTCCAGAAAGTGCAACAGTAGAGAAAGTGTTGGATAGAGTAGGGGTAAAATTACTATTCCAACTCCAGAGAGTGCAACAGTAGGGAAAGTGTTGGATAGCATAGGGGGAAAAATTACTATTCCCACTCCAGAGAGTGCAACAATAGGGAAAGTGTTGGATAGCGTAGGAGTAAAAATTACTATTCCAACTCCAGAGAGTGCAACAGTAGGGAAAGTGTTGGATAGCGTAGGGGTAAAAATTACTATTCCCACTCCAGAGAGTGCAACAGTAGGGAAAGTATTGGATAGCGTAGGGGTCAAAATTACTATTCCAACTCCAGAGAGTGCAACAGTAGGGAAAGTGTTGGATAGCGTAGGGGTAAAAATTACTATTCCCACTCCAGAGAGTGCAACAGTAGGGAAAGTGTTGGATAGCGTAGGGGTCAAAATTACTATTTCCACTCCAGAGAGTGCAACAGTAGGGAAAGTGTTGGATAGCGAAAGGGTTAAAATGACTATTTCCACTCCAGTAAGTGCAACAGTAGGGAAAGTGTTGGATAGCGTAGGGGTAAAATTACTATTCCCACTCCAGTGAGTGCAACAGTAGGGAAAGTGTTGGATAGCGTAGAGGTAAAAATTACTATTCCCACTCCAGAGAGTGCAACAGTAGGGAAAGTGTTGGATAGTGTAGGGGTTATAATTGCTATTCTAACTCCAGAAAGTGCAACAGTAGAGAAAGTGTTGGATAGAGTAGGGGTAAAAATTACTATTCCAACTCCAGAGAGTGCAACAGTAGGGAAAGTGTTGGATAGCATAGGGGGAAAAATTACTATTCCCACTCCAGAGAGTGCAACAATAGGGAAAGTGTTGGATAGCGTAGGGGTAAAAATTACTATTCCAACTCCAGAGAGTGCAACAGTAGGGAAAGTGTTGGATAGCGTAGGGGTAAAAATTACTATTCCCACTCCAGAGAGTGCAACAGTAGGGAAAGTATTGGATAGCGTAGGGGTAAAAATTACTATTCCAACTCCAGAGAGTGCAACAGTAGGGAAAGTGTTGGATAGCGTAGGGGTTAAAAATAACATACTTATCAATTAAATAATTGTTTTAATTAAATAATGATTTATTAATAAATTAACAATAAATTAATTATAAATACCAAGAAATGAAAATTAATAATTACTTTAATAACATTAAATTACTTCCCACCCTATTCCCCAATAAACACAAAACCCACTCCACATAAAATTTAACACAATTAATATAATTATCAATTAATCAATTAATAAAAGTTAATTAACAATTAATAATTAATTAACAATACAATAATTATCAATACCAATAAATAATAATTAATAAAAATTAATTAGCAATTAATAATTAACAATAAATTAATTATCAATACCAATAAATATTAATAAATAATTACTTAATTATAATAAATTACTTCCCACCCTATTCCCCTATAAACACACAACCCGCTCCTAAACTAAATTAACACAATTAATATATTTATCAATTAATTAATTAGTAAAAATTAATTTCCAATTAATAATTAATAAACAATAAATTAATTATCAATACCAAAAATAAAAATTATTAATTACTTTATTATAATTAATTTACTTCCCACCCTATTCCCCTATAAACCCACAACCCACTCCAATAAAAATGTATACAATTAATATAATTATCAATTAATAAAAATTAAATATAAATAACAATAAATAAAAATTAATAATTACTTAATTACAATTAAATTACTTCCCACCCTATTCCCTATAAACCCACAACCCGCTACGGTACTAAAACGCAAAAATTACTTTAAAAAAAATTACTAACTTCTAAACAATAAAAATACATATATTTAAAAAATAATACAAAACATAACAAAACATGTGGAACACATACATATAAAGTACATACTAAAATACATAACACTAACATAAACATCGATATTATTAACATCAATATTTTTACTATTGATATTAATAACTTCGATATTAACAAAAACAATGTTTCTTACCTTCAGGTCGATATTCTGGTCACCGATATTCTTGATGTCGATATTCTGTCCCTACGATATTTAAAACTCGATATTAATGTAGGTCGATATTTAAAAATCGATATTTTGTCTGTGCACCATACGGCACAAGGCTACTTCAGGGGGAACAGTTAAATGGAAAGAGATAATGGACTGTGCAAGGGAAAGGGAAGGATGGAAATACGAGATAGCAATGATAAGAAAAGAGTAAAGAAAGGACATAAAGAGGTCAAAGAAACTAAGCCCTACACCCCACCCAAGTACCGTCCCCATGTTTAGGAGGCAGTGAAGGCCTTGTGTAGCCACAGTAGAAGTGACAGCTGAGCAATTAGTGTAACACGAGTAGAGTGTATATGCTGTTTGATTTGAATTATTACAAATATTATTAATCTATTATGTGAAAAGAACTGAAACAAATTACCTTATGGCGACTGTTCCAGTCAATAGATTTTACTGTCTTCATGTGGTCAACAATGGTATCTGAGTGTTGCTACCTAAGAGGTCTGAAAATTAGCGGTCAAGGGAGACCGGAGTTTGGTGTGTGCATGGTTCAAGGTACCACTAGGACGAGGAATACATGTCTGTTAAAAGCTGGCACAGTTTTTGGCAACATTTTCATAATTTTCTGGCAGGCCAGAGATTCTAAGGATCTCCCTCCTTTTCCTATCCTCCAATTTGGGGACCTCCAGTTCTAGGAATTAATCATTTTTTGTTAGGATATCTGATTTCTTTTTCAAGGCAGATTGTGAATCTTCAGTTCTGCTTATCCTAGATTCAGTCTAATCAGTTCTGCTTGATGATTCTTTGACATCCCCCCAGTCCTATCACTTCATTTTGAAGGAATTAGGTATTTGTTTTTGTACTTTGCATTAGATCATGATGAGCAATCATGCGCTGAAGGATCTGTTCCATGTTGGTTGCGGACTCCAACTTACCTTTAATAATTGGAGAGTATGGAATTGGTGGTTCCTGTTTGGTTCTTTAATATCCTGATTTTTGTTCTTTGAGGTCTTTAGGGTCTTTATCATTTGAATCTGCCATTAGTGAAAAGGTTATGTTTGGTTAGAGTAGAAACGACAAAATGTTGGTGAAATAGTTTATGATCTAGGTGGTCTCGCTGATGTAGCTGTAAATCCCTAGTATTGGGGATTATTACTACTTTCTAGATTTTATTGCACGTTTATAGCAAATCGAATAAACAAATTTACAGAGCCTCAATCTGCATGAGGATTGAAGCCAAAGAGCTGGCTCTGCCCTGGCCTGATTTAGCGTGACATATTGCAAATATTGCGCACAAATCTGTCAGTCAGGTATAGAGCACCATTCAAGTTTAACTTTATAAAGTTCTACTATTTCTTAGTAGTGGATGTGCAATGCATGACTAGAAGAGCAATGTGTAACACAGATGCCAGTCAGTTTACATATCATTTTACGATCAAAGATGTCTGCCCACATTGTTCTGATCTGTATGCAGTTTGTTTGGATCATATCATCAGTGCACTGATTCAGAAAACATTTATTAAACACGAAGTCTGTTGGTATTCATATCAAACTTTATATTAAAAAAGTTCAGTATTAGTGAGTAAAAACATTGAAATAATTTACTGTGTAATCCTTACAGGATCGTACCTCCACCATCTTGATTAAAGGCTGTATGGCAGTGTTGCGACAGGGGCCTTTGTATGGAGGGGATTTATAAAATACCTACATCTCTTGCATCCAGAAGATCTCCCCTCTGGTGACCACAACACTGCTCTGCTATTTCTATCATCCAAATGGTGGACAATGGGGGACTCTGGGAGGGGCTTGGACATGAGTGGCAGGACCATGACTTCCTGAGCCTCCAGTGGCCCTCCCTGAATAGCAGTTTGGCGTCACTGGATCGCTGGCTGCCTTGCATGAAAAACTGGTCTTGAATCAGTGGTCACTCATATCTCCGGGATCTGTGGTTGTCCCTGGTCTCTCTTGACTGTTCAGGCAGGCAGCCCGCACATAACAAAGAGCATAAAATCAGGTTTGACTCTCCCGATCTGGAAAAGCTCCACTCCCAAGCGGCCGTCCTGCTGGGCTCAGACCACGCCCCATTTTATTGCCATTTTTAAAGTAATGCAGACCTTACAAATGTTTCCTTGTCTCACTCACATCGCCTTAACTAATGAAATACATTACAATAAACTTTTCAAGAAATGGCAAAAAAGTGTTGGCACATGTTTTTCATCTCCAAGCCTGGAAATAACAAGTGGTACAATTACCTTATTTATTTTTTCTCAATTTAATAACCATAGAAGGATGAAAGAGTCAATTTGCAGTGCTAGGATTCACGCTCCTAAACAGCATGTTGTACCAGATGTCACTAAAAATGTCTGCCTCACTCATTCATTTCTCAAACAAAGTAAATGCGTCAAATGTAATATACAGAAAGCATTAAATAAAAATAAATCCAAACATTCCTACAAAAGTAAATATAATTTGTTTCCCATGAAAGAACATAGTCAACTTGTGGTTTAAAACAACCCTTCTAATTTTTTTTGCCATCAAAACCTCTTTCATTGGGCCAATTCCTCACTACATAATAAATGCTCTTTTGCCTTTTTCTCCAGTTTAATTGTGCTTCTTAGTCATACTCTATCCTTTATTTCAATTAAAGAAATACATTGGCAGAAACCCAAGGATATAGGGATTTTTTTATGAAGAAATTTACTGCCAAACCAAACCAATATTTCTGGAATAAGTTTATTGAGTCTCTGGTAGAATTAAAGCCACCCTTGCAGAGAAACTGGGACCATTCAGCTAGCCCAATTAGAATCCTCCACTCACTCAAACCATCCTCAACCCCACATTCAACATTTGATTGCATCACCACATTCCAGATTGCCATACAGATGAGCATATAGCACAACATTCTTCTTCCTTTAACCAAAAGAAAACAAAGCACACATAGGAAAAATAAGAACAAAAACACGAGTCTGTCTTAATATTAGTTGTAAAGTACGAACACCAAGTCTGCATTAAAATGTTTTATTCAGAACTAATGTTCTCCCTAAATCTCAGTAGAACTCTACGGACACAGAAGCTACATTTTACATAATTATCCCTAGCTCCATAGGGACAGCTCACCTCACTTACAGGCTCTTCACCAGCATGCACACACAGGTTTGTCACATCACAACAGGACATCACTTTGGACTTTGACTACCTTATAAGCATTCCACCATTGATAGCCCGCCACTCTGAATGTCGGCTTCCATAGGCTTTCAAAATGTATAATCAACCTTTCTGACAAATTCCTGTTTTTAAATTCAAACAACTTCACCATCTACATATTGAATATCGTTCACACTTTTCTTAGCATCATTCTTCTCCTTCGGTTTCAGTTTAGCAACTACAACTCTATTCCTAAATCACCCTATCAAGTTCCTGGACACCCAAACGTCTCTCCAAAAATGTTCTCATCCATCGTGGACATACCTTAGAGGAAACTTGCATGCCCTGAATAACCTCATAAAGTGACACACAAATTGTAGAGTATGGGATACTGCCGTATGCCCACAACAAAGATCAAACAGCCTCCACCCCTTTCATCCCACTAGATCTATCCCACTGGACTTATTTGACCAACACTGTATTCATGTGCTATTCTGGAACGCTGTTTTCTCTGCTTGGGGGCGCAAACATTGAATTTTTTCTTCTCCTTGGTGGGACCGTTGTCCCAGAGACTGTGCCAACTCGTCCAACTGTGCATTCAGCCCCAGGAGCCATCGTCTCATCCCTGCTTCGGGACCACGAAGGCCAGGGTGCACAGCGCCGCCACCTGCAGCCGCTAACGAGGGGGAGGCACGAGGTGTCAGCACGCGCATAAAGTGCTGCCTCTCCCCCCGCGGCGCGGGACGCTGGAACGCTGTTTTCTCTGCTTGGGGGCACGAACATTGAATTTTTTCTTCTCCTTGGTGGGACCGTTGTCCCAGAGACTGTGCCAACTTGTCCAACTGTGCATTCAGCCCCAGGAGCCATCGTCTCATCCCTGCTTTGGGACCACGAAGTCCAGTGTGCACAGCGCCGCCACCTGCAGCCGCTAACGAGGGGGAGGCGCGAGGTGTCAGCACGTGCATAAAGTGCTGCCTCTCCCCCCGCGGCGTGGGACGTGCGGGCCACGCCCGGGCCAAGCCCGGGCCAAGGGCGGGCCCATCCTTGCCCGTCATTGCCAGGAAGAGGCAGGGCAGAGCCACCCCCCTTGAGTCTGGGTTCTGAGGACAAGAAAACTGGTAGGACTTCTGGGTACTATCTAACTTCACTAGGAGCAGCTGGCGGAACCAGGGATAATGCAAGCAGGCGATACACCTGAAAGAATCTGTGGATTTTGATTAACGCTGATACCCAGCTGTCCACCAACAGACTGGTTATTTTTTTAACCTGACCCTTGGGACTGTATTCATTTTGTATCTTTTTGTATTGTTTTTATGATCGTGCGTCTGGGGCGTCTTGGGGCTGCCTGATCTTCCTGGATCTACCTTTGGGATAATCTGATATTGGTTCTTTTTTTTTTTTCCCTCCTTTGTTGTAGATATGGGGAAGCGTGGCTGTGTAGCCAAAAAACATCCACCGGTGCTAATACCGGCCCCACTCCCCCAAACTTCGATTGATAGGATGCTTCAGAGAGCTATAGGGGTAGTCTCGACTGAAATAGAGCTTACAGAGAGGCGGTTATCCTTAACCCCAGATATATTTCTTCAGTCTTCAGAGCCACCATTCTCTGAACCATCTAACTCCGGATCTACTTTTGGTCCATTAGAATCCTTGCCTGGTCCAAGTGAGACATTGCCATCACCCTTACAACATTCCCCAGTCAAGCCAACAACCCGTAAAGGCAGAACGATTACTGCTCTACCTAAGGCCGTTGGGCGTAAAACGGGACAGGATCAAAGAAAAGGATTAGTCCAGAAATCATTTCCAGTGAGGGTGAACCAGACAGCCTTGGGGGAGTAGTAGAACCACCCTTTAACTCTTACAAAGATCCTGACTGTCCTTCAAGGGTGAGGAATTTGATAGTGGAACTAGAGGCTCAGATGAGAGCCATTGTCAAGGAAGAACTAGCGCTCCATCTTGGGAATATAGCTAGTGGCCAGTTGCTTGCCCTGAGCGCTCAGGCCAACCCTACGGTTAATATTTTACCGGCTGTAGTGGAGAAGAAAGACTTTAGTTCACAGACGGATAGAGCAGGGCAACCATCTTTAGATAGATGTGGCCCCTCCAGCGCTCCATCTTGTCCAGCTCTAACGAGTGCTGCCAAGGCAGCGGATCGCAGCACTGTGTAAGAGGGAAATACTCACTCTCATTGTGAGGTACCTGGCACCCACCATGCCCAAGTACGGAGGACAACTCCTGGCCCCAGGAGCCTCACTACTGAGAACGTGAGCTCCCATCCTGCTCCTAACAATGAAGGCCCACGTAGAAGCAGATTTACCCATTCTGACCAGATGATAGAGAGAGAAAGGCCTAACCCTGCAGAGAGTGAGAACCCGGGTCCAGTTTTATCGGCCACTCCAATAATAGATTTACCTCCAGCCTCACTCCCCTATGTTATAGTTTTAACCGGTGCACCTGAAATTAAACCAGGCCAGAGAAAAACACAGTTGGAATTGAGGAACAAGTGCCTTTTTTGGCTCACCAGGCATGGACAGTTTCCCTATGACAGGGCAGGTGAGATATTACTAGTTCAAAGAGTGGGTTGGGTTGGTAAGAACACCAAATCAATCAAAGGAGACTGTATAGTTATTAATTTTAGTAATCTCAAGACAGTCCAAATTTTGGCTGATCAGTTCTCCTGTTCTTATGCACCACTTATAGGGATACAACCACACACCCTGGACTTTTTTTATTCTTGTAACTATCCACCACCCTGGACCCCTTGCACTAGAGTTCCAACACACTGGTTCCAATCCCGTTCAACATTAGGACAAACTCCCAGAAACCAGTACAATGTTGCAGTAGCAAATAGGTTTGGGGCCCTTGAAGAGGTGGATTGACTAATGATACCATCTGATCTTACTCCTAGCCGTGGGTTATGGGGGGATAATAGAGAGTTTAAATCGAAAAATATTGGGATACAGCCCCAGAGTTTTGTTGGTTTGTCAGTAGATGCACCAGGAGAGTCCCAACATGAACCTCATCAGGGATCTCAAGGTTATGATGGTGTAACCCTAGATGTGTTGAACAATCTAGCCCCTCTTACCCCTGATCTTATTACTTCAAGTATGGTTAGGAATGGTTCCCTAGTGGAAGTGGGTGCACCAGACCTTGGGTTTGAGCCAGAGACTACACAAACCCCTAACCCCTCTGGCCATAAAGTATATGATGTAACTTTGAACTTAGGCCACAAACTGAGGGTCTTGACGTGGAACATCGCTGGTATCAAAAGCAAACTCCAAAATCCTGATTGGAGACAATTTGTACAAGATTATGATGTGTGTATGTTCCAGGAGACTTGGGCAAGAGTGGATATTGTTATGAGGGGCTATGTAACTTTTAATGTGCTAGCCACTATGGGGGGCAGAGGCAGACCATCGGGGGGCTTAGTTACGTGGGTTGCTACACACCTGGATTGTACTGTTGAACAGTTGAACACTTCATCTGATGACATCCAGTGTACCCTCCTTACTTTTTCTACCAGGACAAAAATTGCCTTTATTAACATCTATTCACGCCCGGTAACATTCGCACAGGAATCCCCGACTATAGATATGCTTACCACATTTATTGAACTAATTCCCCCGAATACTAGGATGGTTATAGGAGGTGATTTTAATTGTCAATTTGAGCCTCTAGCCCTTCCTACTGACTCTTCCCTTACTGTTGAGGATTCCCTTTGGTCAATCCCCGAACCGCAAATTCTTCCGGTAAAGGCCTGGACTCCTTGGTTCTCCAGATCAGTGCAGTAACACTAACTTATGCACTGAGGACATGTAATGGTCGTACTAAGTCAGACCAACCAGGGAAGCCTACTTTTAATAGACCAGGGCAATCATCCTTATTGGATTATATCCTAGTGGAAGCAAGCATATGGCACTGGGTTGTCGACTTTGTTGTCTTGCAGAGACACGACAGTGACCATAATGCTTTGGTACTTGACCTCAAGCTTCCGGATCTTCACAGTCCCTCAATTACTAGCTCCTCCTCTGGCAGCAATTTAATATTAGCCAATAACAGAAGGAGAATTAGATGGGAAACTCTGAAGAAGTCACCAGGAAAGGCTGCTGCCCTTTATTCTTTAATTATTTCACCTTTATTGGCAACGGAGGAGGCTGCCCAGACACTCAATTCTCCTGATACCATCGCCCAACTCACGGCTATACATGTGGATTTGACCACTAGCCTGACTAACATCTTCAATCCCCAGATGTACTCCAAGGGTAAGAGGAGCCCTAAATCCACTTGGTTTAATAATTCCTGCCGAATGGCAAAGGGCGCCCTTATCGATGCTATAAAATGCAAAGATAGATCCCTGATAAAAACAAAGAGGGCTCTATATAGTGATAGTATAAAGCTAGCCAAAAAGAACTGGGAGCTTGAAAGATGGGAAGCAATCAAACAGGCACTCACCAACCGGGATATGAAGGAGTTTTGGATCCTGGTTCGCACAGATAGCTCCACAGAGAACTCACCTATTGAGCCGAACATCGCTGCAGATGCCTGGAAACTTCATTTCCAATCGTTGTATTCCACACAGGACACTATAGAGCTCATTGAGGGAACTTTGCCAATTGCAGTAGGGAATCCCCTTGATGATGATGTAGGGTTCACTCTGACTGAAGTGCAGAGCGCAATTGGGAAGCTTCCCCTTGGAAAGGCCCCCGGTTTAGATAAGATCCCTGGGGATTTATTTCGGGAACAACCCAATATCTGGGGCCCCTATCTATGGGTAATATTTAACGCCATTTTAAATGGCATGAACATTCCAGATACCTGGCTAGGGGCTGACATTTTTCCAGTATACAAGAAGGGCTTACCCCTCCTGCCCACTAATTATAGGCCAATCAGCCTGATTGACGTAACTCAGAAGCTGTTTAGCAGGATTGTCCTGGAGCGTCTCCAGTCCTGGGTGGACGAGTGTGAAATTCTGAGTGCGTACCAGGCTGGATTTCGTAAAAACATTTCTACTATTGACCAAATCTTCAGGCTCCAATTATTATATTGGAAGACGGTGACAATAGAGGGTGGGAGCCTCTATTTGATCTTCGTTGATCTTAAATCAGCCTTTGATTTGGTACCTCGAGATAAACTGCGGGTGGTTCTAGAGCAAATGGGCATTCCGCCCTACTTGCTGTCTTTGATCAAGCGCCTGCATACTGGAATTTTGCCCAGGTGAGATACGGGAAATATGGGGAATTAACCCCACGTTTCCCAGTAAATAGAGGTGTAAGGCAGGGGTGTGTTCTGGCCCCCACACTGTTCTGTCTCTTTATTAACGGTCTGGTGGACCAATTAAATGAGGTAGCTAATAATGATGCCCCAAAGCTGGTCCGTGACAAGGTGCCAGCAGTGATGTTTGCGGATGACACCTTGTTACTATCCAAGTCTCCTATGGGCATCCAAAGGATCCTTGACAGCTTCTCCCTATTTTGCAAAGACAGGGGGTTGGAGATCAACACATCAAAAACCAAGTATATGGTTTTTAATCCAAGGCAAACTTCTCACCCAAATCCCTCCCTAAATGGCACCCAGCTAGAGAGGGTAGCTGTCTTTGATTACCTTGGTGTTACGCTGTCAGAAACATTTGGATGGGGCCCGCAGCAAGAAAAGGCAGGCTTAAGGCTATCACAGATGGCTGGGGGCATAGTAAAATCTTACAGGAACTCATCATTTAGACAGCCGGGCCCGCTGGCCGAGATTTATAAAGTCCAAATTAGGAGTGCTATAATGTATGGGGCAGAACTTTGGGGTCATCTTCCTGCAGGTGGACTGGCTAAATCTGAGAACAAGTTTATGAGGCAGCTCTTGGGTCTACTGCCAAGCACCCCCTCTCATCCCCTTACGTATGGACCTCGGGATTAGACCCCTAGAGGAGGAGATCGGTCTGCGACCTTTGACTTTTTGGCGTAGACTATGGGCGACCCCCGAATTAACAGCCTACCAGTCTGAACTCAAGGCGATTTTGGGACTCCCAGGGGTGGGAAAACTATCCTGGTTTGTAGACATAAAAGACCTGTGTTTTAGACTAGGTCGGCCAAACCTATGGACCCACCCTGAGGAAGTGTCCCCGATAATATCGCGGTTAGAACTAGTTAAAGCTTACAGACTGCTTAGACTGGCTGAAATTCAGGGGAGTACAAAACTAGGCCGCCTAACCTCTGACTTCCTCAATTTTAAAGACCAGTATCTATTTGAGTCTTTCCTTGATGTTGTTCATCCATTCATGGTGAGGAAACCATATACTCAGTTCAGATTGGGTTCCCTCCCGGTTCATGCATTTACAAGTAAATGGTCAAAAGCTTTTCCCATCGGATGTCCTGCTTGTAACTGCCAAGAAGAGTCAGCCATTCATGTTTTCTTCTTCTGCCCTGGCTATAATGTAGCCAGGAGGTACTGGCTCTTACCACTATGCAGGAACTTGGGGTATAGGCAGTGTCTGAGGCTTTTAGAGTTTTGAGAACTGACACTCATCCTCCGATTGTTTTTGCTGTGTCCCGTTTCCTCAACTCTATGTGGCATAGGCGCCGTAAGTTTTTAAATTCCCCGTGTATGTTAAATGTCCTTTGTATTTCTAATGTTTTAATACTATCAATTTATAAAACCATTGTTTTAACCTCTTTTAAATTTTAACATCTTTTTAACTGCTATGAAACTTGATTAACTCATCTGTATTCTGGTTATATTTTGTAATGTTTATCGATGTTTTTATTGCCCAAATCCAGTGATGTATGTATTTTATTTTCTGCTTTTATGGTCTATAATGACCGGAATAAAGCTTGGAAATGGTAAAAATGGCTATTCTTTACTATCCATTTGGGTATGATACAACAAACTCCTATGGTTTTGATCTCTTGTTGCTACAAAAGAAGCTCCTATTTTTCAACACTTGAAAACTGTGAAACACCATTTGAATGGCTCTCTTTGAAGGGTCACCCCCAAATTTTGCCTTCCTCCTCCTCTGTTTTTTTACCTTCTTTTTGTTAGCTTTAGGATTCTGAGCACTTAACCACTGCTGCCAGTGCTAAAGTGCAAGTGTTTCTACCCTAAACAGAGTGATATTGGCGTATACCCAATTGGCATGTTTAGTTAACTTATATGCTCCTTGTAAAGTGGTATGCCATATACCCAGGCCTAAATGTCGCTAGTGGGCCTGCAGCACGGATTGTGACCCCTACACAAGTAGCCTTTCAAACCTGTCTCAGGCCTGCCATTGCAGGGTCTGTGTGTGCAGTTTTCTGCCACTTTGACTTGCCATATAAAAGCACTTGCCAAGCCTTAAACTCTCCTTTTATTACACATGTCACCCCTAAGGTGGCCCTAGGTAGCCCAAAAGGTTGCTGTGTAAGTAAAAGGTAGGACATGTACTTCTAGGTTTCACATGTCATGGTAGCGACAAACACCCTAAATCATTTTTCACTACTTTGAGGCCTACTCCTCTCATAGGCTAGCATTTGGAGTTCCTTAATACACTTTTAAGCTGCAATTCCTGATTAGAAAGGAGTAGCTGCATCATGTGTCATATCTTTGGAATGGTAATGATAACTCCTCTTAACTGTAAAGTTGGATTTAACATTACTGTTTTAGAAATGCCACTTTTAGAAAGTGTCTGTAATGCAATGCCTCTCAGATCATAGATTGCCGTCAGTTTTAGAATCGGGATCTGCACAAGTCTCCCTGTTCAGGTTCTACTAATGAACTTATTCTAACTCTGGTGCAAGTTTTCACAGAACGTATGGATCCCCGTATTCCAATTTTTAAATACAACCCAACTAATTCAATAAATACTCTTACACTGGGCCATTGTCTGATTCATTATCTTTCTTATTGCTTTTTTTTTGCAAAGATTCAGTATCATATTTACACATATATATAAACACAATTCACACACTTTACAGTAACATAAATATGTGACATACTTCACTGTGACAATGTACAAATAATTAGTGAAAGTTTACGATTCAAACAAATAAATGACGATATGTGGAGACATCTCTTACACATAAGCAATCCCTAATCAAAACGACATGTCTTTTTACATTACACACATACAACATATATTTACAAGTGCTTTGTTCCTCTAACTTGTGGCAGATTGAACCAGATGTCTTTTTGGAGTATCTTGTGTCTGACTCTTGTTTATTGCTGGGACCAACTACCTTTATGTCCTCGCACATTTTTGTATATTGGCACTATTTTAAAGCAGCAGGCAAGCAGCCAGACAGTGGAAATAAGGAGCAAGACAGGCAACGCTCGTAAAGACACACTGGATCGAGTCTAAGCTAAAGGACAGGAAAGAGAGGCGTAATGCCTATTGTGTATACCATGGAAGACAGCCTTCCATGCAGAAAATAGAACTTACTTCAAGAAACTCCCATTCCTCCACAAGAAAAAACACGTGTCCCTCAAGAACACACTTGGCCCTGAAAAAGACCTTTCACACAACTACCACCAAGGTCCACTCCCGAAGGTCGAAATGCGTCGGCGTATCCCACAACAAGGTCAAGAGCTTAAACGAACAATTAATTGATGCATATGAGGCACCTTAAAGAAAGCGCGACTAAGGGCGCCATAACAAACTATCTATTCAAAGCTCTGACCTCATTAGGACCTTAAAATAGTGCCAATATACAAAAATGTGCGAGGACATAAAAGTACTTGGTCCCAGCAATAAACAAGAGTAGGACACAAGATACTCCAAAAAGACATCTGGTTCAATCTGCCACAAGTTAGAGGAACAAAGCACTTGTAAATATATGTTGTATATGTGTAATGTAAAAAGACATGTCGTTTTGTTTATGGATTGCTTATGTGTAAGAGATGTCTCCACATATCGTCATTTATTTGTTTGAATCGTGAACTTTCACTAATTATTTGTACCTTGTCACAGTGAAGTATGTCACATATTTATGTTACTGTAAAGTGTGTGAATTGTGTTTATATATATGTGTAAATATGATACCGAATCTTTGCCAAAAAAAGCAATAAGAAAGATAATGAATCAGACAATGGCCCAGTGTAAGAGTATTTATTGAATTAGTTGGGTTGTATTTAAAAATTGGAATACGGGGATCCATACGTTCTGTGAAAATTTGCACCAGAGTTAGAAGAAGTTCATTAGTAGAACCTGAAAAGGGAGACTTGTGCAGATCCCGGTTCTAAAACTGACGGCAAACTATGGTCTGAGAGGCATTGCATTGCAGAGACTTTATATTGATTCCAGCTTCTACAGCCCTTAACAGAATCACTCCGCTTTAGGAGACCCACTTTTAGAAAGTGGACATTTCTCAGCTCATACTGCTCTGTGTGCCTTGCAGCCTGTCTCCAATTCACGTCTGGGGTGGGTGACACCTACACTTTGTGCATTCCCTCTAGACAGCCAAAATCACAGGAAGGGTGAATGTGACAGAGAACTCATTAGCATTCTGATAGCTCTTCCTGGGCAGGAGGAGAGGAGGGAGCTGACACTTGCACCTGAATAGGCATTCTACTGTTTCCAACACAAAGGGCTGAATACCACCTACTGATAGGCTGAAGCCAGGGCTGGGAAGAAAGGGAGACCTGTGCAATTTAAGGGCCTGCTTTGAAGTCACCTCCACTTCAAAGGCACAACTGGGTATAAGTACTGGGCCTCTGACCCTACCAAGACAGTACACTACTGGACCTGTGAAGACTTTTGCCAGGAGTAAAGACTGCTGTGCTACAAGGATTGCCACCCTGCTTGACTGCTTCTTTGGAAGAACTGCTCTTCTGCTTTGCTGTGTTGTCCTGCTACCTGCTGATCTCTGCCCTGCTGAGGACAAGGATGGACTGATCTCACTTGAACCCACAGTGACTCCAAGGGCTTGCTGGCTTTCCTCCTATTCTGAAGATTCAGGGCCAATAAAGACTCTTTAACCTGGCTCTTTAACCTCTCGTAGTTCTTCTCCTGTTCTTCCCGCTGTGAATCTGCAACCCAGCACCGGGACACCTCAGTTGGAGGTAGCCGTGCGCTTTATACATTTCTTCTTCTTCTTCTTCTTCTTCTTCTTATTATTATAAGACTTCCTTCAGCCCTGCAACAACACCAGGACTCTGCCATCTGTGAGTCTTGCCCTTCCAAGCGGTTCCAATCCAGTCCTGGACCCTTGAAAGGTAACTTCTGCTGTGCAGAACCATCAAAATCAATACAGTGACTACTTTGAGCCCATCGGAACTGATGCAATGCCCTTTGATGCCGACGCAGGAGCTGATCAACGACATCACTTTGACGGACTGCGTGTCTCGATAACGATGGACAGCACAGCTAGATGATGACACAGGGCCTGCATCGTAAAGAGGTTCATCAACTAAGCCTTCATCGACTGTAAAGATCTGAACCGACGCATTGAGTCTTCGACGTCAACGCTAGCTCAATCCAAGGTTCTTTTTTAGCTGGACCTGTGTGAGTCCTGTAGCCAGACTGCCTTCCATCGCAGATGGCCTGAATTTTGGATGTACCCCGGTACAGCGCGACCTCAAGTAACCCCTAAGCACTATTTGCTTCTAAGCACTACTTTCTCATTTACTTTTTAAAAATTCATAACTCAGGTTCCACTTATCAGAGTTTTGTCATTTTGGCCTATTTTTCTATATAATCTATTTTTCTAAACCTGTGGGGAGGATTTTTTTGTTTTTCATTGTGTTACTGTGTGTGTGTGTGTTGCACAAATACCTTACATATTGCCTCTTTAAATAGGCCTGACTGCTCTGTGCCAACATACCAGAGGGTGAGCACAGGTTATCTTTTAGTGTGTATCTAGCTCACCCTGACTAGAGTGGTGGTTCCTGCTTGTATAGGGTGCATACTCTGACAACCAGAAACCCCAGTTCTTACAGAAACTAAGAACTCCGGAAAATATTCTGTAAAAAACATCTCCCAATGAATGCAATAGTAGTTCTCAAATTAGGCTCCGTCACAAACTTCACTTTTGGACACGTACACGTTTAGGGAACCTGGATAGAAAATCGACTCTGCTGTTACTTCCATCACGCAAAACTCAATGTCAAATTGATAATTCAACAATGTTGTGGCCAACCTAGCTACTCCTGGTGTAGAGTTCTTGACATTTACTCTGTTTAGAATGAAAACCAACGGAGTTTGATCTGTTTTAATTATGAAACTTTTACCACAAAAGTTATAATAAAATTTCTCAACTGCTGACATACACATTAATAACTCCCTCACAATAACTAAATGAATTTAAGCTTTGTTTAACACTTGACACAAAACCAATAGACCATTTTTTATCATTATAAAACTGTGTCAAGACAACACCAAACCCAAACCCACTTGCATCTACCATGACAATTTTGAATTGTATGGTTCAATGCGTTGGCAGTTACTATTTTTCTGTTAACCTATCAACCCTGGTCAACCATTTTTTGACACTCTTTGTTGCATTGAAACATGCCACCTTTTTTCAATATGTTTTTTAGACAAGCTGTTTGTTTAGCATACTCTGGAATGAAACACTGCTAAAACTCATACAGTGCAAGGATTTCTACCTTACCTTGTCCTTGGTGACTGGTGCATTCAAGATCACCTGTCAATCAATGACGTGATTCAATCTTCTCATCTGAAATTAAATGCTTCAGGTACTCAATTATCTGTTTGCCTGGTCACATTTCTCCTTTTTGACAATAACCCATGTTCTGGTATGCATGATTTACAAAGCTTTTCTGAAAAGCATATAATGCTCCTCTCAAGTCTTGGTGTAAATCAACACATTCTCTTGAAATTCTTCCGCCACAGCAACCTCTTCAAATAATAAGCACGTTATTGGTCAAAATACTGAGGCAGCTAAGGTCATTCCAAAAAGCATGCTACAATATAGAAACATGCCACCTATGCATACAAATGCCATCACATGAAAGGACTCTGGCTTAATTTCAGCTTAGTGATATGCTGGAGTCAAATCATCCAAAATGTTTGATTCTCCTAGCATGGCTAATTGTTCTCTAATTTCGGGCAGGGTGAATCCACCCAAATTTCATGGTTGAGACTGCTCAGATCCACACAAACTCTTATGTACCTGTATTTTTGCAAGTCATAACCTAGGCAGAAAGCCAAACAGCTGTTTTAATGGGCTCAATGATCTCTTTTAGGTACAACATATTAAGTTATTTTTCCAAATCTTCTCTTACACTAAAAGATACTCCCCAAAGTATATGCTTGACTGGTAGGGCTCCTGATTTATCATTTATGCTGTGTTTAAATCTTTTTATTTTTCCTATCTTCGAACTAAACACCTTGGGATACTTTTCTATGATTTCCACTAAGTAATTTCCATTTCTTATTACTAACACTTCTTCTTTGGCACTGGCCTGAGAATCATACCAAACAGCCCCTGATGTCTGTCCCCGTCACAGCTACATCAACTTTTCCTTTTATTTTCTGGCCTCTGAAAACCAAGATATCCTCAAAATACCCTAACAACTTTATTTTTCAAATCTCATAAGAGGCAGGACCACAGTTGGGAAGCGTCAATTCTCTAGTTTTGATTTTTCTTTAAAAGGTCTCCAGTAATCATAGTGATTGTTGTGCCAGAGTTGAAAAGAAGTTGGAGGTATTTGCTCCCCATCACACCGTCACCATCCTTGCTCCATATCCTCCTCTAGAGATGCTAATACAGTGTCCTGCATGTTTTCTGTGACCTTATCACCTTCACTGTGTTTTACAGCATTCACCCTACTTTGTGTCCTTCTTGGCCTTTGACATACTTTGGAAAAATGTCGTACTTTACCACATGTTCCACACACTAAGGGGCATATTATCAAGTCCTGGCGATAACTATCGCCAGCGTCAGTTAGCGGGAGTTTTTTTATCGCCTTCTTTCCCTGATAATTATCGCCTTGTTATCGACGTATTATCAACACGTCGGTAACAGGCGATAGTGTCAGGGAACGGCGTAGAAAACTCCCACTAACTTCTTAGCGATGGCGATAGGTATTTAGGCGATACCTAGCTATCGCCGTGTTATCGTTGATAATATGCCCCGTGGTTCTATATAATGGAAGCGAAAAAAGATTCACAAGTGAGTAATTTCATAAGAACACGCATTCCAAACTTTTCTCTTTTAAATTGTCTAAAGTGGGAAAGGTGCTTAAAAATCAATAGCTTCTTCCTATTACTTAGCAATTTTAATGTATCAACTGAATTCCATTAAGGACATCATCTGAACTGTGAAACTGCTGTCTATTCCACATGACCCAAAATGGTCCCTTTTCAAATCCATTAGCTAAAATTATGTGATATGCTGGTGAATTAATCATTCGTGCCCAGCAGCATGAACTGAAGCACATAAACTGAATATTGATCTTGGTGGGGGCTACTGCTAAAAGCCATGGAATCAGCCGCAGGTATGTTCTCTGAGCAGTTGTGATATAATTAACAGTAAGATATGCAGGCTTTAATAGTTCATTAAATCTGCTACCAGGGAGTGTTTAATAACAATGGCCTCACGATCACATCCACTGCTTTGAAGGAACAAGTGATGACTGCTCCATTCAGCAGCACTCTGGAATTTGTGGGTACGTAAATCAGCAACCAATTGAAGCTACATAGAGGGGATTTTTTAAGTTCATGTTGCAAACCTGTGATTAAAGTCATTCAACCTGCGTAATTAGCATATCATTTTCAAGGACATCTGTCTTTTGATATCACGTTATGACCTATATTTAATTGCAACAATAACAAAAGAAAACATGTTTCCTTTTCAAAATTAATTGGAATGAATGAATGAATGCATGCAAATATTTCCGATTCCTCATGCCTCACAGTGAAGCTTGTTTTTCTGCTTTCCAGGGCGCTGGCCTTCGCAAAGTACCTTTCTTGCGTTAAGTCTGATCTGGAACACTAGCAGCATATTATTATGCAAATGAGAGTACACTGGTACTTGGCAATTATGTAATTTTGCATCGTTTGGTTCAAATCTGATACCTGTGATTTTTGGAATGTATTGTGGATTTTGGAATGTAATACTTGGTTCAACAAAGGGTGTGACGGCTAAACATGTGCACTATTCATCCATGTAATGTTGTGATAGCTGACAATTCATTTCATGTCACATTTCACTGTCACTGGTGTTTTGCTAGCCCTTTAAAAAAGTTTCACTTTACTGGCGTTTGGGATGACCAAGAGCCACCAAGTATCAAATGCACGCCTAGTTAAAAAAAATAGGGGCATATTATCAAGTCCTGGCGATAACTATCGCCAACTCCAGTTAGCGGGAGTTTTTTTAACGCCTTCTATCCCTGAAATTTATCACCTTGTTAGCGGCGTATTACCAACACGTCGCTAACAGGCGATATTTTCAGAGATCAGCGGAGAAAACTTCCGCTATCATCAGCGCAATGGCGATAGGAAAACCGGCGATAGCGGGTGGAATCTAGCGATAAGCCCTTAGCGAAATAAAAACGCACGCTAGGCAGCAAGTGTGGACTTAGAAAAAATAGCCTATCAGTCCACCTCCCATAGAAAAGATGTCCAAAAAAAAAGTTTAATGCAGATATGAGCAGCCAGGGCCAAGTGCAGCACACATCAACAACCCCCTCAAGCCACCCAACATCCAGGATGACCAGGATGAGAGCCTGGATGCCCCGCTGGACCTGCATCTGTAGCCTGCATGCCTCGCTGGACCTGCGCCTGGAGCCTGGAGTGGGATGTGGAGGAGCTGTGGAGTCGATGAGCCGTGTGGCGGGAGACATTGATGCGCGACGATCGCCCGTACCTGGTGGTGAAGTCTGGCAGGTCGCATGGATGGAGACACGTTGCTGACCTGTGTGAGAAGTCCGCCTTGCACCCCTTGGAGCAGTTAATGGTAGAGGCGCTCCTGCGCACCAACGTAGTGAGGTCCGCATCGCATACTACAATCCACCACTACACCGGGGTGCACGGAGGGGATTACCAACGGAGGCTGCCGTCTCCCTGCATCACAGGCCGGATGATGTTGGGCTGACCGTACGCTGTAGAGTCTGAGGCCCCTGTGCCACGCCGAACTTGTTTGGCGTGAGCGCTGCAACTTCACGCCTAAGGGAGCCCTGCTGCATCAACTGCATTGGGAGGACCACCAGCGGACTAGGTGGCGACTGCTGTACCCAGCCTAGTGAAATCACACCTGGCTCAGGCTCCTGCTGGCTGAGTCACAGATTTGGACAGATTGCAGTGGATTCTGCCACTGTGTCAATGTCCAGGTAAGGAGAAGGTGGGACGCGTAGCGCCGGAGGTCTGGGGGCGAGTCGCTGAGGCCTATCACATGTAGATGACGCACCCCCAGTGGCGGCTCTTCCGCTATGGTGGAAGAGCGTTGCCCCACCGCCTCAAGCAGTGCAGAAAAGGAACAATCATCACATGATGATAACTCAATCAATCAATCAGGGGAATTGTAAGCGCGTTACTCACCCGTGAGGGTCTCAAGTCGCTGAGGGGCAGGGGCCGCAGATCTGTTAGGCGAAGAGCCAGGTCTTGAGGGTCTTCCTGAAGGTGTTCAGGGAGGGGGCGCGTCTGATGTCTGCCGGTAGCTCGTTCCAGGTCTTGGCTGCAATGTGGGAGAAGGATCTTCTGCCTGCTCTGGCTCTGTGGATGCATGGGGTTTTGGCCAGTGCGAGGTTGGAAGATCGGAGGTTTCTTTTGGGTACGTGGAAGTTGATTATGTCGTTGAGGTATTTGTGTCCGTTGTTGTGTAGGCATTTGTAGGCGTGAGTGAGGATTTTGAAGGTGACTGTTTTCTCCATGGGGAGCCAGTGGAGTCTACGTAGGTGTTGGCTGATGTGTTTGTGCCGGGGATGCCGAGGGTGAGTCTGGCGGCGGTGTTCTGTAATGTCTGGAGTTTGCGGAGTAGGGACTTGTAAATGCCGGCATAGAGTGCGTTTCATTAGTCCAGTCTGCTGGTGATGAGTGCATGGTGACTGTCTTCCTTGACTCCGGGGGGATCCATTTGAAGGTCTTGCGGAGGATGCGGAGGGTGTTGAAGCAGCTGGAGGTGACGGCGTAGACCTGTCAGTTCATGGTGAGGGATGAGTCGAGTACGATGCCGAGGTTTTTGGCGTGGTCCGAGGGGGTTGGTGGGCTTCCGAGGGCGGCGGCCACCAGGTGTTGTCCCATGCTGAAGGGGTGGTTCCAAGGACGAGGACTTCTGTCTTCTCGGCGTTGAGCTTCAGGCAGCTGTTGCTCATCCAGACTTCGACGTCATGCATTCCTTTCTGGAAGTTGAGTCTGGTGGTGGTGGGGTTTTTGGTGAGGGAGAGGATGAGCTGGGTGTCATCAGCTTAGGATACGATGTTGAGGCCGTGTTGTCGGACGATGGCAGCAAGAGGGCCATGTAGATGACCTCAGAGATGACCCCTGTGGGACTCCGCTGGTGATTTACGTGGGATCGGAAAGGAAAGGTGGCAGTCTGATCCTTTGGCTCCTTCCGGTGAGGAATGATCGGATCCAGTCTAGGGCTGTTCCTTGTATGCCGGCGTCATGTAGTCTGGCGACTAGTGTGCATTGGGAGACGGTGTCGAAGGCCGCTGACAGGTCGAGTAGGATGAGGGCTGCGGCATGGCCTTGGTCCAGGAGGTTGCGGATGTCGTCTGTGACGGCTAGTAGGGCGGCCTCGTTGCTGTGGTTGCTTTGCAATCCGGATTGGGACGGGTCGAGGATGGCGTTGTCTTCAATGAATCGTGTCAGTTCCCTGTTGACTGTTTACTCTGCAACTTTGGCTGCGAAGGGGAGGAGCGAGATGGGCCGGTAGTTCTTGAGGTCGGTGGGGTCAGCTGTGGGCTTTTTGAGCAGGGGCCTGACTTTTGCACGCTTCCAGTCGTCTGGGTAGGTGCCTGTTTTGAAGGTGGTGTTGATGGTGCGTTGTAGTTCGTGTGCGATGGCGGACGCAGCTCTGTGGTAGATGTGAGGAGGGCAGGGGTCGGTGGGGGTCCCTGAGTGGATGCCTTTCCATGGTCGAGGCGGTGTCTTCGGCTGTGACTGGCGTCCAGGTGGAGATGGTGGGCTGGCTGGTGTGTCTGGGGGGCGGTGGGCCGGCTGTGGCGTCTGCTGGATGTTCTGCAAAGTTGTCGTAGAGTATTTTGATCTTGAAGAGGAAGTAGGTTCCACGCTTATCGCAGAGGTCTTGGGACGGGGTGATGTCTGTGGCTTTGCTGCGTGGGTTGTTGAATTCATGAATGACACTGAAGAGTTGCTTGGAGTTGGTGGAGTTTTTGAGGAGTTTGTTGTGGATGAAGTCCCTCTTGGTGGTCCTGATTTGGTTGTGGTAGTCCATCATGGCGTCCTTGTAGGTGGTGTAGATTTTGGGTGTCTTGGTGTTTCTCCAGTTCTTCTCCAGGCGTCTGCAGGTGTGTCTTGCTTCTTGGAGATCGGTGGTTAACCAGGCGGCTTTCCTGGGGTGCTGTTTGTCGGGGTTGCGTAGCGGGGCGAGCTTGTATGCGCAGTTGGAGATCCAAGTGTGGAGTTCTCTGGCTGTGACATTGGTGTCGGGTGCCCAGATGTGGTTGTCTCGGGTGAGGGTGGAGTTGAGTTGCTCGTCGGTAACCTTGCTCCAGTTCCTCCGTGGTGTGAGTGGGGCTGGTTTGGGTGCCTTGTGTTTGTCAACGGCGATGTGTACGCAGTGGAGGTCGGTCCATGGCGGTTGCGTTGTGTGGCTGAAGTGAACGCTGTTTCCTGCCGCAAAGATGGGGTCGAGGGTGTTGCCTGCTCTGTGGGTCTGTGTGGTGACGAGTTATTTAAGTCTGATGTTGGTGAGGTTGTCACGAAGGATGGTGGAGTTGGGGTCGCTGGGGTTGTCGAGGTGGAAGTTCAGGTCTCCAATGAGTGTGTCGTTCATTGAGGCGATGGCATGGGGTGCGATGAAGTCGGTGATGGTGGTGGCGAAGGGTGTCCGGGGGCCGGGGGGTCTGTAGACAAGGGTTCCTCGGAGTGTGGAGTTGTGGCTGGTCTGGATCTGGAAGTGCAGGTGTTCGGCAGAGGGGAAGGTTTCGCTGGAGGTGTTGAGGCGGGGGGTGCTCTTGTGGGCGATGGCGAGGCCCCCTCCCGGGTGGTTGGGGCGGTCCTCCCTCTGGATATGGTATCCGTCCGGGATGGCGGTGTTGATGTTGGGGGCGGAGGAGGTGTTGGTCTAGGTCTCTGTGAAGAAGTCGTTGTCGGGCGAGAGAGAGTTGAGTAGGTTACAGATTTCCACGGCGTGTTTGTGCACGGAGCGCACGTTGAGGAGGATGCATCTTAGGGTGTCGCCGGTGCTGGCGTCGGCTGTGTTGGAGTCCGGGGTGGTGGTTAAGGTCTGGCGGCAGTGGAGGCAGGAGAACTGGAGGGTGGCTGTGCTGTAGCAGTGGGGGGCCAGAAATCCAGGGTTCCTGGCGCTGGTTGCGGTCGGGTCGCGGACGGGCGCAGACGGGCTTGGCTTAGGCGTGCCTTCTGTGCGCCAGCGGCGCACATCCGCTGCACAACTGCGCAGCGTCCGCCATTTAGTAGGGGAGGGGGGAGGAATGATCAGCTGGGAGGCAGCAATGGGCGAGGACAGGGGTGCGGGCCACAGGGGCAGCAGCGGCGGGAAGTGAGGGCTCCGAGAAGCCAAAAAAAAACCATCAAAAGTTAAAAACAAGGGATAACTAACTGATGTAATCATGCTATGTATCCTCAGGGGGTGGGAGGGTGGGTAGGACTGCTCCAAACACAGAGCAGGGCATGGGCGTATTGGCATGCCCACTCAAGTGCGCAATGACTGTTTGGTCGGCCCACTTAGGCTGCCCAAAGCAGTCATGCGCACTTCCCTGTTCGTAATGCAGGTCGCATTACAGCCTGCATGGAGAATATGGCCACCCCTCCGGCCCCTGACTGCATGACTCGTCCCGTTGCCGATTACCAATCCCACCGCTGCATCGCAGCGTTGTGATTGTCTCAGGGGAGGGAGCCTGGCTGCCTACTTCCTTTTCCTGGAAGCAGACGCAGGAGAGCAGGAGCTCCAAAGACACGGGACACGGCTTCGAGGTAAGACTTCCCTCAATAAATTTTTAACAACACGCGCTCACACACACATCCCTGCGTCCACGCACCATCCAGTGTTATTTCCGGTGTTTCCCACCTCACAGCTGTCCAGCCCCCCGCACTTCTCAATGTTGTCCGCTGTGCGCCCATGCACAGCGGGAGTACCACTCGTGTGCCAAAGGCACATACGTTGTTGCGACGCATGCCATCACCTCGCATTCCATTCCAATGCATACTGATACTAGGCACATTGCAACAGTAGAGTGGGTGTTGCATAGTGGAGACGTTAAGGTCACTGTTCCCACTTCAGTGAGTGCAACCCAAAACTGACCTTTGCACCACAAACCCAACCCTGAACCCTGGAATTCCTTTTTTGAGTCCCCAAAACACACACAAAAATCACATTTGAGACAAATGCACACACCATTTTTAATTTTTAGCCCAAAATTCACCCCATGTTTCATATTTTACCCCAAAATTCACCCCATTTTTCATATTTTACCCCAACAAACACCGCATTTTCCATATTTTACCCCAAAAAACATCCCATTTTTCATATTTTACCCCAAAATTCACCCCATTTTAAAAATATTTTACCCCAAAAAACACCCCATTTTTCATATTTTACCCCAAAAACACCCCATTTTTCATATTTTCCTGCCCAAAAAACGTACATTTTCAAATTTTACCCCAAAACCCATACACACATGAGAAACTTTAATTTACCCCATTACTGACCTCACAATGCGTTGTGATCAAATGCGATGTTAAGGCACCCGCGTTGTCGGAGTTGCGTTGTTAACGATGTACTGCCTGCATTGTAATGGTCGTCTCCTGTGCCAAAGGCAACCCATAGGCTACGCCGTTTGCGTCCGTCTGCCCCTGGACCGCGCTCAGCAACAAGGAGCATTCCTCTTGGACACTGCACCACTACAACGCTAGCACCCTCCTCGCCATCAACCCTGGACGCCACCTTGCCTGCCAGGACCAACCTCTGCTCCATGCCGGACATCGCCTTCACCATCACTGACGGCTGCAGTATCACCCGCAAGGAGCACCCCGACCGTCAAGGAGGAGGCATTGCCGTCACCTACAGAGGCACACTCCAACTGACAAAGCACTCTAATGTGCCAAGGGGGACCATGGACCACGTCAACTCCCAGATCCGGACCAAGCCCAAGAACATCCTCTGCGGCACCCTCATGTGCAGGCCCCCCGGGCCATGGCCCCCCATTCTCCAATGCCATTGTAGACCTCATTGCACCCCAGGGTCTCCCATCCACCAACGATATCCAACTCGGTGTACTCAAGTTCCACCTGGACAACCCCAGTGACCAGAGCACCTCCTCCTCCTGGGGAGGGTCACCGACATCAGACGCAAGCAGCAAGTCACCTCAACAGGCCACATAGCAGGACACACGGTCGAACACGTCACCTCCGCCAGTTGGTACTTCAACTACAGCCACAACACCGGACTCTCCTGGACCGACCATCATTGGTAACATCACGTCTTCACCTTGCCCACCGAACTCCACCGCCATCATCGCACCCCCTCGCAGCTGGATCAAGGCCAGCGAAGAACATCTCGTCAACTCCCTCCGCACCAACACTCCACCAATGCTTCCAAACGATGACACCGCAGCGCGCAACCACCACCGATGGATCTCCAACAGCGCCGACATTAGGGCACCCCTCATGAACAGCACTGCGTCAGTACCTTCCGCCTGCCTAATGGCAGGCGTGAGGGTGAGGCAGTGCCACAGGGATAGTCTGGCCCCATGCATTGCTGGAGTTGCGTCATGGTTGTGACACGACTGCAGCAATGCTTGACTTTAGCGCCAGCAGATACGTCAGGATTCCTGACGTATCTGTCATTACTTGCGTCATGGAGCGCTGTCCAGTGATTACAGCGCATCCATGCTGTCGCAAGAAGGGCGTAGTGAGAAGTGTTGCAACGCTGTCTTGTCACAGCGCAGCAACAGTTTTCATGACTGGGGCACAGGTATGCGCACTATCTTATTGATTGTGCGCATTCCTGCACTGTAGTTTTGTCGCAGAGCAGCGCTGCAACATTGCTTGCAGCGCTGGCCAGCGCCAAAACCTGCAGAGATATGGGCCCAAGTTTTATCACCATTTTTAAGACCAGCTATTTTCTGGTCTTAAGTAACTGGCTCTAACTGCTGTTAGAGCCAGTTTTTTGGCTCTTCAGAATTTCAAGGAGCCCCTTGATAATATGGAGTAGTGGTGTTTGCGTGCCTTTTGCACGGGAACGCCTACTTTGCATGTAATTAGCAATAAATATCGCTAACATGCTTTGAGATAAAAAACGGGCCGCTATCGCCCAAACACTCACGCTAAGGCCCGTTTGCTGCAGCTTGCTAATAGTGAGATAAAATTATCGCCGCTTTAGCGGCAAAAAAGTGACTCTAAAGCGGCGATAGGCCCTTGATAATATGCCCCTAAATGTTTTACTGGACAATATACTTATGCAGGAAGACAAAAATTTGATGGTTGGTATATTTGTATTAATCTCAGCCACTCGTTATTACTCGGCCGGCATTTCAATCCATTATTGTTTGCCCATCATCCAACATCAGACAGGAATCAGCTATATGCAAATCAGCCTTAAACCTGCACCAATACGAACAATCCAGCGGCAACTTTGCAGACTGAGGTTCCATGCTGAGGGTGCCATAGCCACAGGAAAAAAGATTCACCCTACTAAAGAGGCCCAAGGAGCCCTAAACATCTTTGAGGTGTTTTTGTGTTCTTCAGAGGGTCCTGCTTTGGCCTGCTCTCTTTTGCCAATATGATCACCCATTGCACAAACTAATAAAAATAATAATGAGATTTATAGAGCGCATAGCTACTTCATGCGCACTGTCCCAGCGCTAGGATACTGATTCCATAAAAATATTGGTGCCCATCCTGCAGGATAGGTCTCAACCAGATCTGAAGAGCCAGGTTTTCAGTTTTTTCCTGAACAGAATTTCACATGGAGCTTGCCGATTAACCCCTTCGCTGCTAGGCCTTTTCCCCTCCTGTGCTAAGCCTTTTTTTGGCTATTTGGAGTAGTTCGCGCTTAGGGCCCTGTAACTTTTTGACCACATAAGGTATCCATGCCAAATTTGCGTCCTTTTTTTCCAACATCATGGGGATTCTAAAGGTACTCAGGGTTTGTGGATTCCCCTGGAGGGGACCCAGAAATTAGCCAAAATACAGCTAAAGTTTTTTTTTTGGGGAAAAATGCGAAAAAGGGCTACAGATGAAAGCATGTGGTTTTTTCCCTGCAAATGGCATCAAAAAAGGGGTTGTGGTGCTGAAATCACCATCTTCCCAATTTCAGGGACAAGCAGACTTTTGTCAGAAAACCAAAATTTTGTACACAGTTTTGGCATTTTTCTGGGACATAGCCTATTTTTGCTATTTTTTGTGCTTTCAACCTCCTTCCAGTTAATGGTAGAAATGGGTATGAAAGCAATAATGGATCCTGGAAAGCCATGCATTTCTGAAAAGTAGACAAAATTCTGAATTCAGCAAGGGGTCATTTGTGTAGATCCTTCAAGTTTTCTTTATAGAAGCAAACAGTTAAATATAGGAAAAATTGAAAATTAGTTGAAAAAACAGCCATTTGTGTCAACGTTTTCACCTGTAACTTCTTCTAATTATGACAGCTATTTGAAAGCAATATACCGTTACATCCGCTGGACCTTTCTGGTTGTGGCGATATATAGGACTTGTAGGTTCACCAAGAACCCGACGAACCCAGAGCCAATAACTGAGCAGCGTCTTGCAATGGTTTTTTATTATGTCCCGGGTATATAGCAATTATTCTGGGAAAATTTATACATGGAAAAATCGGTATGAAAGGCACCTATGTATTTCTGAAATGGGAACAAAATATAGAGTTTAGAAACAGTAGATATTTGCACATTTCCAAAATTGGGAGTACCCATACCAGCATGAGAATTATAGGTCATTTTTCAAAATGACTTATTTTTTACACATTGTCTTTCATTTGGAAGGCAGAAATGCATCGAAAGTCAATAGATAATAACAGTTGCTCTACAATTTTGTGTTACCCTAAGTCTCCCGATAAAAATGGTACCTCACTTGTGTGGGTAGGCCTAGTGCCCGCGACAGGAAACGGCCCAAAACGCAACGTGGACACACCACATTTTCACAGTGAAAAATGACCCTTTTTTTGCAAAGTGCCTAGCTGTAGTTTTTGAACCCTAGCTCTGCCGGCACCTAGGGAAACCTATACATTTTTGAAAACTAGACACCCAGGGGAATGCAGGATGGGATGACTTGACTGGCTCTCACCAGGTTCTGGTACCCAGAATCCCTTGCAAACCTAAACAATTGTCCAAAAAACCACATTTTCCTCACTTTTCTGTGGTGGAAAGTTCTGGAATCTGCGTGGATCCATAAAATTCTACCCACCCCGCGTTCCCCAAAGTCTTCCGAGAAAAATGGTACCTCACTTGTGTGGGTAGGCCTAGTGCCCGCGACAGGAAACAGCGCAAAACGCAACGTGGCCACACCACATTTTCACAGTGAAAAATGACCCTTTTTTTGCAAAGTGCCTAGCTGTAGTTTTTTAACCCTAGCTCTGCCGGCACCTAGGGAAACCTAGCAAACCTATACATTTTTGAAAACTAGACACCCAGGGAAATCCAGGATGGGGTGACTTGACTGGCTCTCACCAGGTTCTGGTACCCAGAATCCCTTGCAAACCAAACAAATTGTCAAAAAACCCACATTTTCCTCACTTTTCTGTTGTTGAAAGTTCTGGAATCTGCGTGGATCCACAAAATTCCACCCACCCCGCATTCCCCAAAGTCTTCCAAGAAAAATGGTACCTCACTTGTGTGGGTAGGCCTAGTGCCCACGGCAGGAAACAGCGCAAAACGCAACGTGGACACACCACATTTTCACAGTGAAAAATGACCCTTTTTTTGCAAAGTGCCTAGCTGTAGTTTTTTAACCCTAGCTCTGCCGGCATCTAGGGAAACCTAGCAAACCTATACATTTTTGAAAACTAGACACCCAGGGGAATCCAGGATGGGGTGACTTGACTGGCTCTCACCAGGTTCTGGTACCCAGAATCCCTTGCAAACCTAAACAATTGTCAAAAAAACCACATTTTCCTCACTTTTCTGTGGTGGAAAGTTCTGGAATCTGCGTGGATCCACAAAATTCCACCCACCCACGTTCCCCAAAGTCTTCTGAGAAAAATGGTACCTCACTTGTGTGGGTAGGCCTAGTGCCCGCGACAGGAAACAGTGCAAAACGCAATGTGGACACACCACATTTTCACAGTGAAAAATGACCCTTTTTTTGCAAAGTGCCTAGCTGTAGTTTTTTAACCCTAGCTCTGCCGGCACCTAGGGAAACCTAGCAAACCTATACATTTTTTAAAACTAGACACCCAGGGTAATCCAGGATGGGGTGACTTGACTGGCTCTCACCAGGTTCTGGAACCCAGAATCCCTTGCAAACCTAACAAATTGTCAAAAAAAACACATTTTCCTCACTTTTCTGTGGTGGAAAGTTCTGGAATCTGCGTGGATCCATAAAATTCCACCCACCCCGCGTTCCCCAAAGTCTTCCGAGAACAATGGTACCTCACTTGTGTGGGTAGGCCTAGTGCCCGCGACAGGAAACAGCGCAAAACCCAACGTGGCCACACCACATTTTCACAGTGAAAAATGACCCTTTTTTTGCAAAGTGCCTAGCTGTAGTTTTTGAAAACTAGCTCTACCGGCACCTAGGGAAACCTAGCAAACCTATACATTTTTGAAAACTAGACACCCAGGGGAATCCAGGATGGGGTGACTTGACTGGCTCTCACCAGGTTCTGGAACCCAGAATCCCTTGCAAACCTAAACAATTGTCAAAAAAAACACATTTTCCTCACTTTTCTATGGTAGAAAGTTCTGGAATCTGCATGGATCCACAAAATTCCACCCACCCCGCATTCCCCAAAGTCTTCCGAGAAAAGTGGTACCTCACTTGTGTGGGTAGGCCTAGTGCCCGCGACAGGAAACAGCGCAAAACGCAACGTGGACACACCACATTTTCACAGTGAAAAATGACCCTTTTTTTGCAAAGTGCCTAGCTGTAGTTTTTGAACCCTAGCTCTGCCGGCACCTAGGGAAACCTACCAAACCCACACATTTCTGAAAAGTAGACACCCGGGGGATTCCAGTGAGGTATGTCTTGCGTGGATCCCCCACGTTTTCTTACCCAGAATCCCCTGCAAACCTGAAATTTTACTGAAAAAATCACTTTTTTCACACATTTGTGTGTGGGAAAGTTGTGGCATCACCGGGCTGACACAAATTTCCTACCACCCAACGTTCCCCCAGGTCTCCCGATAAAAATGGTGCCTCACTCTGGTGGGAGGCCCAAGTACCCGCGACAGGCAAAGGCCCAAAACGTATTGAGGCGACATCAAAATTGCCTATCACAAAACGACCTGGTTTTGCAAGGGGGGTCCCATGACTTTTTGGCCCGGGGCTCGGCGGCCACCTAGGGAAACCTACCAAACCCACACATTTCTGAAAACAAGACACCCGGGGATTCTAGGGAGGTATGGCTTGCGTGGATCTCCCAACGTTTTCTTACCCAGAATCCCCTGCAAACCTGAAATTGTGCTGAAAAAATCACTTTTTTCACACATTTGTGTGTGGGAAAGTTGTGGCATCACCGGGCTGACACAAATTTCCTACCACCCAGCGTTCGCCCAGGTCTCCCGATAAAAATGGTGCCTCACTCGGGTGGGAGGCCCAAGTACCATCGACAGGCAAGGGCCCAAAACGTATTGAGGCGACATCAAAATTGACTATCACAAAACAACCTGGTTTTGCATGGGGGGTCCCATGACTTTTTTTCCCGGGGCTCGGCGGCCACCTAGGTAAACCTACCAAACCCACACATTTCTGAAAACTAAACACCCGGGGGATTCCAGGGAGGTATGACTTGCATGGATCCCCCAACGTTTTCTTACCCAGAATCCCCTGCAAACCTGAACTTTTGCTGAAAAAATCACTTTTTTCACACATTTGTGTGTGGGAAAGTTGTGGCATCACCGGGCTGACACAAATTTCCTACCACCCAGCGTTCCCCCAGGTCTCCTGATAAAAATGGTGCCTCACTCGGGTGGGAGGCCCAAGTACCTGCGACAGGCAAGGGCCCAAAACGTATTGAGGCGACATCAAAATTGCCTATCACAAAACGACCTGGTTTTGCAAGGGGGTCCCATGACTTTTTGGCCCGGGGCTCGGCGGCCACCTAGGGAAACCTACCAAACCCACACATTTCTGAAAACTAGACACCCGGGGGATTCCAGGGAGGTATGGCTTGTGTGGATCCCCCAACGTTTTCTTAGCCAGAATCCCCTGCAAACCTGAACTTTTGCTGAAAAAATCACTTTTTTCACACATTTGTGTGTGGGAAAGTTGTGGCATCACCGGGCTGACACAAATTTCCTACCACCCAGCGTTCCCCCAGGTCTGCCGAAAAAAATGGTGCCTCACTCGGGTGGGAGGCCCAAGTACCCGCGACAGGCAAGGGCCCAAAACGTATTGAGGCGACATCAAAATTGGCTATCACAAAACGACCTGGTTTTGCAAGGGGGGTCCCATGACTTTTTGGCCCGGGGCTCGGCGGCCACCTAGGGAAACCTACCAAACCCACACATTTCTGAAAAGTAGACACCCGGGGGTATTCCAGGGAGGTATGGCCTGCGTGGATCCCCCAACGTTTTCTTACCCAGAATCCCCTGCAAACCTGAAATTTTGCTGAAAAAATAACTTTTTTCACACATTTGTGGGTGGGAAAGTTGTGGCATCACCGGGCTGACACAAATTTCCTACCACCGAGCGTTCCCCCAGGTCTCCCGATAAAAATGGTGCCTCACTCGGGTGGGAGGCCCAAGTACCCGCGACAGGCAAGGGCCCAAAATGAGGACAGCGCGACGTGCGCGCTGATCCTCATGGCACAGAAACCAGGGAGGGGGCCTCGGGAGCTGGGGAAGCTCTTCCCCAGCTCCCAAGGTCACAGGGGTGAAATAGAAATCCCTCTGCTGTCTGCAGCAGAGGGATTTCGTGCCCCTGGCCTCATGACGGAATGGTTCCGTCATGAGCACAGGGGCACCGATGCTCATGATGGAACCATTCCATCATGAGCATCGAAGGGGTTAACAACTGTAAGAGAGTTCCACATTTCTTGGCGCATGATGGCTAAAGGAACTGCCTCCTATTCTGGCTCTCTTAAATTTTCGGATGACAGTCCGTTTTGCTTCAGCCGTTCTTAAGTTCCTAGACAGTACATAAGGTTTCACTATTGACTCGAGATAGGATGGGCCTTGAGAAGAAAGAGCCTTGTAGCAGTAACAGAAAGTTTTAAAAGTAATTCTTTGCCACACCGGCAGCCAATGCAGTTTCTCAGCACCATACTAATAGAGGCACGCTTGGGTAGCCTGAGCAGCGCCCGAGCAGCATTGTTCTGGACTCGTCGAAGCAGATGACCAAAGTTTTGATGTTAGGCTTGGGAGGGGGTAGACAACCGAGGCTATCAGGCCACCAGGCATTGGACCAGACATTAAGGTGCTTGCCCAGAGCCAATACCTCTGTCTTCCGTGCATTCAGCTTTAAGCAGTTTAAGCCCATCCACGCAGTGACCTCTGATAATCATGAACAGACAGAAGAGGCCATAAGTTTGTTGTTCTGAGATAGAGTGATGACAAGTTGTGTGTCATCAGCATATGAGATAATGTTAAAACCATATGCTCAATGACTTCCGCCAGAGGATGGACATAGATATTAAAAAGGGTTGTGCTTAATGAAGAGCCCTGCAGCATTCCCTGCTGCAAGGAACACACCGTCGAGTAGAGTGGTCTTTGGGAGACCTGAAAGGTGCGCCCCTGCAGAAATTAGGTCAACCACAGCAGCGCATTACTGCCGATGCCACAGTTCCAGAGCCTCTTGATCAGGATATTATGGTATGTGGTATCAAACACGGCACTGAGGTCCAACATAAAGATTGCTGCAGTGTTTTCCTTGTCCATAATTTGAAGGGCAGTCTCGGAGGCTAGCAGCATGGCGGACTCCGTGCTGTAAGAGGGGCAGAAGCCTGATTGAGTCCCATGCAGAAGGTCATTGTCCTACAGGAAGCTAGAGAGCTGCCTATTCATGTGCTTCTCTGCAACCTTAAAGAAGAGAGGTAGCAGTGCTATAGGTTGAACGTTTTCAGGCTTGGAGGTGTTAAGTAGAGGGTTTTTTGAAAGAGGGACCACCATGGCGTGCTTCCACTGATCCAGCGGTGTACTAACAACAGATACTCCACTACCATATACACACCTGGGCCCATATAACTACTTCCACAATAACAGCAAGTAGACCGCCGGAACTTTTAGTTTATGCTTCTCATACTTCAAGGTCTAGTTATTTCTTTCCCTAACTAAATACCTTTCACTGATCAATTAGTTCTTTCCTCTGGTCAATGGACCATTAGTTGGAACTAGTTGATGGTGATAAATTAACATAACTTATAAAACATTTCTTGATTAAAAATGAAATAATAACAGACTCGGGAAGTTTTAAAATCTTTATCTAAATTAGTTGCTTGTGAACCATCTCAATCGTTTCAGTACAAACACCCTCATTCGCAAGAGTGTCAATTCAATCAAGTTTCAAATATGCATTTAGTAATTCAGATTCACACAATAACTATGCTCAGAAAGAAGAGGCCAGAGAGAGAAGAGCATCTATCAATACGATGAATTTTATAATTATCAAGTATGGTGTGAAGACCAAACCCTCTGGCCAAAGGGCTGGTAAGGGTCCCCCGGGATAGATTCAGGAGACAAAGACTTCAGGACAGGAATTAGGACAGGATACTTCACCTCTCTAAATACCGACGACTGCATCGCACCCCTCTCTGACACTCTCTTCCTCCTCGTGGTTCTTCCGCGATCTTCTTTCTAACCCAATTAAATTAAGTAGATGGTTCTGCATTCGATTTTCTTCATCAGCGTCTCACTGCATCAGCACCACCCCAACACCGACAGCATCCCGAGCTCTGCAATGCTTCCGCCAAAAGTCACTCCCAGCATCGTGCTTACGCTAACTAACTAACTATCCTACCTCAATTATACCCTTCTATAGCCATGTACCACCCATTAATGTTTCAATTTTACAGACTACTAACTCTGATTGGACAGGCAAGGGGGGGATGATCGTCACACCATGCTTACATTTCACTTATTTCTTTAAACCATTGTTTCAAAACTCCTCCCCTCAAACTTTATTACCCCACTTCCTTTCCCATACATCTCCAAACTTTATTAATACAATTGTTGCGATCTCTTGAATAAAGTTCCTTCATATGAACTCTTCACCCTCATGTTCCCAGGGCACATCTTCGCTGGCCTTGGACTCGTGACATGTCCTTAGTCATCTTTCGTACTTTTTCGTCAGGGCGCATGCCTGGCGCAACGTCAGTCTGCTCGACTCAGACAAATTTGACAGGCCCAAATACGCACTAATAATAAAGTCAAAAGGAAAAATGTTATTCTTAAAAATAAATGATTTCACTGTATACCACCAACCTCTACTCTAACCCATTCCATTTGTTATTTCCCTTTCTGCATTTGCGTTAGTATAAAACTTATATTCTATTTCAGCTAAGCAGGTGCCATGCATGTGAGCTTTCAAGCGGCCATTTTATCGTTTATTGCGCAGGCGCAAGATTTTCCCTCCAAGCGTTAGTACGTCATACTACGTAGATGCAGTAGACGCATGCGCAGTAAGGATCCCGTGTTAGAGTGCGTTCTTAGTCCTTCGTTCATGTTATTGCCGTTAGTAAACACATAGGCAAGCTTCCTTGTCCCGTGTGTCTTGTTCTAAATGCAATTATTAATTACAAACACGTTGTTAATAATTCGTTAGTGAGTTAAACGAGAGGATTTCTTCCGAGCAAGTCTCTTTTACGAGTCCTTGCTCCATCAATCCCCTCTCTGATAGCATATTAAGCCATCACAAAATTACCCATCCCATCCCAGATACCAACTTTAACATTTTTCAGTTTTCTCTATTTCTCCTCTCAAATTTTCATCAATAAACTCGTTTCCTTCTAAATCTCGCATCTTCTTATATAACCTGCCTTTCATTTCCTCCAAACGTATTTCATCATATTTTCTCTTTCGTGTCTGTCCCTTTCCTTTTCTTTCAAAATGTACTTTCTCTTTCGTAACTCTTCTACAACACTTATATGTAATCATTATTATCATCACTACTGTTATTATCATAACTAATGGTATTATTATTTGACCTAGGAAACCCTTCCCAAAATCAGCAAACCATTTCCGTATTGATGTTATACTTTTTGTTAGTCTTCCCCATACACTGTCAACCTCCAGTTGGTTCAGGTCTTTTTGCATTCTTGTAATGTTTTCAATATATCCTTTAATTTCTCTGCTCTTGTCCGGAATATAAGTGCAACAGTGTTGAATTTTCAACATGCCACAGACTCCACCTTCTTTTGCTAATAATATATCAAGAGCAAGACGGTTCTGTAAAACCATAGACCTAATTGCAACCATTTCTGTGTTAATCATTAAAAATCCTCCTGCAGTGTCTGTAGAAAGACGATCAACTATGGTTGATAACTTACAAATTTTCTGTGAATTCAGAATGACTCCAACTGAGGGTATCAATGCACTAAAGATGTCTCCTACAATTTCAGAAAAACTAGCTCTTCTTCTACGTGTTAATCCATTAGAATTTCCATTGGTTCCACTGATTTTATCTACATGATAAATTTTTGGAAACACTATTCCAAAGTAGCAGCTCCCGTACCATCTTGCAGGTAACCTATAATAGGCATTGCTCCCACAAACATAATAAACTCCTGGAAATACAGGATCAGTTCCCCCTTTTAGTCCCCACCCTCCTAAAATTAGGAAGTTGTGTTTGCATTCACTGGAACCAATGTAATTATTGTTATAATCTGTCTTTAATCTATGGAGGCAGAATTTTCACCTTTTCACAAAATCCAGGGACATCGCAGCATGAGCCTTGCCACTTTCATAGATTCCCTCTTTCCCAACCCATGGAGGTACATGGCTTTTCTGTTCAGTCGCTTTCTTTATTAAATCCTGTCTCCTTTCTTCTACTAAATCCAAAAAATCTTTTTCTTCTTTTCTTAATGTACATGTTAGATTATCTCTACGTGCCTGAACTAAATCTATTGAACTCATTGTTATGAAAAATTCACCCATAAACTGTGCATTCTTACTACTAACTACTGGATTCATATTCTTTCTAATAGGCAACTCAGAAAATACTACATTTATATCTGAATAAAAATATTTAAGTCTCCCTGTAGCATAAAATAAACTTGACAAAATACTACATGATACACCATACGTTAAAGGTATATGGTGATACGTCATCCCTTCTGATACTGATGAGGGTAACTTCATACACAGGTAACAATTATTAATCTCCATGGTGCTAACATATTGAAATAACTTAATAAACACATTAGAAGACGTATTATAGTCTGATTCATTATGATAGTTTGCTTCATCTTCTACCCCTATTTCTAATTCGGTTTCTCTTATTCTATCCACCTTAACGTTAGTGTCTGTATTATTCTTGTCACTTGTTTTCATTAACAAAGGTACTCCTACTGTTAGGAATAACCATACTAATGCTGCTAATAAAATACTACAAAAACAAAATCTAAAACACTTTCTTTTTAATCCACGTTTTGGTTTCCCGGTCACTTCAATTTCTGGCATTTTATTTCTGAGAAAATTTCTTTTCTCTTATCTTTTCTTTGTCAGTTTGATTTTTCTTTTCGTTTTAAGGAGGCCTCAATTTGCTTTCATCAATCTGGACAATATGAATTTCTTCTGTATCATCAGTTAGATCTAAGGATTCAAACTCTTCGAGTATGACGTAAGTCCACTCAGGAGCCTTGTATCTCCTGTTTAAGTTTCTCAATCTTGGACTTCTTCGAGTTATTTTTGCCAAGGTTTGTTTAGATTGCGTTTGACTTGTGACTTCGTTTACTTGTTCTGGTTTCTTTTCAGATTTTCTCAAGTGATATTTTAGTTTCTTTACTCCAGTTGGCCAATTGTCTCCCTTTCTGATTCTTTTGATTTGCACTGCTTTTTCACCTTCTTTATCTCTTTGTAAAGTTCCTTTTATTTCATTTATTCTAGGTACAATCTGTTCTGATTCTTTATTTTCTGTGCTTGTACCTGCCTTTGCTTCCACCTGCTCAGGTTCTACTGTATTTTGTTCTTCTTCTTCCTGAGCTTGTTCTTCTAATTCTATCTGACCCTGTTCAGGTCTTACTTCGAACCTTTCTTCTTCTGCCGGAACCTGTTCTTCTAATTCTATCTGTTCCTGTTCAGGTCTTAATTCAAACCTTTCTTCTTCTGCCTGAACGTGTTCTTCTATTTTTCCCTCCTCAGGTTCATGAAAGTCTTTTTATTTTCCACCTGAGTGTGTTCTTCTTCCCCTGTCTCTTCCTGACTACTTTCCTGTCTTTTCAATTCTGTTCTTCTTCTGGTTTCAATGACATCATCAATTATTTCAATCACTGGTATCCAGACTTCCTGACTTGCACTTGGCTGTTCATCATATGGTTGTCTTTCAGAATCTATCACTCTAGATTCTTCAATTTCACAGATTTCAACTCCTGACGCTTCAGCCTGTTCAGTCAGTGGTTGCTCTTGTTGTTCTGATGGGTTCGGAACTCTTCTGGTATGGCTGGCATGAATCCAATTGGGCAAACCTGCACACTTCACTGCTGTGGTTGTGACTAGTATGACTTGCCGCGGTCTGTCCCACCTTGGTGCTAGGCACGACTTTCTTGCGTGTTTCTTCACTAGCACCCAATCTCCAGGATTCAAATCATGTGCTTGGTCTGGCTGTCTTTCAACTGCGTCTTTTCCAACCTGGTGAGAGATAGAACGCATCATTTCAGCCAATCCTTTGCAATAGTCCAATACCAGATCATCAGTTATACTCATTAGTTTATTCCCAGGAATAAATGCCTGTCTCATGGCTCTTCCCATGAGAACCTCATGTGGGCTCATTCCTGTTTTTCTGTCTGGAATACTTCTGAGACCCATCAGTACAAGAGGTAATGCATCTGGCCATTTCAGTTTTGTGGATGCACACACCTTTCCCAATCTTGACTTGATTGTGCCATTCATTTGTTCAACAATTCCAGAAGCCTCCGGACGATAAGCACAGTGCAGTTTTTGTTCAATGTTAAATGCAGCACAGATTAATCGAATTATTTCATTATTAAAACGAGGGCCTCTATCTGATTCCAAAGTGACTGGAAAACCAAATCGCAGAACCAACTCCCTCAACAACAATTTGGAAACTGTAAGACTGTCATTTCTTCGAGTGGGATAGGCTTCCACCCATCTTGAGAAAAGGCATACTATGACAAGTATATATTTCAGTCCATTGCATGGGGGTAATTCAATAAAATCTAACTGTAGTCTGGTGAAGTGCCCTTCTGCCTTTCTGATCTTTCCCCAGCTTACCACTGTCTTTCTACCTGGGTTCTGCTGTTGACAGGTTAAGCATCTTTGGCAAAGGCTCTCTGCGATTACCCTGAACTTCGGATTGTACCAACTCTGTCTAAATAGCCTGATCATTGAATCTCTCCCTATGTGTGTTGCTCCATGATACACTCTTGCCATTTTTTAAAGTAAACAATCCGGCATGACTGGTCTTCCATCTAGATACACCCATACCTCATCATGTGATCTTTTTGTACAAGCTGCCATTATCCAAATTTCTTTTTCTTTTTCCTCAACTTCTTCCTGCAATTGTCTAATCTCATCCCATGTTTCTGGTACTGAGAAAAGCATAAGTTGGCATCTGGTTTCACTTGTTTCAATTTTTCGGTTTATGGCCACTGTATTTTTAGCACAGTATTTAGCCACTTGGTCAGCATAATTATTGCCAGCAGTCACATAGTCATTTCCTGACCGATGTGCAGCACATTTTACAACTGCTATCTCTTTTGGCAATTGTAATGCTTCCAACAGATCCTTCACATTTTTGCTATTTCTGATAGGGGATCCTGAAGAAGTCAGAAATTCCCTCTGCATCCAGAGCTGGCCAAAGTCATGCACCACCCCGAACCCATATTGGCTGTCCGTGAATATGGTTACTCTCCAATTTTTCCCCTTTTTACATGCCATTGTTAAGGCGACCAATTCAGCTACTTGTGCAGACTTGACCCCAGGTAAACAGGATGCTTCAATTACCCCAGATATTTTACAAACAGCATATGCAGCACTTCGTCCTCCTTCTTGTGTCCTAAGGCAGGAACCGTCTACAAATAACTCATGGTCAGCCTCTTTCAAAGGTGACTCTTTTATGTCCGGGCGGGGCTTCGTGCATAACTCAGTCACGTCCAAACAATCATGATCACTTTCATCTTTCACTTCTTCATCGCACGGGTCGGGCAATAGGGTGGCTGGGTTCATGATCGTACACCTTATCACAGTCACGTTCTCAGCTCCCAAAATCACTCTTTCATACTTTGTCAAACGACTAGGGGTGAGGTGCTGTGTTCTTGTTCTTGTCAAAAGAATCTCAACTGAGTGTGGAACAAAAACTTTTACCGGATGTCCCATCACTATCGACTCACTTTGCTCCAGACTCATACAAGTAGCAGCTACTGCTTTTAAGCAGCCAGGCAATGCTGAAGCCACTGGGTCCAATGTGGCTGAAAAATATGCCACTGGACGTCGACTCAATCCATGTCCAGTGGAGAAGTGTGGCTCAATGGTTAGAGCGGCAGACCCTGATGCAGAGATCTGGCCCGGGACCAGGGTTCAATTCCCACCTCGGTGGGTCTTGGGCTCAATTTCCTCGGACCTGATAATTCTCGCCTCGGTGCCTATTCTAATCATGGGTGCAACTCTGGGCAATAGCTTGCTTAATCTCCACAACGGCCCCAACAGCGCTGGGATGCCTGGCTTCACCCTGGGGGTGCCCAGGAGTGGACATTTCACAGGGAAAAGCCAGGAAGGGTTCCACAGCGGTATGCGTACAGCGCCAGGACACCTCTTTGGGGGTATAAGTGCGCTTTACAAGTACAAATTTCATTTCATTTCAAATTTCATGTCTCTGTGTTAAGACTGAAAGTGCACAATTTTCTCTCTCACAACAGAACAAAGCAAAATCTTTTGAATAATCAGGCATGCCCAAAGCAGGAGCCTCACTAAAACAATTTCTTAGTTTCACAAATGCCTCTATGCAGTCATCATTCCAATAAATCGGATCTTTTGCTCTTTTCCGGATCATCTGTATTAATGGTTTTGCTAACATCGAAAAACCATTAATCCATTGCCTACAGTATCCAACCACTCCTAGAAACATTCTCATTTCTCTTTGAGTCTGTGGCAATTGCATCTCTTTGATTATTTTTATTCTTTCCGGTGTTACTTTTCTAACTCCTCTTTCTATTTTATGCCCTAAATATCTAACTGCTCGTTGACAAAATTGTAATTTTTCTGGAGACATCTTGTGTCCTCCTTCAGCCAAATGATTCAGCAATGCAATTGTGTCTGTGACACAATCTTCGCGTGTTTTTGATGCCACCAGTAGGTCATCAATGTACTGGACCTAAACAGATTTTCCAGGCATAATCAATGATTCCAACCACTTTTTCAAAATCTGATTAAAAATTGAAGGACTCTCTGTGTACCCTTGAGGGACTCGACACCATGCATAAATATGATCCTCAAACTTAAACGAAAAAAGATACTGGCTGTCTGGGTGCAGAGGAATAGAGAAGAACGCTTGGCATAAATCAATTACTGTAAACCAACCTGCATTCCAGTGTATCTGATAAAGGATCACTGCTGGATTTGGCACTATTGGGCAACATGGCACCACAATTTTATTTATTTTCCGTAAATCTTACACTATTCTGTACTTTCCGCTAGGCTTTTTCAGTCCCATTATTGGCGAATTGCAGGGACTACCCATCACTTCTTTTAAAATACCTTGTTTAACCATTCGTTCAATTTCTGGAATAATTCCTGCTTTTACTTCAGGACTCATTTTGTACTGTCGGGTGTTTGGATACACTGCACCTTCTTTCACTGTCACTTTAACTGGGTCTATATTTGTCATCAGCCCTGTTGGACCTGGCCCTTTTTGCAGGTTCACCCCTAAACTTTTTGCATTTCTCCCAGCCTTTTTCTCTGTGTAGTGTTAGTGGTTTTAGGCCTCTGGGCACTTTAGCACTGTAGTCCAGTGTAAAGTGCGTGCGCTCCGTGTTACATGTAGTGAGAAGTGGCCTGCCCTCCCATAGGATTGCATGGGGGATTCCCTGCTCAGTGTGTATCAGTATTAATCCCTGTTATGAGAGGAGCAGTATGGTCAAGTCTGGTATGTATGAAATTGTGAGAATAAATGCTGCGCAATGGTGTGCGCACATTTATTATGACTATGTGAGAAATGACACTTTTAGCAGTTGGCATTTCTGTGTGCTATGTGTCTACCTGCCGATATGAATTGGGATAACCATAATTGGCTCATTTTGTTTACCTGTTAGTCCCTAGTATAAATGCACTGTGTGTGCCCAGGGCTGGTAGACCAAATACTGCTGGTGGGCCTGCAGCGCTGATTTGCGCCACCCACAGAAGCAGCTTTTAAAGTATGTTTCAGACCTGCCATTGCAGAGTCTACCGGCAGTCCAGAACTTCCTTTGTAACTGTGAAGTGCACCCACTTCCCAGTCCCTGCACCTTCCCTTCGCACCATGTAAGACACCCATATGGCAGGGTGCGTTGTATGTGACAGGAAGAACATGCCTAGGTCTGTGTAGCATGTTCTAATAGCGAGTTCCCCTCCATTTCACTGTTTACTATTGTGAGGCTATCCGTTCTCATAGTCCAGAATGGGCAGTCTGAGTATTACATTCTATAATCCTAACTGACCCCAGGAACATGATAGGAAATTCGAATTTGATATGTCTGAGCCCAGGATATTGAGATACATCTTTTAGTAAGGATTATTTTTATATCCTGTGTTCGAAAATACCTCTTCTAGAAACGAGGTATTTTCTTGCCTAAGCTTTCCAGGAGGCTTCGCTAGTATGTGTATTGGCCGTCTGGTTTTGGGGCAGCTGGGCCAGGCCTGGCTGGAGAGAGAGACCGGCATTCAGAGCATGCGGAGGGGTGACTCTTTGATCTGAACAGGGCTGTGCCTGGCAAAGTAAATGATGGCTCCACCTCCCACTGTGCGTCTGATAGCAGACCCCCTCTCCCTGAAAGGCAGGATGCAGCCTGGTAATAAAGATGCCCCAGGGCCACACAGAACTGGTTCTGGCTGGGTTCAGTGACTTATGACTTTTGAGAACAAAGACTGTGGGTGATATAAATGTAGGGGCTGTGACCCCATGGGTTGGTCAGTTCCAGGATGCCATGATGCCGTACTAATCCTGCTGGGGCGTGCTGCTGCTGGGGCCCAGGAGGAACTGCCATGAGGGCTGCCTCCCTGGGCCCTGCATTGCCCCCTTGATCGCCATGTACTTATTCCTTTCTTTATAGGCAGAACTTTTGCTGGGACTTATTCTTTTGATGCAGGACTTTTGATGCCTCTAGCGCCTCGTGTGCGCTTTCTTTTCATTTTCCCCAGAAGAGGAATGCAGGGATTTTGCAGCGCTAAGCTGCTCGTCCTGTTGGAGGGAACTCCGGCGGGAGGGATTCCCCAGTGATGCTGATTGCAGGTGCCCACCCCGCTGGTGCCTTTACTTAATTGCGGGTGCCTACCCCGTGTCATGGCCGCATGTGATTTATTTTATTTGATTAGCGGGTGGCCACCCCGCGATTGCGGCATTTTGATTTTATTTCCTGGCGGGTGCCCACCCCGCGATCACAGCATGGGGTTCTGTTGCATAGCGGGTGCCCAACCCGCACTGAGGAGCACCGAGAGAAACGTTGCCGGGCCGCGGCCGACGCGACCCAGAGACCAGGCGGCCTTGCCCGGTTGTGGGCGGGGCGAAGCGGCCGGCTGACCAATAGCAGCACGGCCCAAGAGGAAGTGCGGGAGCCTCGGGGGCTCGATCAGGAAGTCCCGGCCCCAGGGGAAGGACCGGGCGAAGGAGCAACTCTGCAGGAAGTCCGGGAGCCTCGCAGGCTCCCATTGCGAAGTCCTGGGTCCCAGGAGGGGGCCCGGGTGAAGAGAGGATGAAGGCGGGAGCTCCAGAGTGCAGTGAGATTTCAGGCGAGGCTCTCATGAAGAGAGAGAGCCCCGCCTGGTGCTGACCAGACCGGAGGAGTTCGGAGCCAGAAGTCCGGTGAGTGGAGCTGGGGGGGGGGAGAGGGCGTATGTTGAGGCACGCTATCGGTGCCTGCCCCACAGTTGCTCCCCCGAGGCACAGAGGTGCCAGGCCCCCGTGTTTTAGTCACGGCTGCACCGCACCAGCGCGGGCAGCTGCACCGTCGTGCGCATTTTTGATGGGGAGTCCCAGTTGGGCTCCCCCGGGCACAATGGTACCAGTTCCCTTTACTTTAATTACAGCTGCGCCGCACCAGCGCGGGCAACTGCAACGTTTGGCAAAGTTATTTTAGAAGTCCCAAAGTGGGACTTAGAAAGGCACAGTGGTGCCGATTGGGGCACGTTGTCGGTGCTCATTTGGCCAGGTTCTCCAGCTGCCCCGCTTGCTAGAGGGCAGCTGCAACGAAGGGGCCAGTTTTATTTAGAAAGCCCCCGTGGGGCCCCGAGGACACAGTTGTGCCAGGGCCCATTTTCTTTGTACCCAGCTGCACCGCACCAGCGTGGGCAGCTGCAACGTTTTTGCATAGTCATCCACCCGGAGGGCACAGAGGTGCCAGGGCCCCGTCCACTTTATTAATCCCAGCTGCGCCGCACCAGCGCGGGCAGCTGCAGCGAAATGGGCATTTTGGTGGCAGAGTCCCTGAGGGGGACAGAAGCGGCACAGTGATGCCAGGCCTACACTTCTTCACAGCTGTGCAGCACTTAGTGCCAGCTGCTACGTTTAGGTCACCGTCCTTTGGGGGGGGGCCTGGATTATGAGAGAAGGAGTGAGATGCATTCCCCTGCCCCAGTACTTCCACAGCTGCACGGCAAGTAGCGTCAGCTGCACCGTTTAGGCTGACATTTCCTACGGGGGCATCTTCGTGAGGGATAGGAGTGAGAGGTACGCCCCTGTCTCGGTCCTTTCACAGCTGCGCAGCACTTAGTGCCAGCTGCAACGTTTAGGTCTGCGCGATTGCGCACAAGGATTCTGCTGCCTTGGCAGCCGCCCTGACATTTTGGACATAGGGCATTTGAGCCCCCTTGGAGAAGGCCAGTTGGCCAGGGGGACGGTTCAGTTTATAGGGCGCCAGGCCCTAACGTGATTTATGTGGTGCTAGGAAACGTGATGCATGTATTATGATTTACGCACCCTGTTTTATGCCTCTAAATGTGGTTTTATGAGTATGAGGTTTCGCATACTGTGTTCATGTCTGAGTTATTCTCTACCGTGGTTTGTGCTAGTGAGATTATTTCCTAACTGTGGTTTATGTATGAGGTTTATTGCATAATATGATTTATAATGGCCTAATGTGCTTTATACTTGCGAGGCCGATTGCCTCAGGTGGTGATTGGATAAGGATATGCTTGCGATGCCCATTGCATCTTGTGATTTATTCCCTACTGTGGTTTATGTTGTTGATTATGCTGCTGAGACTTATTAGCTAATGTGAGTTATGCTTAGGAGGGTGTCTAACGCTAATGTAGCTATTGCCTCAGCCCATGTTATGACCTTCTAGGCTGGTGTCTCCTGCTAATGTGTTTTCTGCTTGCGAGGCCTAGGGCCTCATGCGAGGATTCCATAATGAAGTTATGCTCGCGATGCCCATGGCATCTTGTGATTGATCCCCTATTGTGGTTCATGGTGGTGGTTAGGCTGTTGATATTTATCCGCTAATGGGATGTATGCCTAAGGTGGTAAGCCAACGAGATTCATGCCTGATAGGATTTAGGTGCCCTATGTTTGGTGTTACAAGATCTAGTTCTCCGTACAGTATTATGTCAGTAGTTATTGGTGGTGCATTATGTATGTGTTACTTGTGCATTTCTGAAGGTCCTGACCGTGGCCCGATTGGCCCGGCCAGTTGTAAATAATCCCCTGTAAATAGTGCCTAGTGCCAAGGGGCACAGTGTATATTGTGTGATTACTACTGTAATGTGTTTATGATAATACAAAGGCTATTTTTGATATACCCTTGTGTGGAGTTTCTTTTGTAGTGTGCCTAGTGGGTTGCTGCTGTGTGTGTGTTGCGCAAACGCTTTACACATGGCCTCCGGGATAAGCCTGACTGCTCGTGCCAAGCTAACAAGGGGGTGAGCAGGGGTTATCTTTGGCGTGTAACTCCCTTGCCCTGACTAGAGTGGTGGTCTCTGCCTGGCTGTGGCGCAAGCCTTCGCCAACCAGAGACCCCATTTCTAACAAGCCCAATGTCTTTTCCTGTAAAATCCCACACTTCTGGATTAACTGTGGTTCTTAACTCTTCTGGCAATTCATTCTCAGTTATTAATGAAAACATTTCGGGCCCGATTCACAGAACTAACTTACTACAAAATCCTAAACTTACTACCATTTTGGTATTCACAGAAGGCACTTACTCATTTTGGTATTCACAGAAGGTACTTACTCATTTTGGTATTCACAGAAGGCACTTACTCATTTTGGTATTCACAGAATGCACTTACTCATTTTGGTATTCACAGAATGCACTTACTCATACTAACTTTATGTCTGCACTCGGGCCGGAGATTCCGGCCCGGTGGTGGAGATTCCGGCCCGGAGGTGGAGATTCCGGCCCGGAGGTGGAGATTCCGGCCCGATGGTGGAGATTCCGGCCGGTGGCGGAGATTCCGCCACTGGCCGGAATCTCCACAACCGGCTGGAATACCACTATATCAAATAGACCATCCAAGTCTTTCAATAAAACCTTTGAAACCTTCACAAACCTCTCTACCTGCTTGTACCACTCAACTGGTTTTTCTCTCAGTTTTGGAAAATCATTTGTAAATGATAAAATATCTTGTCTACTCCAAGGAACATGAACATATCCACCTCCTGGAACTTCTCTCATCGGGCACAATTTTTCTGTCTTGCTTGATTCTCTTACTGGAAATGCAGCTGCTGCTTCTCTCGCTTATACTTCCTCTTTCTTTCTTATCCATCTAATTCTCCATTTATCAATGTCTCCCCATTTTCGCAAAATGTTCATTAATTCTTTTATCTGTAGTCTCTTTCCAGAAGCATTTACACTTTCTAAATCTTTATCAGTAAAGTCCACTCAATATGGTTTCTGCAACAACTTCGATTTTCCTATATCTATTCCAATCTCTGAAGCAACTTCAGTCAGTCTCTCATGAAATACTCTTGCTCTCCTGGTTATACTCTTACACAAAAATAATAACTCCTCATCATTGTAAGCGTTCAATCTTTCTGTGCCCACACATCCTGTCATCATCTCTTCCAATTCCACTTTCAATCTGCTGATATCTAAAATCTTTGGTATTGAGTTCTGATTATCTCTTTCCTGAGCCCACCTTTCTATTTCTTCAGAGGTGACTACTGTTGCGCCTCCAGTTCCAGCCGGAACCAAAGGTCTTCTTTCTCTCAAATTCATAGGCGTAACTCTCTTTGGAGTTTCCGTCAGAGGTTCCACAATAGGGAGGTCCATTAATGAAATAATTGACTCACTTTCGCTAACCTGATCATCTGTAATTATTATTTATTTTCTAGGACTATTTAATGGAACTGTCACAAGTTGTGATTTCTGGCAAATCTTATTATCTTCATACAATGGGATTACCGGACCAATGGTCACTGGTACTGTCAAGGCTTCAGTATTCAAATTTAACTGTCCTATCTTTTGAACTAGTTCTTCTCTAGTTTTATTCAAGGCTTCTCTTTCATTATCCTGCAACACTCTGTTATATGACATTTCATGTAAAATCTGTGGGGTTAATGGCATTCCCATTACCGGTGCACTTGGGATAACCTTACTAGTTGCTTCCTGATACGGTGGTGGATTTTTAATTAAAATATCCTCTAACAACTCGTCGTCTGATTCACCATAACCTGCCGAATTCATGTGTTTCGTTTTCTCCTTACACTTTCCTCCAGACTGTTCCTCAGCCATTAACACTGGATATAACCCTTCTGATACCATAGCTCTCCTCCGTTGTCTCATCTGCCCTTCGCGTGACTCATGTAAATGTCTCGGAAAGAATCCTCTAAACCTTCCACCTCTGCATTTCTCTCATTCATATGACTCAGTCTCCCATTCTTCCAAAGCCTCATATTGTGTTAACCTAGGTCTAGGTTCCAAATCATTCATTTTCAATCTCAAATTCTGAAGAATCCTCCCATTAAATGTACCATCCTTAGGAAACGCTAACACACCATCATCCTTCGTATATTCTACCCAATTTTCCAACCACACGCAAGTATGATATCCTCTTTCCATCATCATAAAAGATGCTGGTGTCTTCGGTGGCGGAATAGGAATTCCCTCTCTAGTCAACACAGGCTTATCCTTTACAAAGAAATTCTTAATTTTCTTTAAAAATGACATCTTTCTTTTCTCTCCATACATTCTTGAAAAACGGTGTAGGAAATTGTATTCCGCAAACCCTTGAAATCTTCTACCTGTATGTCTTGCACTGACAGTCAAATCAAAATCCTGCATACAATCCTTCTCTCCACCAATCCTAGCGCGGCTTCTAACTAAGTGTCCAATCAAATCAGGCTCACGCTCGTGATCTGACCAATGCCAGCGCGGCCTTTTCCTGACGTCAGTTCTGCTCCTTACTACTGACCCCTCCTTTACAAGGCTGCTCCTGTCACACGCCCGCTGTTTCTACCAATCCCAGCGCGGCTCACTGTGACGTCAGTACCACTCCGGCAACTGACCCTCCCTTCACAAGGTAATACGAAAACTTTATTTCTCAATATTTTCTTTAAAAATTCTTTGTTATTAACGACATAAAAACATTCGCTACTCTGTCTGTTCCGCTAAATCAAAGGATAGTTTATTTCTTTTCACTGCGAGTAAAACCTTCTGTTTACTCTTCACCTAAGCTCCAGAGAACCTGCTACTCCTCCGGTGTCACCCGTTAGGGAAATTTGAGACCGATGTTTCACCAGCGAACTCCTTTTGCTGTCAATCTAGCTTAGAAGAACCTGCTACTCCTTCAGGGTTACCCTTACTAGGTGATATAACGCCTAACGTTTCACTAGCGAACTCTTTGCTATCAACCACTCTTACTTTTATACAGAAAATAGTCCCTATTTTAACACTGCCAGCCCTACCTAGCTTCTCAGTGTTATTCCAACAGACGAGTAACCTCACTGCAGTGTGGTTTCTATCGCCACCTGCTATTCATTCCCCGGGAATTTTCCAGACGTCATGAAACAAAAACACTAACTCTTTTGTTAAAACATAGATCAAAATCAGTAATCTATACTTATCACCAAACTAGTCAATAATAACCATAGCTCTGCTACCAGAAAACTGATCCAGCGGTGTACTAACAACAGATACTCCACTACCATATACACACCTGGGCCCATATAACTACTTCCACAATAACAGCAAGTAGACCGCCGGAACTTTTAGTTTATGCTTCTCATACTTCAAGGTCTAGTTATTTCTTTCCCTAACTAAACCTTTCACTGATCAATTAGTTCTTTCCTCTGATCAATGGACCATTAGTTGGAACTAGTTGATGGTGATAAATTAACATAACTTATAAAACATTTCTTGATTAAAAATGAAATAATCACAGACTCGGGAAGTTTTAAAATCTTTATCTAAATTAGTTGCTTGTGAACCATCTCAATCGTTTCAGTACAAACACCCTCATTCGCAAGAGTGTCAATTCAATCAAGTTTCAAATATGCATTTAGTAATTCAGATTCACACAATAACTATGCTCAGAAAGAAGATGCCAGAGAGAGAAGAGCATCTATCAATACGATGAATTTTATAATTACCAAGTATGGTGTGAAGACCAAACCCTCTGGCCAAAGGGCTGGTAAGGGTCCCCCGGGATAGATTCAGGAGACAAAGACTTCAGGACAGGAATTAGGACAGGATACTTCACCTCTCTAAATACCGACGACTGCGTCGCACCCCTCTCTGACACTCTCTTCCTCCTCGTGGTTCTTCCGCGATCTTGTTTCTAACCCAATTAAATTAAGTAGATGGTTCTGCATTCGATTTTCTTCATCAGCGTCTCACTGCATCAGCACCAACCCAACACCGACAGCATCCCGAGCTCTGCAATGCTTCTGCCAAAAGTCACTGCCATCATCGCGCTTACGCTAACTAACTATCCTACCTCAATTATACCCTTCTATAGTCATGTACCACCCATTAATGTTTCAATTTTACAGACTACTAACTCTGATTGGACAGGCAAGGGGGGGATGATCGTCACACCATGCTTACATTTCACTTATTTCTTTAAACCATTGTTTCAAAACTCCTCCCCTCAAACTTTATTACCCCACTTCCTTTCCCATACATCTCCAAACTTTATTAATACAATTGTTGCGATCTCTTGAATAAAGTTCCTTCATATGAACTCTTCACCCTCATGTTCCCAGGGCACATCTTCGCTGGCCTTGGACGAGTGACAAGTCCTTAGTCATCTTTCGTACTTTTTCGCCAGGGCGCATGAGTGGCGCAACGTCAGTCTGCTCAACTCAGACAAATTTGACAGGCCCAAATATGCACTAATAATAAAGTGAAAAGGAAAAATGTAATTCTCAAAAATAAATGATTTCACTGTATACCACCAACCTCTACTCTAACCCATTCCATTTGTTATTTCCCTTTCTGCATTTGCGTTAGTATAAAACTTATATTCTATTTCAGCTAAGCAGGTGCCATGCATGTGAGCTTTCAAGCGGCCATTTTATCGTTTATTGCGCAGGCACAAGATTTTCCCTCCAAGCGTTAGTACGTCATACTACGTAGATGCAGTAGACGCATGCGCAGTAAAGATCCTGTGTTAGAGTGCGTTCTTAGTCCTTCGTTCATGTTATTGCCGTTAGTAAACACATAGGCAAGCTTCCTTGTCCCGCGTGTCTTGTTCTAAATGCAATTATTAATTACAAACACGTTGTTAATAATTCGTTAGTGGGTTAAACGAGAGGATTGCTTCCGAGCAAGTCTCTTTTACGAGTCCTTGCTCCATCACCACTACTGAGGACAAAGAGAGATGAATTAGTTCACACAGAACCGATTGAATTATCTCGCAATCCTGCTCCAAGATGGAAGGAGACGTAAGTCTGCTGTACAGCCAGATTTAATGGCGGAGCATAGAGATGTTAATTCCTTTAGTTGGATAGGACAGAATTGTGGGAGCTTAACACTCTCAACTGAGGAATCAAACCATGTTTTCAGCTGTGGGTAGTTTCTAGCTTCCACCGGGAAGGAGACATAAATGTTTTCCACTTTTTTCTGAGAGAAAAGAGGCCAGAGCATTACAGCTCTCTTCAGATGGAAGAGATGAAGGTGAGACTGATGATAACGAAGTGAGAGATTTAACAAACTATAAGATTTCACGAGAGGAGTTATTGGTGGCTTGAATTTCCATAAGGTAATAGTCTCGGCGGGACTGATTGATGAGTTGATGATATATTTTTAGTGCCATCTTATAGTTAGCTCTACAGCCTGGATTGTAGGCTCTGCTCCAAAGGCGCTCGAGCCTCTTGCATTTCTTCTTAAAGACAGAAAGTTCATCATTGAACCATCCTGCTGAGGGCTTTTGTCTCAGTGTGACTTGTTTTACAAGAGGGGCAATATGATCTAGTGCTCCTCTGAGTCATTCGTCAAGCTGTATGCTGGCTTTCTCAACACAGTTGTCCCGAGTCGGACAGTGATTCTCAAGAGCTTAATTGAGCCTCTCAGGGGGCCACTTTGGACCATTGCCGTGCCCACGTGGGGGGCAGGAGCGTGTTTCATTTGCGTCTTATCATGGAATATATTTATGAGGATGGCCACATGATCTGACCAGGCCAGTGGAAGAGGTGGCCAAGTTTCAATATGCGCCATGTTAGTGAACAGAGTCAAGAATATGCCCTAATCTGTGTGTAGGGGTAAGAACTAGTTGGAGACATTGAAGGCTCTCCATATCATCAACTAACGCTTTGACTGCTGGGTAGATAGCGTCATCAAATTGGATGTTAAAATCACCTACAGATTGGAGTAGTGCATAGCTACAGGGGACAACGTGTCAGCTAGTAGGGTGGAAAAGCTGTTCATATACTCCCCCCTTTGACCTATGTAGTTCTACTCATGAACTGCACTTCATTTTCAGAATGCCTCTCTTCTAACTGTTCGCAAATACATGGAATATTTCAATACTCTTTGCAAACCTTACAGTCTCAACAAGGTGGGATTCTTCATGGACAGTAGTTTCTGCTATACTTCTTTGTTCCAACAATGACTACCAATCTGGTCCTATTTAAGCTGATCCGTAAGTTCTCATATTGAAATTCCACAATAAGCCTTCCTAACAAAGCAACATATGCATCAATGTCTCTTTCTCTCTCTGTGACCTTTTAAAAATTATGTTTCAAAACCACTATGCTAATTTGACTATCAGATAGACTTTCGGGCTACATTTATTTACACTTACTGATCCCGTTCCTCTTCCTTCTCACTTTGAACTAAGTCTGGTAAATGTTTTTATACAGTCCTGCCTTCAAATCCTGAAGATGGTAACAGTGAGAATTTTTTCCTCTCTGGTCTATACCATGTTCCTCCAGTAACACCGAAATAATTGTTAAACACACCAAACTATGACTTCCACTTAATAAGTGGTTCTCCTGGTGCCTCTAAAAAAGTATTGGCAGGTTCAACTCATGCATAGTGAGCAACCCCAACTACCACATGTGAGCCCCATTTTTAGCATTTGTTTTTATTGGTGTCCATGGAATTCACATTGACAGACCAGGGGACGGCACTGAGGGTGAATTATACAAAGGCAGATAACACTTCCCCTACACAGTTAATCTTTGAGGATGTTATATTGTTACATGTATCTTTTAATATTTAATATAATGAAACCACAACATTAACCCCCCATCCCTCTCCCATGGTGTAAGATATAGCAGTGGTGAAATAAATGTCCCTTTCCCCTGATCCTAGACGAAGTGGGACCCAAGTAGACCAGTGAGAGGAATTGTATGTGAACCGACTGTCCCGTTGCCAAGAAAGGAGTTATAAGTCCTACAGGTGCAAGGGGCGGGTGAGTGTCATCCTTAGTGACATTCTGAAATTGATCAAGGAGCTGGTCCCATGCCTGCAAGTTAAAATATTTCCGGAAGCCTGTCCACTCCTCCCTATGTAGCAATGTACTCTCAGCTCGACCCCATGTAAGCCTGCCTTTGTCCATGTTGGGACTGCCAATGTGCTATTATGTTTCCACTGCATGGTGATGGCGTGTTTAGCTAAGATTAGAGCCAGGTCCAAGAATGTAACCGCGGGTGAGTTAAGAGGCCAAGGAGCAGCCCCGCTGGTGTATTGGGAATTGTGAGGCCTGTCGTGTCCATGAGCACATGTAAGACCCTGTTCCTATTTGGCTGGAAGTTGGGGCGTGACCATAGCAAATGTTTGAGCATGGCTTCAGGTAAAGAGGGCAGCTCAAAGCTGCCCCTGGAAAAATCCTATTCATTTTGGGCAGGCATAGTAAGCCCTTTTGAGGATATTGAATTGGATGTATTTGAAGCGAGCCATGCGTGCCACATTGTGGGGGTAAGCCAGCACCTTCCACCAGTCTGAGTCATGTAAAGGGTTAGCTAGGTCCGCCTCCAAAGCCTTGTGCAGTGTGTTACAGTGTTGGTCCTTACGTTGCAAGAAGGCTCTGTAGAACCATCTGACTAGCTTGCCTCGGGTACCCGCCTTTTGAAGAGTTTGGTAGACCGCATGTGTAGGTGGTAACGCATTTTATATGAGACAAAGCTCATGGAGGGAATGCTTTATGTGTTCATACATGAAATTGTTCGGGCGGGAGGTCATGTTCGCCCATTAAAGTTGGGAAGTCCATCAGCTCCCCATTTAGAAATAGGTCTCCTATTAAATTCGGCTTTAGAGAATCCCTTTTCATGAAGAGAACAGCAAGTAAGCCAGTAGGCCACCCATTGTACCTGGGCCGATAGGTATTGACATTCAAAATCAGAGAGAGGCAACTCTCCCGCTTCCACTGGCAGCTTCAACGTGGAAAGGGTCACTGGGCGGTGTCGACTAAGGTAAGCGGGAGAAGGACATATATTGATCCCTTTGTATTGAAACATGGTCGCCTCCGTCGGCAACTGGGGATCGAGCCTTGACTTAGGGGGTAACAAGCAAGTCTGTTGCAAGAGGAAAATGCATGATTTGGCCCAATTTACTCAGAGACCCGATAGAGATGAAAAATCTGATAAGATCTGGCTCAATAAAGATAGATCCATTGATGCATCTCGGACATATAGCAAAATATGATTTGCATACAAAAGATTATATAGGTCTGGTTTTTAATCGGTATCCCCCAGGCAGCTCCGTGCCGAAGCAAATGAGCAGCCAACGGTTTCAATCCCATGTAAAACAAACGCAGGGATAGGGGGCAACCCTACCTGGTGCCTCTGTGTATCTGCCAGGGAGCAGAGATGCACTTACCCGTCCTCACATGGGCAGTTGGGGTCGCTTATTGTATTTGTAGGCATCTCTGCCCGAGTGGGCCTATCCCAAAATGTTGAAGCACCCCGTGCATGTAGTCCCAATGGAGAGAGTCAAAGACCTTCTCCAGGTCGAGAGCACTGCACACTGCGTTGGGGTATTGGGCTGTAGTTTTGTTCGTGACATGCCATAGTCGGCGGAGATTGTGAAATGTGCTGCGACCAGGAATGAACCTGCTAGATCATCATGTATTATGTTAGGCACCACACGTGTACCCTTGTGACCAAATCTGAAGTTTTAGACATGCACAGATACCTTAATAGGAGACCTACCTTAGCAGATGGCACTGGCACTTCACGCTATACACTGTTTCGCAACACATGCAGTTACCTTGACCTCCAGCACCACAGCAGCTTAGTCGTGCATGTGTGTCCTGTGTTACAAAGGTGTGTGCATTACAGAGAAAGCGCTCAATTAGATCTCGCTAGTTTGGCATGCACATGTACACAGGTACTGGGAATCTTTGTTTTTTGTTGCGCTGTAAAAATCAACCCTTCCTGTGAGAATAGCAGTGGAGTATTCTGAGCCCACACCCAAACCAAATAGAGTTCCTACAGTTCCTCTCATTCCAGAGAATGGGAAACACGGCACCTTCCAAAATGGTGGCATGGGAGCATCATAACATCAAAGGATGGAAGGGCACTAGCCGCCAGTGGCAGCTGCTCCATTAGGGCGTTGGTGCACCGCCCCACTGCTTTCTCGCAGTGGGAGATGCAGAAAATAAAGTGGTATTTTAAATACCATTTTATTTTCTGCTTCTCGCGCTGTGAGAAAGCAGAAGGCAGGGGTATGCCTGGTTGGGGGTGGGTTTGAGGGTATGCCTGGTTGGGGGCGGGTGGGTGGGCAGGTCGGGGAGGAGTGGCTTGCATCACTCTGAGTGCCCTGACTGTTTGGTCGGCCCTGGGGCCGACCAAAGCAGTCATGCGCACTCTACATTTTCTCTATGTAGGCTGCATGCAGCCTACATAGAGAAAATGGCCTCCCTACAGGTGCCCGGCTGGGCGCTGTCCGGGACTCCCCACCAATCACAACGCTGCCATTGCAGCGTTGTGATTGGCTTACAGGAGGGGAGGGAGCATGCCTGTTCTATTCAGGAGCAGCAGAGGCGGCGCGGGACCCGGCCCAGGAGCAGAGGCGGCGCGGACCCGGTCAGGTAAGTTTATTTTATTTTAATGTCCCCCCGTCCCCCCCGCGGTAACCCTTGCGCGAAACCCCGCGCGACCCCCCCTTCCGCGAGTATTGCGAGCCGCGACTGGTACAGTATTGAAGTCTTCAGCGCGAATATTAACTTTACAAATCTTGGCTAAAGTGTTTTTTTTCTACCCAGTCCATAAAATAACTTTTTACACCTCCTAACGCATCGCGTTTAAATCCACAGTTAAAATGTAATCGCTCGTCGTGAGACTGAGTAGGTTGAGTTATAAAAAATACGTGTCACAATTCTACTGTCACCAAAAACATGCTTTAATTGGGGGATATTTGAGTTAATGCGTGCGCTGAAGGAGCAAAAAATGAGAATCCCTCCTTTGTCTTCACAGCGCAGAGAACATCTTTATATGGTCCTTGCCATCTCCAAGCAGAACATAGACGTCCTTAAACAAACAGTGCGCTGCGTCTTGAAGAGGCGGGCTGGCTCACCGGGTTTAACTAGTCCATTGTCTGAGTTAGACAAATGGGTTTCTAATGACGACCATGATTTTCTGATGTCACAGGTGAGAAACAAAATGCAAAAATGTGCCTGTTTCCGGTCTCGCTGGCTGCTTACGGTATAACCGGGAGAAGCCTTTAATCCTTTTGTCATCGTCACAAGCCCACAGTTGAAGTGAACTTTGCCACCATTATACGCTGCCACTGTTCGGTAAATGACAGACTTAGTGAAACACGAAAAGCATCGTGCTTGAGGTTGTCAGCTGCGTGAAAGCATTCCTGCCCGTCCGCGTGGGTGGTCCGCTGAGCACGGGCGGCGTTTCCAGCAGAAGTCCGCACAAAAGGAGATGAATAACGTGCGCCACGGCGAGAACATTCCAGACGGTTACATTTCATTTTCATGCCATGACGGTATGAACGATTAATCCCCACAGTTCAGCATTATCATGATTGCGTGTCTAGTACTTGCATAGACGAGGCAAAGGCGACTGCCGGAAACCACACCTGCAGGTGATCTTCAGGTCTACCCAGTTCTCATGCTTAGGAAATGAGTTGTCCGTGCACTGCAAGAAATTTTATTTCACTAGAAGAAATGTTATTGTCCCCCAAAGTACGACCATGCACTCTTAAGTGTATTTGTGTGTAGCTAGCTGATGTCAGCATCGCTTGTGCCGGTAGGAGAGCTCCTCCGGGAGTGACAAAGGCATTTCTTTTTGGGGAAAAGGGGCGGAAAGTGGTGGCGTGACATTGTCAAAAAGGTGGAGTGATTGAGTGGGTAACACTAATTTAACGCTGGAAGCTTAATAACCCGTTTCAGGGCCCACGCTGCAAAGGTGTAAAGATAAAAAAAAAAATCGATAGCGCTTTGTTAATGTACTTGGCAACATGTTTTTACGAGTCACTTTTTATTCGGAATTTGTGGTACTTAATTTCGTCTGAGAAGCATACACACTGAGTGCCAGCACTGGGCCTAGCTTCAAAAACATAACAATAGAAATGTTTCTGACGCTAGGCCCTGCTGGCACACAGCGTGTATATTGCTCACAGGTGCGTGGCACTGGCAGGGCCTAGCTTCAGAAACATTTCTTTCTACATGTTGTTATATGACATCCCTTTATTAATGTAATAACTGCACTTTCACAATTGCTTCATTAACCTTCTTGCTTCTCAAATTTGCTTGAAAATGCACCATTTACCCACTCTTTTTTCAAAATTTTCTCCTTAAGATGTGCGGGCTCGCTCGCTCGCTACGGTGCACTCCGACAGAAAGTTTACGCCACACCACTTTCAAATGTCACCAGCCATGACTTCTAGCCGCGTTGCTAGCCCTGCGATGCTCGCAGCCTGCATGTGATATGCACCCCCCCCCCTGTCCTGTATATATGTTAGATGTCCTCTCGCTGCTGAAAAGCGGTTCGACCCGACTCTGAAGTGCACCCTGCATTCCACTGCTTTCAGGGTAAAATCCCGCCTCCATCTCCGCCCTCTCTGCCTATAGAAACCTGTTATGCAATTTCTCTACGGAGGAGTCCTCGGCTTCCACCTGCTCTTGCACACTGCACTGTGGTGCCATACACCATGGATATTTCCACGTGTTCGGCTCTCTGTTGCTCCTTATTCTTTCAGGATGACTTAGTTGCCAGCATTCAAGACACCAACTTGTTGCCAACATTGCTATGTAGAAGTTCACCACCTAACTGAAGAGAGTTTTCAAATAAGTGTATTAAGGCTCTGGTCAAATGCAAGTCTTTTGTATGTAGATGATGGCCCTAACAGCTTAACTTTTTAGAATTCTCCCATCGTTCAAACCATCCTCAACTCCACATTCACACATCCATCAACATTACAGCCATTTTACCATACTCAAGATAAGATATTACAGAAACCTTGACACTGTGAAATAATCAGACATCCTGAAAGTAACCATTCAGAACGGAATGTTTTACATCGTTGGGTCCCCTGGGGGCTTGCCTCAGAAGAGTATCAATTGAGAACCCATGGATAAAATGCAGTCCCTCAACCCTGCATGGTGAAACAATCCGGGAGATATATATTCTTACGGTTTCCAATCACTCTTTGCGTTGTTATGTAGTGATGTTGGGTATTTGTATAACACAGCATTCACTAGGCCTCTTCCGCTTTGCGCAGACATTGGTCTGAGGTTGTGATTCATCCAGTGGAGGTTCTCCACAGGAAAACTTTGCTCCCGAATCTCATTGGTGTCAACAGTTAATTTGGAGGCATTTCATGAAATGGAGGTGCATCTTCCGATCATCCTTCGTAATTTATGTTAACGTTGGCTATATTATGGGTAATTTTTGCAATGGCTGTTCACAATGATGGTGGTGGAGCAATGCGTCTTTAGCCATTCCAAGTGACTTAGGTGGTCTCATGTGTAAGTCTTTCTGAAGCGATGTTTGTGGGTCTTCTGCTTCTCATTTGGAGTGTATGTCGCAAATCTAGGTTCTAAGGAAAGTATGCCATTTGAAGTTCTTGTTTACCTGTAGTTGAAACAGGTCTGTCCCTATTGTGCACTGTTTCTATTGTTCTTGAGTGTAAACTCCCTTTGACATTGTGTCTGATGTTTCCGATCTAACGTCATTCAGCTGTGAGAGTTATTCTCATTTTGTAACTCCGGCACATTTGTCTACCTTGGAGCCATATTATGTGCTAGAGCGCACTTTCCCTCTTTGCACCTGGCGCAGTTAAAACAGGTGCGCCGGGCGCAAACAGAGAAAGTGGCCCTATTACATAGAATGGGCTGCCCCCAGGGCAGCTGCCAACTCGTGCTGCCCTGGGGGCAGCGCATTCAAGTGAAATACGGAGCGGCTTTGAAGCAGCCGCTCCATTTTCACTTTGCAGGTAGCAACCTGCCTGCACTTTGAAGGGGGATTAGAGATTTCTTTGCAGGCAGGTGCAGTAAGTGACTGCACCCCCTGCACGGGGATGTCTGGGGGTCCATAGGACCCCCTTTCCCCCTGCAGAGGGCTACTCTCAGGCGCCTGCTGACAGCTTCGTTGCCTCTGCGACCGCATCTGTAATATAACGTGGACGCAGAGGGAAAGGGATTCCCTCATTTGCATGGGGCACGCCCCCATGCAAATAAGGGAACACCCCCTGCAGATAACGCTGGTGCTTTATGTGCACCCCGCTATCGGTATTACAGAAGGGGCCGCACAAGCGTCTGCGGCCCCTTCTGTAATACCAAAGTGCCCCGGGGGCGTGCAAAGAGGGCGCAAACGCCCGTTCGCCCCCGGGGCACTCTCTGTAATACGGCCCTAGGTTCTCTTTCACCAGCAGAGTCATCTTTGATGTTCCCTTTCTTCAAGGCCTTCTGTTACCTGGTTCTATGGCCCTTGGTTCCTTATTTTGTGTTCCCCACAGACCGGTTTAGAGAAAGATAGATAATCACGAAGGTATGCACCTACCCAGGAATAGTTCAGCAGAGCAAGGCATACATCTCCTATTGCAACACGTGAGAGGTAACTGCTGTCTGAGTCAGGTGAAGGGTAGCATTGATGTCTTCAGTAAACAACATCTGAACCAGTAAAAAAAGCTTGATGTGCCAAAGGTGTGTGCAGCCAGTTCTTTGACACACAGCTGTTCTGTCTCTGGCACGAGATGAACTGTTCTGCTATCTGTGTCCGGTGATAAATAACTGTGCTGTCTGTGGGTGAGGAATATGCCAGCTGAGCAAGGCAGGGTTCTGCTGTTAGTGGCAGGTGTGCATGTGGGCTATTGGGTCTGCATCTGGACAAGACAGGAGACAGTCTGCTCCATGCTGCAGTGTTGATGAACTCTGCTCATGCCGACTGCATGGACACCCCAGCCTACATGTCCCTTTACTAGTGGATACATTTCCCTTAAGGAAGAGTCAGACCGCCCCTTTATCTCATGCTCATTGATGCATTTATCTATGCAGCCCAGACTTGGAAAAAGGGAATGCATACTATGAACTATACCTGCCCTCTGTTGCCGACATTGTTCCCTCCTTCCATAATGTACTGTTACTTAAAGGTTATGGCGACCATAGATCTGTAATTACATTGATCACATCAGGAAGTAGAGAGAACTAGGCAGGCTGTAGTTCTGCACACAGCTGTATCTCCCAGCAGCAGCACTTCGAGCCAAAAGCACTGACTCAAGGTCATTGAGGGCAATGCTGCCTCCTATTGAAACACAAGCTGATGCAGCATCAATCTATAAGGGCTTTTGGACCAAAGACTAGATATACCATCTAAGAGTGAAAGAAATGTGTAGATGAAAGCTTGCGCGCTCAGAAAATATTTGCATCACACAACTTTTACCATTCAGAAACGTGTTGTAAACCCACCTATTCAGATAAAGAGCTGTTTCGTTGAGGGCTGCAGCGCTTTGTTTCCTTTTTGATGTCTCTAGCACTTTACAATTCAAGATTCTGATTTGAATTTGAACAATACCAGGAGTTTCATGGTCCTCAGGTGCAGTATTCACTGGAGAGTGCTTGTTCAGGGTGAAGAAGATCTCCAACCTGCAACATGACCTGACAAAATGTTGAACAGTCTATGGGGTGCACAAACAGACAGACTAGTTGGAAGGTTTTTAAGCATGAATGAATGCCACTTTAAAGCTAATATAATGCTTCAGATCCAATTGAAAGCTTTCTGCACAATGATGGTTAGCTCGTGGCCCCAAATTTGTACTACACATCAGAAAGCACCGCTGTCAGGAAAGTTCATCTTATTGCCCATATCAGGAACCTGCCTAATACGCGCTTGGTCGCATTGAACACAGGTGCACAAAAGAGCTTCGATGAGCCAAGTATCAACAAATTCAATGTCTAAAAGTAATTTGTATTTACCAGTCAAAACCAGTGCGTAAGCCTATAGTATAAAGACTTAGGGCCTGCTTCGCAATTGTAAACCTACACTTTTGTGTAAGTTTGCGATTGTTTACTATGCACAAAGGTATTTACGAGTAGTATCTTTATGAGTGCGGACTCTCCACACATAAGCAGATCTATCTTTTTATGTGCGAAGACTCCACACTCGTAAAGATACTACTCATAAATCTCTTTGTGAACAGCAAACACTAGTGTAAGTTTACCGTTGTGAATCAGGCCCACAGGAGTTTATGACTTACACCAGAATCTAGCCCAGAGTGGACTCTTGAGTTGTGCAATGCTTTAGCAGGGCAGGCATTAGTAGCAATGGGAAGCAAACTGGGTTGGTGCCAAAAAGCGGAGTACTGGTAACCAACTGATGGACTAGTTAGCAGGAAGAGGTGTGTGTCCTAGACTGTACAGACTTTAAATTGAATTGACTTGAAGTCCAGAACTAAACAAGCCATTTCTGCAGGGGCAGCAAGTTGGAAGCATCTTCAGTTATTAGAATCGTTCTTGATTCGTTGCAGTGGCCTGCACAGGGATACTTGCCTTTCAGCTGTACCCAAAGATCAGGCTCAACGGAAAATAGGGATTCTGTAAAACACTTTGAACAGGCGTGTAGATTAAAGTACATGCAAGCTAAAATTGTTGCATGAACCTGTGTGGATGACGTTTTAGCAAAAAGATAACACCTGGGGCGGGGGGGGCGGTGAGGACTGGGTGACGTTGAGTACCTATTTTTTTATGCCATACTCCCTTATTTGTGTAAAAACTAGCGAAATTGGCTGTTTATAAATCACATCAATAAATAATTAAACTATCTAGCTGCAAATGCACTACACTGCAGTCCAGGAAATCCTGAATTGATATCCTATTTATTTAGCATTACTGTAAGGGTTCACCTGCAAAGTCGGAAAATTGAAAAAGAATTTCATTTTGAAAGGAAATGCTGGTCTAAAGCACAAGTTAAAGGCCCAGATGTACAAAACAAACTGGTTACAAAATACTAGTGGCAAATTTCGACCAGTATTTTTTGTGACCAATAAATAATTTTATGAACTAATCACATACTAATAGGTCGGTTCATAAAATTGCGAATTGTAAAGGGTCATAATCCGACCTAGCACTTGAATATTAGTAAGGTAGGTCGCAAATTGTGACTCACTATGATTGCAGGCCATCACAGAAATGGTGATGTGTTGGGACAGCAGATCACCATGAGTGAGGTGTTAATAAAGTATTATTTTTAAATATTTAGCCTGTTTTCCCTGAAGGAGACTAGGCTGCATTACAAACTTTGTTTGAAAGTGGGTAGTAGTATCCCTGGCCAACTGACTACTCCCCAATAAACTTTTTTAATTCACAAAGATGAAGGTATCCCAAATGAACCCCTACCCTTTTGTGAATGCATTACCACCCGAGCACAGAAATCTCTCATATTTCAATGTTTTGCAATCGGAATTCTTTCGCAAAGCACTGATACATATCATACCAATTCGGTATTTGGAAAGGACAACCACAACAAGTCTCCTCCAAATACCAGTTTGGTATTGGCTTGTCAGTAGAAGGTTACTGGCTCCAAAAATGGGATTACTATATAAGAAAAATATATTTGGCAGTCCCAAGTTCAGAATTGAGGTGCTACATTGGCCCAATATTGTCTAGTTGTGGCACGTAAATGCACACCAGCAAGCCATTGAAGTACTTATCTTTACTTGTAATATTGGAGGGAACCAACCAAGTGAAAGAGGATCTTTCCTTGTGTGGTGTTCTGCTTTATGGTGATGTGGCATTACATAATACCTACAGACCCTCAGAATCCACAATGATGGCAGGCATCCCATAATACTGGCAGAAATAGCGGATCCACTCCAGATAGAGTATATCCATTAAAGGATGTTGCTAGGGTTGTAGTTCTTCTCTCTGAGCTGGACATGAGATGAAGAATTTACACAGACGTTTTGAGCATGCAGCCATGCCCTTTATTTCTAGAGTGTTATCTTCCTGCAGGCTACAGGTATGATGTGCTAGGGCTTGATCAACCACAAAAGTCCCCTGTAGGTCATTTTTAGCATTTGTAGATTCAACCTAGACACAGAAAGCCCTAAGTATCCCTGGTCAGGGCAGGGGAACTATATTTATATTTATCTTGCCTTTGGGTAAAATGAGGTGCTCCATTAGTGACATATGCATTGTATCAGGTACGGCCAGTGGACCAATTTCTAAACCTGAGTGCAGGTAAATAAACCTGTACTCTAATGAACAGCTGTCACTATCCTCCAGTCTGATCTTAACCTGGCCAGCAGGACTTTCATAAAAGGAGGATACACCTAGGATGCATTGCCTTCTCAAACATAGCACAGAACTCATTGGGAGAACATCATAAAGCATGTGGAGCACTTTCCGGGTCTCATGATACAAATCATACTGGATGGGAAACAGTTAATGTAGGGGTACTACGTCATAGAGAAGTAGTACGAGAAAACTCCACATAAATAAAATGTGTGAGAGGGGCCCTTATGTAGATAAAGGGAAGGGAAGAGACCCACGTCGAGGGGAGAGGTAAGAGTGCAACCTACTTAAAAAAAATGGGCAAGAGAGAGACCCAGGGAAAAGGAAAATTATATTATAAGCGAGAGAACAGCTAAAAAGAAGGGTGGGAGTAAGACCCTTATTAAGAGAGATGATGAGAGAGAGAGAGAGGATGAGGTTGAAATTTACATCATGGTAAAGTGTAGGGAAAGACCCACATGGAGAGAAAGGACAGGAGAGAGTGACATAAGGGAAAAGGGTAAAAGAGTGACTTAACAGAGGGAGAAAAATGGAAAAGGATCGAGAGATATGCTACTTTGCACACAATTGTTTATACACCTGATTGCTAAGTTTTTTTTGCTAATTGATATAGCATAGAGATAGCTACCAGAGCAACAGAGCATTGTGGAATCACATTTCTTTTCAGCAGAGTTAAAAAATTGGTGTTGTGTATGTAGTGTATGGCACTTCGAGTTGACAAGTAATGAAAATTTGCCTAGCTGTAGTGCTGGTAAGTTTCAATTCTATTAAGGACACAGAGGCGAGGATTATGCCTTCTTCCTTCGCTTTATTTTCACAGCAGCACATTTTTAAACACAGTAACCAACTACATTTCCCATGAACAATAGGGAAAATACAAAGTCTCAACCGGAGTCCTTCCTCGCTGTCCGCATTCCAGCCAGCCAGTATAGTCCCTTCCCGCTGTTTCCTCTTCCTCTTTCTTCGCGCGAACCATTTCCTGTCGGATTTCACGCTTCTTGTTTGGAACCATCATTTCCTGCAAAATAGGTAGTGTCAGAGGACTGAGCTAGAACTAATTGAATTATAGAACAATCAAACAACAGCACGTGATCAAAGTCATTAACTTATTACCACAGTTCTAAAGACCCATGAACGGTTTACTTACACCAGAACGGGGAAGGGTCCACATCTTCAGAGGTCATTGGGCGGGATAATCCTCGCCTCCGTGTCCTTAATAGAATTGAAACTTACCAGCACTACAGCTAGGCAAATTTTCACTCTGTCAGGACCGGAGGCTCAGATTATGCCAGTTCAAAGCTTGTCGACTACTAGCCTTGCCACCTCCAGCACTGGTTTGAAATAAAACCTCTTAAAGGTGGAGTCAGAGGACCAATCAGCCGCGTGCATCAGATCTTCCAAACGCGCTCCTAGGGAAAAAGCCTTAGAGGCCATCGCCCCTCTCGCCGAGTGGGCACCAAACTGCTTCGTATCAACCCCCGCATCACCCAACGCACCCATCTGGCGATGGTCGGGGACGAGACTGCTCTGTACGGTTTACGTAGCTCAATGAGCAGCTGCCTCTCACCCGGAGGGCGAGTTTCTTCAGTCAATTCTTCGTAAGCACGGAGGCACTGCACCACACATAGTTTAGGGGAGTCTGGAAATGCTGGGTACGAGATGACCCTAGTATTACTCTTAGTCCTTCTACTTACCGTGAATGATACCCCCTCCGGGTAAAACGCTCTGGCTGATATGTCCAAAGCTCTCACATCTGAGACGCGCCTGCACGAGACCAGGCATAACAGCATCGCCAATTTGGCTGTCACTTCCTTACGAGACAGAAACCTATTTGGTTGCCAGGAAAGAAAAAGATTCAACACCCGGTTCACGCCCCAAAGGATAGGATTCCCAGGCTCCGGAGGGAGAGAGAGACGAATCCCCTGAGAAGCCGACAAACCAAAGGGTGTTCACCCACCGGGGAGCCCTGCACCATAATGTGACCGACTGAAATCGCGGAGCGGAATGTATTAATTGACCGACAAGCCAAGCCATCTTCCGCTAGCCCCGCCAGGAAATTAAAGATGTGGACTACATCTGCCCCCACAGTATCGACACTCCGTTGCACACACCAACTACGCCATCTATGTGAGGCTGACCGGTATCTCTTGGTCGTGCTGTCTGCCCATGCCCTGGCGAGCAAATCCTCAGCCTTTCCCGAAAGGCCTGGGAGCGACCAGCAACGCCGGAGATCCACCAGGCCATCATCCTCAATGTTCCCTCCACTATCAGCTGATGGGGAACGAGATCGGGATTGAGGAGAATGTGAGGAAAGTGGGGGAGTCGAATTGGAGAATCCCAAGAAAGTTCCAGGAGAACCGGAAACCAGACTTGAGACCTCCACAAGGGTGTGATCAACACTACCTCCACTTGCTGGCGGCGAAGTAGCGTGGACACTCGAGTGATCATGAAAAACGGAGGAAAGGCATAGCCGTGCTCCTGCTGCCAGTCCTGGAGAAACGCATCCGTCGCCTCCGCTTGAGGATCTGGCCGCCAACTGAAGTATCTCAGTAACTGATGATCCAGCCGTGACGCAAAAAGGTTAACCAAGAAGGGGCCCCATTTCCCCGACAACTGAGAGAAGACTTGAGGGTCCAGCTTCCAGACGCTGGCATCCAGGAGATGACGAGAGTGCCAATCGGCCACTTCGTTCTCCCGACCGGGAAGGTATTCTGCCGTCACCGAAATTTGGTTGTCTAGGCAGAAGTGCCAAAAGTCCTTGGCTAGGTTCGCCAACATTCTGGACCTGGTGCCACCTAGGTGGTTGATGTACCGGACCACAGAGATGTTGTCCATCCTGAGAAGGACGCACGATTGGACTCTGTCCTTTTTCCAGCATTGCACCGCAAACGATCCTGCCAGCAGTTCCAGGCAGTTGATGTGCAATGACTGTTCGTGAGTGGACCAGGCTCCACCTGTGGAGAACTCTCCGCACCTGGCCCCCCAGCCAGAACGGCTGGCGTCGGACTCGATTATGATATCCGGAGACAAACCGAATATCGCTCGACCGTTCCACGCCTCCATGTGGGTGAGCCACCATTCCATCTCGTCTCTCACATCGTCCGTCAGGGGTATCGACTAAGAGTACGTCAAACCCTTCTGGAGATGATGCGCCTTCAGGCATTGCATGGCTCGTTAGTGTAAAGGCCCGAGAAAAATGGCCTGTATCGAGGAGGAGAGAAGACCTACTAGTCGCACCAGCTGGCGCAAGGAAATCTGCGTCTTCGCCAGGGTCTGGCGCAGTTCGTGCCTGATCTTTGCCATCTTCCTGGCGGGAAGACTCAGAGTTGACGAGACGGAGTCTACATTGAAACCTAAAAAGGTTGCACACTGGACCGGAACCAAAAGGGACTTTTTCTCGTTTATGACAAACCCCAGTCCCTGCAGGAGGTCGACTGACGTCTTCAACTGGCTGGACAGTTTCCTGGGGCACTGATCCAGAAAGAGCATGTCGTCCAAATAGACAATCATGCGAACACCCTGCGCGCGCAGGAACTACACCGCCGGTCTGAGGACCTTTGTGAAGCACCACGGAGCGGAGGATAGTCCGAAAGGGAGCGTGGTGAACTCGAAAACCTGCCCTTCCCACCTGATTTGCAAAAAGCGCCGATTCGGGGGGAAGATAGGGACTGTCAGATACGCGTCCTTCAGGTCAAGCCGGACCATCCAGTCGAGAGGTCTCAGCACATCCCTGAGGAGGTGAATACCCTCCATTTTGAAGTGGCGGTAAACCACCCACTCGTTGAAACTTTTCAAGTTGATGACTGGCCTCCCGCCTCCATCGACCTTGTCGACTAAGAAAATGTTGCTGAGGAAGCCACCGGGGTGCTCTTCCGCGTAGCAAATTGCCCCTTTTTGGAGGAGGGCGGATACCTCTTCGCGTATCAGCTCTGCGTCTCGCTGAGAAAAGGAGATAGGACAGGGACGGATTAGCTGACGTGGACGGCCATGAAACTCCAACTTGAAGCCCTGGACCATCTGCAGCACCCAAGCATCGCTCGTGAGAGAAACCCAAGCACGAAAAAACAGCGCCAAGTGCCCCCCCACCTGCAGGCTCGCTGAGGGCAGCACACTCACCTTTTTCAGCGTTATTTTGCTGGCCTCGTTGGCCTCCACGGCCATGGAACTTCTGTCCTCTGGTGGCGTAGAAGGTGTTGAAGCGGGCATTGTCCTGGTATTGTCCACGTCCGTAGCCTTGCCCCCTGTCAGGGTTGGAGAAGCGGCCGGTCGAGCAGCCCCTGCCACGACCAGCCCCTTGGAAAACCCGGGGAGTAAAGACCTTTCTTATGTTCGACTGGGCTCTGTCCAGTGAGGTGAAAGTTGCCACAAACTTGCCAGCTCTTTGACGAACGGGTCACCAAATAAGCCCCCCTGTGCCACAGTGCCAGCCTCCGAAGAAGCCAGGTCACCTAACTTTGGATCCACCTTAATCAGGAGAGACCACCTCCTCTCTGTGGAGAGTGCGCAATTGGCGTTCCCTAGAAACACAATCGCGCGCTGTGCCCAGCCCGAGAGCACTGCCGGGGAGATAAGGGCACCGGATACCTTGGCCTCTTTGGCCATGTCCAGGATTTTGGTGACAGGCCCCACTGCATCCAGCAGCTTGTCCTGGCATGAGCGCCAGGAGCGATCAATACCCTTTTTAGGGTCTTGTACAAACTTCGCCAGGATGGTTGCCATCATAGGGTCTATTTCGGGCGTCCAACTGGGCCGGGGGCACTCCGCCCGAAGGCAGTTGCGAGCGTCCTTTTCCATTGGCTTGCGCAGACGGCTCGCCACATACTGGGCCACTTTGTCCCCCGGAACCCAGTCCGTAGACCTAGGGTGGACAATGTCGTCCGGGTCCAGCATGTCAGAAGCCCCCCCTGGGACAGGAGTGGCGGTCGGGAGCCAAGCTCTAGAGGGACCCACTTCCTCATCCGTGTCGCCGGGGGAATCGCCATTGTCAAAGGGGTCTGGGGTAGCGGTACGCGGAGGTGTTGGGGTGCAGTCCGCGGGGGCGCAGGGTTAGGCTGTGGGGGCATTTGCGCCAAGAAAGCCTGCTTTAGACGTGCGAACGCATCAACATCAACCCCTTGGGTGCACAGTTTCTTGGCAGGGGGGAAGTAAGCTGAGGCACTGGGGACTTAGGGGTAGCTGGCGCGGGAGCAGCCCATTTGGCGCACTCTTTTGCTATCTGCGCTGACAGGCGCTGCTCTAAAGGCTCCATGGCTTGATTAACAGCCCTGTAAATGGAGTCATCCACCGCCTGATGAAAATCATCATCCCAGGGGGAGGTAAGATAAGGGATCCTGCTCCGCCTGCATGACTAGGTAAGTACAGCCAGGAACACACTGGAGTCACAGGCAGCCTGGTGCTGAAGCACTACTTTAGGTCACTAAATGGCACAACTTTTAGCAGCTGGGAGGGCGCCCAGACAAATATGGGTGGCCGAGGGCACACAATTGACGGGCGAAGCCCAAGGGACACTCCAGACCTCTTGATCACAGGGCAACCACCCGGGACAGTGTCCCACAAGCACCACTGCACACGGTGCAAATTACGACCCCGCAGGGTGTGCAAAAGCATCCAATACAGACCCACAGAAATGGCGTTCACAAAGAATAGGGCAATACAGACCCGAAAACGGGCGTAAACCGGGTGGCAGGAGGCAAGCCAACTCTCACAGGGGCAGCGCTCGTCAGGACTCTAATGCCAGTGCCTGACTCGCGCTGCCGATAGAGAGTGCACTACGCACCCTGGCGGCGGGAGGACCACACCGCACCTCAAGGGGGCACCAGTCGTGTAAGGTACACTCTAAGCGTCCCGCGACCCACAGGGAATCTGCAAACAGTAAAACTTTACAAGCGCTACCAAAAAACGCCATCAAATACATCCAATTACAACCCCCCAAACAGGGGAAGAATAAAAAATGACTTATCTTGCTGCTGAGCAGCGAAGAAAGAGGAAGAGGAAACAGCGTGAAGGGACTATACTGGCTGGCTGGAGTGCGGACAGCGAGGAAGGACTCCTGTTGAGACTTTGTGTTTTCCTTATTGTTCATGGGAAATGTAGTTGGTTACTGTGTTTAAAAATGTGCTGCTGTGAAAATAAGGCGAAGGAAGAAGGCATAATCTGAGCCTCCGGTCCTGACATAGAATTATAGACATCAGCATGTAACCTGGTGGGAACTGAACATAAACAATAGGCTAGTACTAGAAGGCACGCTTCACAGCACTTTAAAACATATTTCTATCGTATATGGCCTTATACATAAATATATATATATATATATATATATATATATATATATATATATATATATATATATATATATATATACTCATACTCATTGGGAGAGCGGTGGGCCAGGATTGTGTTTGTTCATATATATATATATATATATATATCAACTTCCAACCTTTTTCTCTTTAGTCAAAAAGGAAAAGCACTCACGGGGCGAGTCCAAATTGATTTATTACGGACTCACAAACGCAACCAGACGCGTTTTGGCAGACAGCCGGTATTTATGTCACTTTCATTAATATCCTGACACATAGATTGACAGCGAAAACGGACTCAAGTCCACAATTCATTCAGCGCCATCTTAAAATATGCAACAATGCAATGCAGTGCAATATTTCGCTGCATGTATAAAGCACTAACCCTTTTAATCTAGTTTATAGTGTTATTGAATTTGCTACATATTTTCCAAAATACATTTATTGGATCTTTTCTCTCTGTCAGAAAGTAAATTAGTGAACATTTCAAGATATCCACTATCAATAGATAAAAATGAGAAGTGAAAAACGTAGTTATAGCTGTTCCATTAAATAAAACATCAAAACTAAAAGATATGTATTTAGATTCATGTGAAAGATCGGCTATGTATATAATTTGAGGTTCTGGTGAGTCAAACACAATGAAACGAAGGAAAGGCAGAAATGTGGTTCAGAGAATGTAAAGATTCATAAAACCACTCTTGCTACTTGCTTGGCAAATCTTCCGGGACCAACAAAACGGATCTGAATTTTTGTGAGGTTCTGCCCATACAGGGCTATATGAGGATATGGTTAACTCCGGAATAAACTAAGCCGATTGCGAGTATCTGCCCATTGATGGGCACAATGAGGAAGTGATCATGCGCAATAGAATCGGCTATAGGCATATGCCCATTTGAGGGCGGAATAAGTGTATAGATGTATTGACATGTGTATATGATTTGTAAGTAACTGCAGTCATAAACTGTTTGCATTTATATTGTTGCCGAAATGTTTTAACAGGAGAAAACACTATGAAATATTGCACTGCATTGCATTGTTGCATGTTTTAAGATGGCGCTGAATGAATTGTGGACTTGAGTCAGTTTTCGCTGTCAATCTATGTGTCAGGATATTAATGAAAGTGACATAAATACCGTCCGTTTCCGGCGCGCCAAATCACCATCGAAAAAGGAGTCTGCCAAAACGCGTCTGGTTGCGTTTGTGAGTCCGTAATAAATCAATTTGGACTCGCCCCCGTGAGTGCTTTTCCTTTTTGACTAAAGAGAAAAAAGTTGGAAGTTGATGTCAAGCGGGTGCACCTCCCGCCAAAAAGCACCCGCTCCTGAGTGCATGAAGCTGGTGCAAAAGTTTGGAGCGAAGAGAGTATCTTTGTGCACCGTCGTTAAGGAGGATCCGCCTCATCTGCATACTATGGGATAAGAACCTTTACGGTAAGAGTTTTTACCCATATGCGTGATGCCGACGTGACGACTGAGCGAGGGGGTTTGAATTCATAAGTTATTGAATTCGCGCAACGCTTTACAAGTATCTGCACTAGAAATGTACAGTGAATCGGAACGCCGTGAGGCGGCACTGGAAGTCTTTAAAAAGAAACTGACACCAGGGACAAGTAAGATCCAAGGAGAAAGCCATGGGATGTCCTCATTAGCATCGCAGTTCGCAGCACTAGAAAGGCTGTACGAACGAGAAATCCGCAAGTGGTGGGAGGCAACGTCGCTGCAGCACTATGTGGAGGTGGAGAGGGTCCCAAGGGGCCTTCGTATATACACCGTGCTGGCGTACAAAAATCCTGACCCCCAGCTCCTCGAAGAATGGGCGGAGCACACGGCGGATTCTTGCAAGGGGATGCTAAATATATTAATCTAATTTGCCTGGAGCGATCGCGATAAGGCACGCAAAGCGATCGATGACCTTGAAATCGAAATAGCGAAGGATGACAACAAGAACAGGCAAGATGAATTGAGAACGCAAATGACAAAACGTTTGAAGAACTATGAAGGCAAAATAAAACAAAGGAAACAAGAAAAGTTCGAGCGCGATGAGCGAGACTATGCACTCGGCAGAGTATTGACATTTGCAAAAAAGTTTGACGCTCCGCGCAGAGCCTTGCAAATGAGACCAGAGTCACAAAGTACTGTGCAACAGGATACATCCGAATCAGAGGCAACTGACGCAGAGCAATCTGAGGAAGAAAGTGGGGGTGCCTCCTGCACAGTATCGGCTAAGACCCCTTTTCAGGACGAATTTCGACTCATTCGCCAAACTTGGCAGAAAGGCAATCGGGGCAAGCCCCCGGAACAGCAAAAATGCGGAGACCGACAAGGAGAGGGGGCAAGTGGCGGAAAAGGCAATGTCTCTCCGCGAGTCACCAAAAGCAAGAAGTTCAACAAAAGACGATAAAAGCAATACGTCAAGAAAGTCTGACTGTGATCAATTTAACACCACGAGTATTGACACCATGTGAGGAATCAGTATTAAAGTTAGGCTTGACCTTTTGTCCTCAAAAAAAGCTTGAATATACGCAGACAAGGATCGAACTTTTTAAGTTCACAAGAAAACTAAAACTGCATACATTCTTCAAACTAAGACCTACGAAGTATTTACCCAAAAGAACCAAGGAATTACCTATGGTTACTGACATTTTAACTGGGCATGATCTTGCGGCACTACAAACTCTAGAGACACTAAGAGAAGAGATTGGAGGTACGAGTGGTAACGTGGGAATCCCATCGACCACAGGAGTAGAACAACAGAGCATAGCTACATCTTTCAAACCGGCATCTGTCTTTTTGCCTCAAATGCCAAATGACAGTATTGATAACTTTTCTGATGCAGTAATCAAGGATTTGATGCTCCTTCGAAGTCAAGAAAACAATCCAAAAAAGAAACATAACTTCACGCAGGAGCAATATCAGGCACTGGAGAACTTAAAAAAAGACACTACCATTGTGTGTAAGCCCTCAGACAAGGGCGGTAATGTCGTATTGCAGACATATGAAGCATACAATAATTAAGCTTTACATCAATTATCGGATACGGTATACTATGAAACAGTAAACAATGGAGTGTATGTCGATAGTATTGGAGAATGTCATAATTTACTTCGTAAATGGTATGGTAAGAACATGCTTGAAACTGAAGAATATCTTTATTTGAGATGTTTAAATCCGATCATACCAAGTTTTTACCATTTACCGAAGGTCCATAAGCAGGCACAAGTACCACCTGGGAGACCGATAGTCTCCTCAATAGGAAGTCTTATGGAACACATTTCTGTATACATTGATCATTTCTTGTCTAAATTTGTGGTGTCCTTAAAATCATACATCAAAGACACGAAAGACTTTCTACAACGAATAGAATTATTGAAATGGCAGGAAGGGGACAATATGATAGTGATGGATATCACTAGTCTATATACGTGCATCGCACACAAAGACGGTCTAGCCGCGGTGTAATATTTTCTGAAGAACAGGCCGCTTAAATTCAATGAGCATAATAACATGTTGGGCCCCATGCATCATCCGAAAATCGGGTCGCAAACGGGCAGATTCGCAGAATCTGCCCCTTTGCGACCTGTATTTTTGCATTTGGGATGCATCATCCCAAATGCAAAAATCGCAATTTAAGGAATTGCAAAATTGCGATTACTTAATTGCGATTGCATTTAAGGAATCGCAAATTGCTATTCCTTAAATGCAATGCACTAAACTGAAAAACATAGCGATTTCGCTACTAGGGGGCGCAAATTACAATGAAGTCGAACTTCATGGTAATTTGCAAAAACTTTGAGAAATGCACTAAAGTGCATTTTTCAAAGTTGAAGGTTACACACACACATGTCCTTGGGACATGTGTGTGCGCAACATATGTGCACGGATCAATTTCAGGGGTGCAACAGAATGTCCTTTTGACACCCCTGCACCCTTGAAATTGCATGCGCAATTTGCGAGTACCTATTGGTACTCGCAAATAGCGCTCGTAATTTCCCATTCATTCCTATGGGCCTGTAGGCCCATAGGAATGAATGGGAAGCCATTCCTTATTTGCGACTCGCAATTTGTGAGTCGCAAATAAGGAATGTGAAGGAATCGCTATTATTATAGCGATTCCTACATGCATAGGATTTTGCGAATCCTTAATTGCGAATCCTTAATATTCGCTATTAAGGACTCGCAAAATCCTAGCTTGATGCATGTGCCAGGTTGTTGGAACTTTTAGCCTTCTGTTTAAACAACAACATTTTTCTGTACCAGGACCAACACTACCGACAGGCATCAGGAACAGCGATGGGCACCTGCTTCGCCCCCAGTTACGCGAACTTGTTCGTGGGCTGGTGGGAGGAGCAGGTGGCCTGGACAAATGCCAATGGCATTTGGACCGAGAAGGTGGTGGCCTGGTACAGATATATCGACGACCTCTTTTTGATTTGGAGAGGGTCGATTGAAACTGCAGTCTCTTATGTAGAGACACTAAGTCAGAATGGTCTAAATCTCAAATTTAATGCTGAGATAAGTCCAACAAAAGTAAATTTTCTGGACCTAGACGTGTGCATAATAGAGAATCATCTATGCACTAGATTATATCGAAAGCCCACAGCAGGCAATTCATTATTGCACGCATCCAGCAATCACCCACCCAAATTGATCAACAGTATCCCCTATGGGGAACTGTTAAGAATAAAAAGAAACAACACCAGGGATGTGGATTTTGAAGAACATGCCGAACAGTGTCTTGGGAGATTTTGAGTACGGGGATATGGAGAACAGGTTCTCCAGGAAGCCCTGGATAAAGTCAAATCTTTGCCTAGAGTAAATTTATTACAAAATAAGGCCACTAAAAACCTAAAAAAGTGAATGATAACAGTTTCAGAATGATAACCACGTTTTCTGAAGAAGTGGGAGAGTTGAGAGGCATTCTAAGAAAGTATTGGAGTCTCCTAAAAGGAGACCCAGTAATTGGGGAAGATATCCCGGCCCGTCCAATGCTGACCTTCAGAAAAGTGAGGGTGCTTAGAGACTCTCTCACAAGCAGTTATATGAGTAAAGCCATTTCAAAAAAGGTTGACCCATTTGGTAGGGAACTATATGGTTTCTTCCCATGCGGAAGGTGCAAAGCTTGTGTTGGATGTAAACGTGTGTTGAGCTATGAGGTACCAGGAATGAGCAAACCGAAACTCATCAAAAAATTAATTACGTGTAGCACGCCATATACCGTGTATTGCTTGGTTTGCAGTTGTGGGCTTAAGTACATCGGAAGCACTATCCATCAGACCAAGATACGTGTCTTGGAACATATTAGGGCAATAAAGAACCATGATGTAGCCTACCCGGTAGCGCGGCACTTCATGGACAAACACAATAGTAATCGAAATCACCTAACAGTTTTTGCACTTGACCAGGTTCCGCTACATCCGAGGGGGGGAGACCGGGTGACCAGTCTTAGAAGACTGGAATCACGTTATATAATTGATCTCCAAACCATATCCCCGCAGGGCTTGAACAGTACTGAGGAGTTAGCGGTACATCTGGGTGACTAGCCTTTTGTGATGAAATGTGATAGAAACTCTGAACTGTGAACACATGTGGTTGAACACCCCCCCTTGTTGGGATTCGCCTAATGCTTTGAAATTTTCTGAAATCCATGAAATTTTGAAATTTTGGTTCCTTCGAGTTTTTCTGAATTTTTAGAATAATTTATGTGTCATGCTATTGATGAAAATGTATGCACGTTGAACATCCCATGACTGAGAATATTAATTTTGATTGACAGCTGTGTATTTGCTAATCAAAGAGATTTTTTGACATGCAATGAAATATGCAATTGAAATGTGAGGTTCTGCCCATACAGGGCTATATGAGGATATGGTTAACTCCGGAATAAACTAAGCCGATTGCGAGTATCTGCTCATTGATGGGCACAATGAGGAAGTGATCATGCGCAATAGAATCGGCTATAGGCATATGCCCATTTGAGGGCGGAATAAGTGTATAGATGTATTGACATGTGTATATGATTTGTAAGTAACTGCAGTCATAAACTGTTTGCATGTATATTGTTTCCGAAATGTTTTAACAGGAGGAAACGCTATGAAATATTGCACTGCATTGCATTGTTGCATTTTTTAAGATGGCGCTGAATGAATTGTGGACTTGAGTCCGTTTCGCTGTAAATCTATGTGTCAGGATATTAATGAAAGTGATGAAAGTGACATAAATACCGGCCGTTTCCGGCGCGCCTAATCACCATCGAAAAAGGCTTCTGCCGAAACGCGTCTGGTTGCGTTTGTGAGTCCGTAATAAATCAATTTGGACTCGCCCCCGTGAGTGCTTTTCCTTTTTGACTAAAGAGAAAAAGGTTGGAAGTTGATGTCAAGCGGGTGCACCTCCCGCCAAAAAGCACCCGCTCCTGAGAACGAAGAGAGATATATATATATATATATATATATATACATACATACATACATACATACATACACCGGGTGCTCACTCCTGCGGTGGTGAACCGCGATAAATTGCTGCATGTATAAAGCACTAACCCTTTTAATCTAGTTTATAGTGTTATTGAATTTGCTACATATTTGCCAAAATACATTTATTGGATCTTTTCTCTCTGTCAGAAAGTAAATTAGTGAACATTTCAAGATATCCACTATCAATAGATAAAAATGAGAAGTGAAAAACGTAGTTATAACTGTTCCATTAAATAAAACATCAAAACTAAAAGATATGTATTTAGATTCATGTGAAAGATCGGCTATGTATATAATTTGAGGTTCTGGTGAGTCAAACACAATGAAAGGAAGGAAAGGCAGAAATGTGGTTCAGAGAATGTAAAGGTTCATAAAACCACTCTTGCTACTTGCTCGGCAAATCTTCCGGGACCAACAAAACAGATCTGAATTTTTTCTCATTTTGGGACAGTAAAAGTGGGTGACAAGCCTGTCAAATGTCTTGCCCTGTCTCAAATGACCTGCCAAAAGCACATCATGAGCCAAACCCAGTAGGAAGGCTCTGAAGCGCAGGGGCTTCCCCAGGCTCAGTTACCTTAGGCTCACTATATAGGAGACCATTCTCCCAATACATCAGATAGGATCCAGACTCTTTGCCAGCTGCCTGTGCCTGCTGCCGAAGACCCAGAAGAGTAGGGCACTCTTCCTGTGCTGACTTCAGAATCCTTCCCTGGTGAGATCCCCTTCCTGCTGCCAGCAAGTCAGCTGAGGCAGATTCCACAGTACAGCCACTTCTTCCCCTGTAGGTTCCGGGGCGTCCCCCTCAGGGTCAGCCTCCTCCTGGACCGTGGGAATTTGTAGTACAATCCACACTCCAAACTCCTTCCACATGGCCTTCATGTACAGCGAGATTATGTTGGTAGCCAGGTCAGATACCACCTCATTGGGAAAACCCATGCGGGTAAAGATCCCCATCAGTGCCCGGGCCACTATGGGCACCATCACTGTCCTCAGAGGGATAGCTTCTGGGTAGTGGGTGGCATAGTCCACCAAGACCAGGATGAACCTGTTGTCCATGGCTGTCTTGGGATCCCGAGGACCCACAATGTCAATGCCCACCCGCTCAAAAGGGGGTGCTCAGAACAGAGAATGGTTGCAGGAGAGCCCTACATCTCCCCCCACTCTTGCTGCTCTCTTGACAAGTCTGGCAGGACCTACAAAACGCATCTGAATTTTTTCTCATTTGGAGACAGTGGGTGACAGTGGGTGACAAGCCTGTCAAAAGTCTTGCCCTGTCCCAAAATGACCTGCCTGAAGTACAACATGAGCCAAACCCAGTAGGCACTGAAGCACAGGGGGTGCCCCATGCTCAGTTACCATAGGCTCGCTATATAGAAGACCATTCTCCCAATAGATCAGATGGATCCAGACTCTTTTCCAGCTGCCTGGGCATGTGCCTGCTGCCGAAGACCCACATGATTAGGGCACTCTTCCTGCGCTCAACTCAGAATTCCCCCCTGGTGGGATCCCCTTCCTGCTGCCAATGGGTCATCTGAGGCAGATTCCACAGTTCAGCCTCCTCCTGGACCGAGGGAATTTCTGGAGCGGGTTTTTTACACCCCTTGCCCCTCCTCTTCTTGGCAGACACCTTGGCCACTCTTTCAGGCTCCAGGTCCTTCAGATCACCCTGGGCTGCTAAGGACCACGTGGTCAGGCACGCCCACTCAGGCAATCCCAACATCTCCAAGTGGTACCGGTATTCAACCCCCCCTCCAGAGGTTGTTTCCCAGAAGACAATCCGAAGGCATCGATGGGGTCACAGCTACCTTAAAGGAACGTGAGACCCACCCCTCTCAAAGGGAACCTACACCACCCTACAATGGCTCTCACTATTGTCTACTGCAACTACTTGGTGATACCTATTGTATCCGTGTAATTTCATGTTGATCTTTGACAATTACACATTGTAACCATGAGATGTAAGTTTTAATGCGCCAGGACTACTTTTGGTGCATGTTGCATGTAAGTTCTATTAATGTTACAGTGTAGCCAAGTGACACTTATGGGATGTATATGTTGTCATGGTATTATGCCTAGTTATGCATTTGGCAAATTCCTCATGCAGCAGCAATCAATATTTTGGTTTATTTGCATTGTTATATCGATTATCGAAGCCACCAGCTTGAGGATTCACTCGTAAGGATCGGTTATTCGCCATTTGCTTTGTTGTGTGAGTTTCAGCCATTGGTTTGAGAACTAAGGGGCATATTATCAAGAACGGCGTTAACAATTATCGCCGGTTTAGCGGCAGAAAACTGCCGCTAAAGCGGCGATAATGGGCTTGATAATATGCCCTTGAGAATTCCAATAGAAGTCCATGTTCTGGTGTGAAACTGGGCTTCTATTGGAATTCTCCAGGGCATATTATCAAGCCCATTATCGCCGCTTTAGCGGCAGTTTTCTGCCGCTAAACCGGTGATAATTTTAACGCCGTTCTTGATAATATGCCCCTACAGGTGCTTTGCACTCCCGTTTTATTTGCACATTTGGTCTGTTTCTCTCTTTTTTCCACGTGTATATCAACAGGAGTATCACCCTCAGAACATCACGTATAGCTGTGATTTATGAGTTTGAAATTATGGGAAGAAGGTTATGTCGCTTATACATATTAACCTTGAAATACATTCATAATACCAGGTACATTCATAAACAGGGTGTGTTCGTTGCACCGTGGGTTTCAGTTAAGTTTGTTCAGTATTGAGCTCCTCTATTCAGGGGGTACAGCGGTATGCATATTCAGATTCCGACGTTAAAGGGCCATTCTTTCAGGTAGTTATGAACTTCGTTTCCGTTCTATCATGGCCGCCGTGATGGCAAGGGATCCTAGGACAAACCAGTGATGGGTGGAGCTATGATCAGGTGATCGCCACTGTTTAGACGCGGGAACGTTTGGCTTTAACACAAGAGAAACTCGGCAGCCTCATTCATCACACAGCGAGAACATTGACTAGAACTGAGACTCCGTCTTTTATCTGGTAAGCGTAGACAGACAGCGGGTGAATATGGGCAGCAGAACTTAACATAGTTATTTTTTAAGAGATTATTGTCTTAAGAGTAGTGTTGGTTTGTTTCATATAGGTGCAGCTGTATTTAGCTGTTTTCGGCTAAGCTGAAGGTATTTCGATTTGCTTGTTCACTGTTCACTTTCCCTATACAGCACCAAAAAGGCACGGCATTATTGACTTGCATTATGTTATGTTTTCAGGACTCCACGGTTTGACTTTATTCGTATACTGCTTGATTGGTACTTTATGTACTCTGCGTGTTGCAGTAAGTATTGGTTGTGTAAGTCCCATTATCCTCACTAATTCAGCATGATCACGTTTCATTATTTTGGTGGTAGTGGTCATTGAGCAACACTATGGACATCTTTGCGGTCTCTTTTTTTTATTCTTTTTTTAATTCTTTTTTTAATTCTTTTTTTTATTCTTTTTTTTATTCTTTTTTTTATTCTTTCATTTAGTGCATGTATCGGTGTGTATGAGCGTTATATCGGCTGTGTAAATGTGGGGATTGCTAATTTGGTCTAATCCACAACACTAGTGACATGAAAGAGCGGTTACATGACTACACTTTTGAACTCTGGTTTGCATGCAGGTTATTGGCCTAGATTGGTATAGAAAGCTATTGGTGGCAGGTGTTAGTGGTGTCCAATTGTTGTGGTAACACCTGGTTATATTTGTTGTTTTCTAGTGGCCCCTGAAGAAGGGACTATCGGTCCCGAAATGCATAGGGCACTGCACGAATAAGTGGAACTCCACTCAAGAAGAAAGCGTTATCATTTAGCCATAAGTTCAAGCCTATATGTGTTTACCTGTATAGACACAACTGTAACCATCACAAAAGATTTGTATCGATGTGATATATTTGCTTAGTAAAAAAATGAAAATGTTGATGGACACATATCTTTGACTATGTGATTTTGTTTGATTATGTGATTGATTCATTTTGTGATATATACGGCATAAAACTGTTAAAAAATTTAAAAAGTATTGATGTAGCTGTGCACCCAGTTTCTTCAGGCAACTATTTACCTGATTAATTACTTTATTAATTCTGAATGTGGGACGGGCAGCCCACAAATACTGAGTAGCACGCTTAAACAGTTCAGTCAGGTGAGCTGAAATTACCGAATATTATTTGAAGGATCTCTTTGGTGTGCGCCACTGAAACTCCTTATAGTTTGTATCAAGTGGGTGCACTTGCCAGCTCAAAATGGCAGTTTAAAACTGCACTGAGACATTGTAGTGGTAGGCCTGAGACATGTTTGCAGGGCTACTCATGTGGGTGGCACAATCGGTGCTGCAGGCCAACTAGTAGCATTTGATTTATAGGCCCTGGGCACACCTGGTGCACTTTACTAGGGACTTATTAGTAAACCAAATGTGACAATCATAGATAAACCAATACCAATACATTTTACAAAGGGAGCACTTGCACTTTTGCACTGGTCAGCAGTGGTAAAGTCCCCAGAGTCCTAAAACCAGCAAAAACTAAATGCGGCACATAGTCAAAAACAGGAGGTCAGAAGCAAAATGACAGGGGAAATCACGTCAAAAGATGCCAGGTCTAACACACTGCTTAAAAGATCTTCCTCTATCTTCTATATGAACAATTAAAGACATCTTACCTTGTTATGAAACTACAGGGGGTAAGCAAAGTGTGGCATAGGACAGACAATGCTACTGTATGGAAAGTTCTTGTCCTAGAGGTAAAGGGACAACATTTTCAATAAGTTGTGACTGCATTGTTTACTGTTACATTATCCCTATGTATCTTCTATCTGTCTTATGAAGGGGTTAACCCAAATGTTAGCACTGCATTTCAAAGTGTCAAGTAAATCCCCACCTGCATCACTAATGCCTCATAGTTGTTAGGGATACAATATTTGTCCATGTGTTATTGATGGAAGGCCAAATGCTTTCCTTATGTTGAGTTGTTTTTTTCTAGTCTGCATTGGGTTGCATTTACTGAATTAGACACACTTAGCCATTGATTAATGTTCAAAAGTGCGATACTTTATGCCACACCACTATTCTCTAGGCCACTGCACTCTATGCCACTGCACTCTATGCAACCCTACTCTACACCACTCTGCTCTACTCTGCACCATTCTATTCTACACTAGTGCATTCTACTCTACTCTGCACCACTCTATACCACTGCACTCTATGCCACTGGACTCTACACCACTCTACTCTGTCACTGCACTCTACACCACTGCACTCCACACCACTCTACTCTACTTTGCATGACTCTACTCTATGGCACTGCACTCTACGCCACTCTACACCACTACACTTTTTGACACTGCAATCTACGACACTCTACTCTGCACCACTCTACACATGGCCACTGCACTCTATGCCACTGGACTCTATGCCACTCTCATTTGCATCACTTTGTGACGCTCTACGGCGCGCCAATGCACTTTATGTCACTGCACTATACAGCACTCTTCTCTGTACCACTCAACTCTACGCCTCTGCACCTGGCACCACTTCACTTTATGCCACACCACTCTACTCAGGGCCACTGCACTCCTCTACACTCTACACCACTGTAATCTACACCGCTCTACTCTGCACCCCTGCACTCTGCCACTGCACTCTACTCTGCACCAGTCTAATCAATGCCACTGCTCTATATGCCACTGCACTCTATGCCACTCCACTCTGTGCCACTCTACGCCACAGCATTCTACGCTAATGCACTGTGTGCCACTGCACTCTACTCTGCACCACTCTACGCCACTGCTCTTTATGCCACTACACTCTGACACTTTACTCTGCACCACTCTACTCTATGCCAAATTACTCTACACCACTGCACTCTACTTTGCACCACTGTGCTCCAGGCCACTGCACTCTGCTGTTGTATTCCTCTTAGGGTGTCCATAAACGGGCTTTCCAGTATCATGTCCTTATATAGGCACAATTCGCCCTGCCCTTATATAGGCATAAAATCCCAGCCCTTATTTAGGCATTAAACCGTGCACTCCAAATACAGGCATGGTCTCTGACATCCGTCCACCCTAACGTCACAACGAGTTCTTGAAGAACAGACCCTTAGGCTGCGGGAGTTTCCCTAGTCCAGGACTATTGATTTCTTCAAGGACTCATATATTATGCATGAACCATTATTCCTTAGGGGTTCATTCATGACGTCTTCCGCTGTCCGACTCACGTCAATACTAACATTCTTAGGTGCTTCTCAGGTATAAATATACCTTCCCTAGCCCCTGTAAATCAGAGGAGACCTCGACTTCAGAGGAGCCCGTTTCCCGGCCTGACGCACTGAGAAGACGCTGTCATCCCTGCACGCAGAGAGTCCCGCTTCCAGTGATCTAACTTCCCTTGCGGGGTGTTGGAGTTCGAGTCTGGCAAAGAGATTCCTACCTCTCTCATTCTTCAGGTATGGAGCAGACTAGAACCTAGATGGACTCTTGGCATACTAGGCATACTGGGGTTAGCGTACTCTTAGTATACCATAGTAAGGAATACTTCACCTACTTCATACCTCTTCCTATACCTAGGTTAGGTTAGGTACATTGGGGTAGAACTAGATTAGAAACGCATCGTATGAGTACTCGCATTTTTAGTCTGTGTTATTTATGTAAAGACATATGTACTAAAAGATAATGCTATCGCAGTATTATTTATTTCTACTGCTCACACTGTACATTATTTATCTCGCATACTGTCTTGTGATCGTAACAGCACATTTTACTTACACCAGAAACAAGACTGTTCAATAAATCTTTTATTGAAACGCCCGTCTATTCTTTCTGTGTAACTTGGAGAAAACTAAGCATGCACGATTGAGCTGAGTGAAATAGTTATCTATTGTTTCCACAACTCTGGGACACGTTCTGATTCTAAAGGGAAACACAGTGGTCATGTTTTGCGGCTGCCAGAAACTACTCCCTTCTTGTTGTCAAGGAGTTTCTAGTGGCCTCTGAGCTAGCTGGCACAAGTAATTAAGTTTAATATACTCGATAGGGACATACTGACCTTAGTCCTATGTCAAACCTATAGGATATATTATTCCAATGTGCAGAGAATATTAGGGAAATAGGAGCTACACTACATGGCGCCCAACGGTTTGGTAAGGCAGTAATTCAACGTTAGATACTGAGTAACTCAGCCGTGCTTTTTCTCTCAAGAGACCCCTACCCATATACTCCAAAAGACGTCTGTAGTGGGCAGGGTTAAGTATCCGCCACGGCTACATAGGGCAGTACCCTATATATTAGCTGTTTGGTTTGCTCAACGTTGAAGGATACAGTGTTCCAAAATATTGTGCACCTTATCTTTGTTTCCTTGAAACTTGTTCTACATTTTTCAAAAACAAAATGACTGAAGACGCCGGAAACGGTGGCGCTGCGGCTGATCCAGCCCAAGCAGTAGTTTTTAACATTACCGGTTTAAATGAAACCGAGGAGGGTGTTATAGACATCGCTCCAAACTTAAGAAGAGCCATCACTCTAAAACTTATAAAACATGGCCTACCACCAAGAGGCGGTAGAGCAGTTTTCGTGATAGAGGCACACGAATCCTTTCAGACAGAGGTATTCTATTCATGGGTAATATTTCCTGAATCCAATCCAGTAACACACGTTTCACTTCTACAAAGAAGATGAACCACCAGAGGAATACATTCCTTTCGAGGATATAGAAATTCCATTAACATACCAGGAGCATCAGCTCTGGTTTAAAGGCGCCCTAAAACATCACAGAAACATTACCAGGCTGGTCCACTAGGTAGACCAGGAGCAACATGGCCGATTCTAGCTGGCTACACACCTCATCCTGACATTGAAGAGATGTCAGACGAGGATTTACTTACTCAACTCACAGAGTTAATAAAAATCTACAGACAATTGGTCCAATATGTCAGGCGGACTTTTACAGTCCAGCAACCATTAACAATTCCAAATCAAACTCCTCACCAGGGGAATACACTAAAAATTACACCACAGACTCTATACGCAGTCATGGGTAAAATGCCAACAAAACGTGAGCAAATTCCATTCTGGATAGCTCAAAAAATTACTCAAATCGAAGCAGTATTTCCAAATACTAGCCCGTATGAGAAACACAGAATACTGACAATCAGTTTACCAATGGGGATCACACCACAACTGGAAGACTGCACCACTTGGGGCTCAGTCTTTGCTGCCATCTATACTAAAACACACGGCATTCCGTCAATTGCGGTAATACCAGATGTCCTAAAACAAATTCAAAACGAATACGGGGCAGAGCCTGCTCTAAATTTAGGTATGAAATTACTGAAAAATTTCGACCAGGTCTCAACAATAATATTATCTAATATTAAAGGGGAGGCAGCAGCAGTGGCGATCCGCCAAAAATTAAGGGAATTTGATGTTACAGAACATCAAACTGAGCTACCCAGAATAATGGAACAATCTTATGCAGAATTAGGCAGAGATAGTTTGGGTGGAAGACCAGTTAAGCCGAAACTATCTGAAAGTCCTGAGACGGACTCAATTAAACAAACTCCTACATATTCTAAAAAGAAGTGAGATACCAATAAACAAAATTCAAATGAGAAACATTCTCAATCCCGAGGTAGGTCTCCTCAAAAGGAGCCCTCTGAAAGGAGGTATAACCTCAGGAATAGGGATAATTTGAGAGAACCTGACAGGTATCAAGATACTGATACACGTTCCTCTCGTCCCTTTCAGATCTCATCACAGACTTCGGAAAGAAGAGGACGATCAGAACATAGAGAAGAACGCGTGAAATCGAAAGACGACAAACACGCTCCAAAAACCAAAGTAAAACCTCAATTCTCCAAAAAGAAAGTAGCAGGTCTAAAGATTAGACATGCCGAGAATACTGAGAACACAACTCAAGAACGGAGAATGGGCTCAGACAATGCTGGACAGTGCAGCAGAAGTCACAATAGCTCGCCAGAACCTGAAGGAACTTCTGGAGATAGTGGACTTGAATGAGTACATCACAGTTGAGACTGTAGACACCAGGGTTAGTACTCCACAAAAGTTATATGACATAACACTCCGGATGGAGGGAGACAAACCTAGACAGGTGAAAGCACTTTTTTGGGAAAGACTATCAAAGGGCTATGACATACTTCTAGCAGAAAGGGACTGGCCACCACAATTTGTCAGGGAGTGCCCACATGGCGAGGACATAATTATGCCTGCCTTCTCCAACCATATACCAATGCATCTAAGATATACATATGCCAGGAAATGGGCAGTGGCCCAGGCCCCAGCATTATATAAAAATCATGTAGGATGGGATGAGGACTCACCTCACCATGAAATACATCTGAAACATGAACCAACTGCACAAAGGCAGTACCCAATAAAGCAAGAAGCTAAAAAACAGGTCAGGGAGATCTTAGATCAACTTGAATATCAAGGGGTGATTGAAACATGCACCTCCTCAATGAACAATCCTTTGTTTCCTGTCTCCAAACCAGACAATACATATCGTCTAGTTTTGGACTACAGACACTTAAACACTTGTTCAAAACTTTTGCAATGCAAAATGCACATAGCACAGCATTAATGAATAACATTGTGCGTAAAAAATATAAAACAACATTAGACATCTCGAATGGTTTCTTTTGTCAAAACATAGCACCTGAAAGCAGGTACTTAACAGCATTCTCCATAATGGGGACCCAGCGTCACTTTTGTCGACTCCCACAAGGGTTCAAGAATAGCCCAGGTTTATTCTCAGCGAGGGTAACGGAGTTACTACAAATTTATGACAATGAGGCATTGTCCTATGTCGATGACATCTATCTGACAGACGATAACCTGGAAAAACACTTGAACAGGGTGAGCACCATTATACTGGGTTTCGCCTCTGAGGGCTACAAGTTCAACTTTAAAAAGTCCAGAATTGCCCATCTCAATGTCCTATTTCTAGGATATGAACTTTCAAGTGAAGGCAAGAGCTTGGCAGCTAACTTTTTAGAAAAGTGTGCGCTGCTCCAACCTCCAAAAACGCAAAAAAACTTACAATCAATCCTGGGTTTCCTAAATTTTGGAAGAACATACATTCTAAATTATGCAGAAAGGGTTAAACCTCTCTACGCATTAATCAAACCTGATTTTTCAATCAGAAACTGGACACAGGAACACACAGAAATCTTGCGTTCACTCCAGGCTAACATGTTAGCAACAAATCACTTACAAACACGCGCAAGTCAACGCAATTTGGTGATCCAAATAATTTCGGGTCAATGTGGATTCACCTACTTAACCTTCAATGAGGGTGAGAAAATACCAATCGCATACAAATCCCATTTGTACACACAAGCGGAAATGCGCTTCAGTTCAACTGAAAAAATTCTAACAGCAGTTCAAACCGCTGTAGCAAAAGAAAGAGCCTTAGCCCAAGGGAAACGCATTATTGTCGTAACCCCGGTACCAGCTTTAGAAGCGGTCACAAAAGCAAGCATTCCAAATGCTAAAGCATTACATCCAAGATGGATACAATGGGTTAATTCTCTTGCTGCAACAGATGTTGAATATGTTTTTGATACAGATTTAAAAACACAAGCATTCCTGCAATATGAACATGAATGTCCTCTGCCTACTGAAATTCTGCCTCTCGATCAGTACAAATTCATAATTTACACAGACGGATCCGCACAACCCGCAACAGGGAGTAAGCAAGCTTACAGTGCAGCGTGTGCAATCGTTAAAGGTCGCATGCGAAATGGCATCTTCAGACCTATGGTCACAAAAACCCAGTCTCTAGGAGATTGTACAGCTCAGCGAGCTGAACTACAAGCATTCAAACTGGCACTTGAAAGTACAGATCGAGAATTCCCCACACTAATAGTGTGCGATTCCTTTTACTGTGTTCAGTCGTATAATGACTATATACAAAACTGGCTTGAAAATGGTTTCAAAGATGCGAAAGGTGGCACAATAAAGCACAAAATGCTTTGGGAACAAGTAGTTCAGTTGAAAAACGAACTACCAAAGGCTCAAGTGATCCACACACTGAGTCATCAACGTGATGGCGTTCACGTTGCTGGGAATTCATTGGCTGACGAAGCTGCAAAGGGGGCTGTTCAGACGGCTTCCGTAGCTGCGATCAGTTGTTCAAAAACAAAAATAGACGGTGAGATAATGTTGGCTGTCAATGCTTCAAGCAAAGGCAGCAGTACAGCGTTACCAAAAAAGTTTCCACTCAAGTACTCTTATGTAATTGATGCGAACAACGTTCCTTTTGCTCGAATCCCTGGAGTGGGGGATAGGGTAATTCCAAACATGGAACGCAGAGCAGCCTTGATTTATGAAATACATTTGGGGGAGGGTCTGTCACATCAAGGGATCTCTAAAACAATTTTGACGTTAAAAGAGATGTACTGGTGGCCTGGAATGAATACAGAAATTCACATATTCATCAACAACTGCTTAGACTGTAAATTACAGCGAGAGAGCCACCAGACACCATGCTGCAAATGCGGAAACCCAGTACAGACACCATTGTTAGACAGCATTCGACTATCTACGCGCCTGCGTCCTACTGGACAAAGGCATTCCCACAAATACTGAATTTAGGTTCCTATGGTTATGGCCTCAGCGCTCAGCTGACGCTCGAACTGTTATAAAAGATTTGCGAGTCTTTATCAGCACATACGCAATAGGCACGCTACATTCTGACCAAGGTCCTGCGTTTAGCTCTCGGGCTTACAAAGAAGCCATGGCCAGTCTGGGCGTTGCATTGCGGTACTCCTCTCCATTCCATCCTGAGGGAAATTCGGTTGTGGAAAGGAAAAACCGGGACATAAAGCAGTCTATAACGGCTAGGGTATTAGGTTCGGGTGATGGGTGGGTCAAACACCTTAGTGGGGTTCAACGCTCATTGAATAATCTGCCAAGAAGTTCTCTAGGGGGGGTCACTCCATATGAGGTCCTATTTGGGACAAGAATGTGGGTACCAGACCTTGAACACGTAGGCACAGTGGTGGAAAATAAACCATTTGATATCAAAGATCGTTTGGCTGTTTTACAGGAATTCAATAAGTTAAGAACGAAACAAAGCAACGTATTCCTACAGCCAACCACCACTGGGGAAAAATCGGCGGTCCCAGCAAGGCCTGTCTGGATTCCAAAAGTTGGGGATCTAGTCAGAGAAAAGATTGTGGACAAGAAGGAATTTGGACCTTCTTACAGACAACCAGTACCTGTCCTAGCAGTTCAAGGAACAAGAACAGTACTTCTGCCGCCCCTTGCTGGAAGAAAGGAGAAAAGATTTGTGTCCATCGACCTCATCAAACCACAGTATGTGGCCAATACTAAATAGTAGGCCTCGTGGACTCCGACCTAGTAGCAGACGCACTCCTCTCGCTACTATCCAAGAGGTTCAGACTGAAAGACTGATAACAATCGAGAATTCAGCTGTAACTGATGGAGGACTAAGCAACAACGCTATGGAACTCATCCCTCTTGACAACCAAGTAACAGTTCGTCCAAATACACCTGTCTACACCAACGTGGCAAGTGATGAACTGGTTCCAGTGATTTCTACAAATCCTGATGCAATTCCAACAATTGATAAAACTGCTTCTGGCTATTTCATTAACTTTGATACGTTCTCAGAAGATCCGAGTGAACCTGAAACGACGCCAGCATCATTCAAATTCAAGCAGCAAGTAAAAGACTTTCTTCACTTTCTGAAAAAGACTTATTTGGTTTCTCCATGGATTGAACTCTGGATTACATCTGGACTTTTTGTTTTCCTGCTCTGGCTAGCTTTGGTAACCACTGTGAGCGTGCTTATAAGTGGCAGATGCATCCATGTAAATACTGAAGGAAAAGGCGTGAACGTACTTTTGAAACCTCATAAATCTTCCCATCGTGAAGCAAGAGACTTGTCATCAGTGAACATCACAGCTGTTCCTATACAGGATGGTATAGTGTGGGACAAAATAGATTTTGAAATCTTCGGTCCGACGGAACAATTGAACATTCCACATTTGTTTAAAATTTCACTAAGTGATCTAATTACGTCCAGTACCTATTCAGATGATTAGTACTTTGAGACTGTGAATGACATAATGTTTGACCTAGAAAAATCTGCTGCATTTTCTAAACATGAATATTTAGAGGGTTCATCAGACTATGAACAAATGTATTGTTATAACCACTATGGTCATCATTATTTGCATAAATCTGCATATCCAAGAAATGTGTTTATGTTTAACCAATGGGAGCATTGTCCTACACCACCACAGGGTAGTTCAAAAACATTTGCCAACAAGTTTCCATATTTTTCAGGTTACAATACATCTGATCCAGAAATGTTTTACTATAAAAATGTGAACAAGACGGGGCTGAAAATTTTGTTAACAAATACAAAACAGATTTACTCTGAATTATTTAATGCCCAACTGTCTAGACAGGGTTTCGACTTTTGGAAAGACACAATAGACACAAAAACAGTCTGGGGTACTAAAGAATGGCAAGGGCAGGGGATAGAAGCTTTATTTAGAGGCTGTATCATCCCGGAACAAATAATGTTTTTGAATGAAACCATCCAACAAACATCTTGTCTTGGATTAGCCAAGATCAAAGAAATGAACACACCTTCTGTACCAACACCTGCCAGAGATAACGATACACAGGCAGTGGTGACAGTTGACAATATACTACAACTCAACAGATCTAATCCTGATTGGAAGAAATGGTTGATCTGGCCCACAGACACGAATAACTGTCATGAAAGATTCCTGAATAATACTCAGGGCTTTACTATTAATAGGCCAGACCCAAGATACGTCCAAAGACAACATCCGGGGGTAGTAACAACATACAGTGTAGGAAAATTATGCCTCGATTGGCTGCATAAGTCTACACTACAGGATGTGAAACAACACTTAACCTTACTTAAAAAGGACGCAGACCTTAGGGAATTCTTGCTTGGACCAAGACAACCGCGTCAAAAACGTTTCATATATGTCGGCATTTATGCTGCCTATAATGAAGCATGGAAAGTATCACAGATAGAGGCTGCAGAAAGAATACGTGAACTTGATCGTATTAATTTAGAGAAAACACTCTCTATAGTCGACAATGGGTTAACAAGAGAAGTTGGCCTGGCATATGCTGTCCACTAATTATAGTGGGCACCTTGCACCAGTCCAAATCGACTCTTATGGTAGGTAGGTTAAAGACAACCTTATTGAAAGCTATCCTAGTGGTAGCTGTGGAGAGCAGCCTTCAGGCTAAGTCTTGAAGGAATGTAAAGCAGCTTGTTTTACCAGTCTATAATCTCTTGAGTGACCAAATGAAAGAGCACCACACCAGGTATATATTCAAAATATATGTATTTATTACTAAACACACCCCTCTAGTCTCTTTATGAGGCTAGAGTTCGAAATACATAGGTTATAAGATCTTAAATCACAGTAATAGCACAAATACACGTTTGGGCCCTAGGGGCGTACCAAACCATATACCAATAAAGTGGTATGCGAACCATGACTGAACTAGACACTAGGCCTAGAGCCTCTAGAAGTGCTTGGACCACAAGGAACCACCCAAGGTAGTGACACAGGGGACCCACGGGAGACGCGTGCAGTGCAAATACACAACCGCGATACGCCGTTAACTTCTATGGAGAAAGTCGGGATCGGGAAAATAGAGGAAAGGGACACTTAGAAGAGGACTAGGACAAAACCCTTTGAGATCTAGGACTTTGAAGAGTCTCTACCCACGGGAGCACCGGAGTACTCGTGTTACCTCACCCAGGGAAGCCGGGTGCATAGGTGCCTTTCGGGGTCGGGTTTCGTCGTCGGTTCTTATGGCGATCTGCTGCAAAGTGCTGCTGGCGACCAGGAGAAAAGTGTCCGGGTGGATCCAAGAGTGGATCGGAGTTCTGAAGAACCTGAAAGCAGAGGGGACAGAGTCTGGGTCACTAGCCAGTGACCAGGGAGGCGATGGACAGATGCCCACCGATGTCGAGTGCTTCAGATTCGATGACGGTCGTCTTGACTCTTCAGCCACGAGGTCCAGGAGGCGTTGTCGGCGACCAGGAGCAGGATTCGGGCTGCTGCTTAATGTCTGTCGAGTGCAGAGGTGTCGGCGACCAGATTGGACCCAACAAGCCTTGGCAACGGCAAGTCTCGAGTAAGATGTAGATCGTCGATGATGCAGACCAGCAAGGTCTGGGGAACTCACCCAGCAAGGGTAAGTGAGGGCAGGCCTGGAGCAACCAGACTGCCAAGTAAAGAAAAGATTGGCCTTCGGTAAGGGCTACTAGCCAACGGGCTAGCGACCGCGAAGGAGCCTCGTGACGCCACACGTGGAGCTGGCTTACAGGACACTCGTGGAGTGGGGGCCAGTGATCTTCGGTGCAGGTGGTGCTGGAGGCTAGGGCTACTCGGAGCCCAAAGCACGACTTCTTGGGAGACCCAGAAGATGGTGCACTTGCAAGTGTGCTCGGTGTCCAGGGGTCACGGTCTCAAGTCACCGACGATAGCCACGGGCCTCAGCTTTGCTGGGGACTCAGGGTAGCCTCGGGAAGTCTGAGAATCCACCTCTGGTGATGCGATGACTTCGGCGTCCGACGGGAGCTTCAGTAATGCGAACCGGACAGATGCTTCTTTGGTGCCTGCCAAGCAGGGGAGTCACTCCTTGACCCCAAGGGAGATTCTTCAGTCCTCTAATCGTGAGTAGAGCGTCGAAGGTCCAGGATTCTGTTTCAGAGTTTCGTCCAGGTATAATCTAATCTTGCTGTGGCAAGGGTTCCCCATTTTAACTAGTAAAACAGGGAGGGACTAACTCTATGACCCCACCTATGGGAGGGTCAAGGAGGAGGTGGCTACACCCACTTCCCTTTGTCCAGTTTCACGCCAGAGCAGGGGCAGGTAGCCCCTGAGCTGGTTTGAACTGGCATATGCACAGAGGAGCCTTTTGCTCCCCCAGTGCAGGACTTCAAAGCACTCTAAGAGTGCACCCACCCAGCCCCAATACACATTATCCTGTCTGGGGAGGTGGTCACACCTCCCTGCAACAGGAAACCTATTGTCCAGGCCTCCCTGCCGGAGTTTCGTCCAGCAGCAGGAGGCCAGACTTGTGTCTGTGGCAGCAGCATCCATTTTGTGATGCCAGGGCTTCAGAAAGAAGTTACCGGGTAAGCCAGAGTTAACATGTCTTTCCCTTTAGAAGGGTGGAATGCTACTCCCGCCGCCAGGATTGGCGGGGGGTAGTATTCCAAGATGTTTGACACCAAACACGACATGTTTAGGTGCAGCCATTCCAAAGTTAGCATTTTACCGCGAGGATATAATGCGCTTAAGAGTATATGGTCAGGCTGCACTACAAACAGCATCAGAGATGGTCTCCGAACGCTGCAGAGGGCCCTGCTCATGCAGGGGCACCCTCTCACATAGGAACCATGCACTCTGCCTTTAGGATTGATAAGGCCTGCCTTAGGAGTGACTTATAGGTTTCTAGGTGTGTATGTATTTCGTGATATAGGTAACATATATCACAGTAAGGGGTGCATGCACCACCTTACCCAGGCTGCAGTAGCAGACCTGTGGTGTCAGTTTGGATGGCCTTCCAGGGGTGGCATAATACATGCTGCAGCCCCTGGCAGGCCTCTGAGGTACCTATGCCCTTGGTACATAGTATACCATATACTAGGGACTTATAAGGGCACTCCAGATCCCAATCAGAGATGTGCCTAAGGCACATGGAATCCATTTTACAGAGAAAGCAGATAGACTGGGGCCCTGAATAGCAGGATCCCCGTCCAACTAAGTCATAAACCAGCAAAACACCATAAAAAAAAGTGGGGGCAACCATATAGTCAGATTCCACCTTCCTACAACTTTGTCCTCCAGAATATATTCATTGGATGGCATTGTATCCTCTGCTATCGACATACTAGAACAAGATTTGGCGTTGTTACAGCAAGGCCAGTCTCAATTACGTTCTATTATGTTATTAAGCTGGACGCTGCAATCTTTGCGAGTGGGCTATGTGCCTTGGCGTTTCATCAACACATCGGCTCTGTTTGCAGAATACAATCTCACTGATAAACAGATCGAATTGGCACAAAGAGGAGCAAAGTATACAGTGCTAAGCATTGAAAAACTGGAAAAGTTACCATTCACAGTGGCAGAAAAACCAGCTACAGAATGGCTTATTCATGGCAAAATAACATTACCTGTGAGTACTTTTCAGTTTCAGTATTGCCTCAGACAAATGCAAGCAGGCAAATATGAAAGGTTGGGTAAGGAACACATTAAGACATCTTGGGATTTACCGTATACATATAGATGTTGGAGTGGGGATCGTGAAGTGTTTTTAAGCGGTACACACTGTAAACTTGCACTGAGCGGTTCACTTATATGTCAGGACATTTCTTTACAAGGGGCTTGTAATGGTTCTGTGGCAAATTTGTCTTGCCATCAGCAGGGTACACCAGCTGCTGTGATTAATCCAACGTTTGGACAACTTTCTAATGGGAGTTACCTCATGTTGAATGATCAGAGTTGCTGCGGCATGTTGCCAGGCATCCCATATCTAGTAACGGTCAACTCCAGGGTCACTTGCTGTATGCAAGTATTGTTTGCCCCAATAGACACAGTCAGGGAGTCGCCTCTATGGCCTTCGCTGAACGTCTCTTTTATAAGATTTGATACTTTGAGCAGAATGAAAGCCATGCTTTTACATCAAACAGTGCCTTTGACCTCGGCCAAAGAAACCTATGATCTACAAGTAGCAAGGACTTCGGCTGAGATACAGACTTTAATACGTACAAACTGCCCTATACATTTCGTAGAAATGATAACACGTATCTTCAACATGTCTGATACAAGTGGAATTATACATGTATTTAAGAGCATCTGTACCGGTCTGTTAGCACCTTTCCAGGCAATACTCGGAATAATCCCGAACTTTGCACATTCGATGTTTGGTGGCATACCATTAATTCTAGCACTTGTTGCCGGAATTCTATTTCTCTTCCTGCTATTGCGCTATGGCCAGCCTATTCGCAGACATCACACCAAGCGAAATGGAGAAAGCTCTCCTTGAACGAAAGTGCCGTGAGCGAATAGTACAGCTATTGGGCATGACTTGTCTACGGGACCTTAATACAACTTGGTTCCTGTCATTCAGACCAATCTGGCAAAATTGCATCTTACCTGTTCTACGATGCCTGCTATGCGGTGAAGAATGCGTGTTGGACACCTGTCTAACATTTCCATCAGCAACGCCAACGGATGTCGATACTCTGCTGGTCCCGATAACGGCCCATGCTCTGTGTTGTCCCCAGAGGCTACCAATCCTGATGTCAGCATTCATTGAGATCTCACAGACGCTTCTGGCTGCTGCTGAGGTACGAGAAAGATCTACAGGCACACAGGTAACAACGGACGCGAACACTGCTGCGGCAACCTATGCTGAAAGCGATGCTTCCCATCTCTGTGCAATTAATCTACTACACGAGGTGTTCCAACTGACACCAACTACAGTGGACGATGTTTTGTCTATAGAAGTAGATGATCTCATGTTTACACCAGACCCTTAAACTGACTCTGATTCAGCATACAGTGTTCCAGAGATGCAGTAACAATTTGGCCTTCATTTTTCAAAACAACTTGGAACTCTACCAAAATTGAACTTTTTCCCATTTTTCGAACGAAAAGGGCACTTCAATCTGCTTAAAGTAGAACTAGCCTTATAATACAGACTTCAAGGTACTTCCACGGACACTTAGTCATCTTGTGTGTCTAAAACAGTTCATTAATTTTCATGACATGAAATGACTTTGATTTTTAAGAAACTTATCGATCATTTTTTTGTCACATGTAAATATTACTGCTTCTTTCATTCATATTGCATTTTATTTTAAACATATGCCTGTAATGAAAAGCAATGCTTCAAATGTACAGTACCTTTTGCATTTTTATTATGTTTTTTAAATGCTTTTAAGAAATATTTTTTTAAATATGCAGTACTCCATTTAATGTTTAGCATTTTAAATGTTTAGCATTTTAGTATCATCGTACACACGAAAGTGGAGTGGGTGTTGTATTCCTCTTAGGGTGTCCATAAACGGGCTTTCCAGTATCATGTCCTTATATAGGCACAAAATCCCAGCCCTTATTTAGGCATTAAACCGTGCACTCCAAATACAGGCATGGTCTCTGACATCCGTCCACCCTAACCTCACAACGAGTTCTTGAAGAACAGACCCTTAGGCTGCGGGAGTTTTCCAGGACTATTGATTTCTTCAAGGACTCATATATTATGCATGAACCATTATTCCTTATGGGTTCATTCATGACGTCTTCCGCTGTCCGACTCACGTCAATACTAACATTCTTAGGTGTTTCTCAGGTATAAATATACCTTCCCTAGCCCCTGTAAATCAGAGGAGATCTCGACTTCAGAGGAGCCCGTTTCCCGGCCTGACGCACTGAGAAGACGCTGTCATCCCTGCACGCAGAGTCCCGCTTCCAGTGATCTAACTTCCCTTGCGGGGTGTTGGAGTTCGAGTCTGGCAAAGAGATTCCTACCTCTCTCATTCTTCAGGTATGGAGCAGACTAGAACCTAGAGGGACTCTTGGCATACTAGGCATACTGGGGTTAGCGTACTCTTAGTATACCATAGTAAGGAATACTTCACCTACTTCATACCGCTTCCTATACCTAGGTTAGGTTAGGTACATTTGGGTAGAACTAGATTAGAAACGCATCGTATGAGTACTCTCATTTTTAGTCTGTGTTATTTATGTAAAGACATATGTACTAAAAGATAATGCTATCGCAGTATTATTTATTTCTACTGCTCACACTGTACATTATTTATCTTGCATACTGTCTTGTGATCGTAACAGCACATTTTACTTACACCAGAAACAAGACTGTTCAATAAATCTTTTATTGAAACGCCCGTCTATTCTTTCTGTGTAACTTGGAGAAAACTAAGCATGCACGATTGAGCTGAGTGAAATAGTTATCTATTGTTTCCACGACTCTGGGACACGTTCTGATTCTAAAGGGAAACACAGTGGTCATGTTTTGCGGCTGCCAGAAACTACTCCCTTCTTGTTGTCAAGGAGTTTCTAGTGGCCTCTGAGCTAGCTGGCACAAGTAATTAAGTTTAATATACTCGATAGGGACATACTGACCTTAGTCCTATGTCAAACCTATAGGATATATTATTCCAATGCGCAGAGCCTATTAGGGAAATAGGAGCTACACTACACTGCACCACTGCACTCTGCACCACTGCACTCTGCACCACTGCACTCTGCACCACTGCACTCTGCACCACTGCACTCTATGCCACTCTACTCTGCACCACTCCATGACACTGCACTTTACACCACTGCACTTTAATGCACCGATTGCTACGACACTCTACTCTGCATCACTCTACTCTATGCCACTGCACTTTATGCTACCCTAGCCCAGAGCATTCTAGGCCACTGCATGCTGTGCCACTGCACTCTACGCCACTCTGGTCTGCACCACTGCACTATACACCACTGCAGTCTACACCACTCTGCACTACTCTAGGCCACTGCACTCTGTCCCACTACACTCTCCATCACTCTACTATGCACCACTCCACACCACTGCGCTTTATGACACGGCACTCTTTGACACTCTACTCTGCACCACTCTACTCTATGGCACTGCACTCTATTCTGCACCACTCTACTCTAGGCCACTGCATTTTATGGCACTGCACTTTACGTCACTTTACTCTGCAGCACTCTGCTCAATGCCTCTGTGCTCTAACCACTGCACTTTATGCCACACCACTCTACTCTAGGCCACTACACTCTGTCACTCTACTCTACACCACTATACACTACTGGCTCTACTCTACACTATTGCACTCTATTGTACTCTGCACCACTCTACAACACTGCACTTTATGCCACTGCACTCAACGCCACTACATTTTATGCTACAGCACTCTGACACTCTACTCCAGGTCACTGCACTCTATGCCTTTGCACTCTACACCTCTTCTCTTTGTCTCACCCCACGCCACAGCACTTCACGCCACTGCACTTTATGTAACTGCACTCTGCAACACTCTTCTCTGCACCACTCAACCCTACAACACTGCACTCTGCACCACTGCACTTTACCCCACACCACTCTACTCTAGGCCACTGCACTCTACACCACTCTACACTGCATACTGAAATGTACACTGCTCTACTCTACACCACTGCACTCTACGCCACTGCAGTCTACTCTGCACCACTCTACTCTATGCCACTGCTATGTACATTACTGCACTCTACGCCACTCTACTCTGCACCATTCTACTCTGCTGCATTCTACTCTATGCCACTGCACTCTACTTTTCACCACTCTACTCTACTTTTCACCACTCTACTCTGTGCCACTGCACTCTATGCCACTGCACTCCGTGCCACTCTACTCTGCTGTGTGCCACTGCACTTTGCCACTGCACTCTACAACACTCAGCTCTGCACAACTCTAGTTAACACCGCTGCACTCTAACCCACTACACTTTATGCCACTGTGCTCTACAACACGCTACTCTGCACCACTCTATTGTATGCCACTGCACTCTACTCTGCACCTCTGTACTCTAGGTCACTGCACTCTATGCAACTACAATCTACACCACTCTACTTTGCATCACTCCATAACGGGGCCGGACTGGGAACCCTGGCAATTTTGTCAGACCAGCCCCCACCCCCAGGGGTGCAGCGTAAAGCACTACTGCTAAACAAAACCAGCCCGAGCACTGCTGCCTATGTTACCGGGGCCCGATATTGCAGCATCACTGGAAAACTGGCCCCCAGTAGCAAAACCAGCACCCACCCTTCCAGCCTCCCGGGCAAAAGCCTGATGCCCGCTACGGCCAACCCGGCCCTGCGCCACAACACTGCACTTTACCCCACTGCACTTTACCCCACTGCACTTTATGCCACTGCACTCTGACACTCTCCTCTATCCCACTCAACTCTACGCCACTGCACTCAGCCCCACTGCACTTTACGCCACAAACCTCCACTCTAGGCCGCTTCACTCTACACCACTCTACTCCACACCACTGTAATCTACACCGCTCTACTCTACATCACTGCACTCTACTCTGCACCACTCTTCTGTATGCCACTGCTCGGTACATTATTGTACTCTACGCCACTCTACTCTACTCTACACTAATACACTCTATGCCACTGCACTCCATGGCACTCTATTCTACTCTGTACCACTCTATTCTATGCCACTTCACTCTACGCTACTGCACGCTACTCTGCACCACTCTAACCCCTGCAGTTTATGACACTGCTCTTTATGACACTGCACTCTACAACACTCTACTCTGCAACACTCTAATCTATGCAACTGCACCCTACACCACTGCACCCTACTCTGCACCACTGTGCTTTAGGCCACTACACTCTATGCCACTCCACTCTGCACCACCCCACGTCACTGCACTTTACACCACTGCACTACATGCCACTGCATCCTATGACACTCTACTGTGCACCACTCTACTCTACACCTATGCACCTTACACCAACCCACTCTACTCTAGGCAACGGCACTTTGTCACTGCACTCTATGCCACTCTACTCTACACTACTCTACTCCACTCTGCACCACTCTACTCAACACTATTGTACTCTACTGCACTCTGCACCACTCTACATCACTGCACTCTTCACCACTGCACTCTATGCCACTCTTCTCTACTTTTCACCACTCTACTCTATGCCAATGCACTCTATGCCTCTGCACTCTACACCACTGCACTCTAGACCACTCTACTCTGCACTGCTCTACTGTATGCCACTGCACTCAATGGCATTCTACTCCACTCTGCTTTGTCACTGCACTCTACTCTGCTTCACTCTACTATGCACCACTGCACTCTACCCAACTCCACTCTACTCTATGCCACTCTACGCCACTCCAAGCCACTCTACTCTACTCTATGCCTCTACACTCTATTTTACACCATACCACTCAAATCTATACCTCTGCACTCAATGCCTCTGCACTCAATGCCTCTGCACTCAATGCCTCTGCACTCCATGCCTCTGCACTCCATGCCTCTGCACTCTATGCCGCTGCACTGTACACCACTCTTCTCTATGCCACTGCACTCCATGGCACTCTATTCTACTCTGTACCACTCTATTCTATGCCACTTCACTCCACGCTACTGCACTCTATGCAACTGCACGCTACTCTGCACCACTCTAACCCCTGCAGTTTATGCCACTGCTCTTTATGACACTGCACTCTACAACACTCTACTCTGCATCACTCTACTCTATGCAACTGCACCCTACACCACTGCACCCTACTCTGCACCACTGTGCTTTAGGCCACTACTCTCTATGCCACTCCACTCTGCACCACCCCATGTCACTGCACTTTACACCACTGCACTACATGCCACTGCATCCTATGACACTCTACTCTGCACCACTCTACTCTACACCTATGCACCTTACACCAACCCACTCTACTCTAGGCAGCGGCACTTTGTCACTGCACTCTATGCCACTCTACTCTACACTACTCTACTCAACACTATTGTACTCTACTGCACTCTGCACCACTCTACATCACTGCACTCTTCACCACTGCACTCTATGCCACTCTTCTCTACTTTTCACCACTCTACTCTATGCCAATGCACTCTATGCCTCTGCACTCTACACAACTGCACTCTAGACCACTCTACTCTGCACTGCTCTACTGTATGCCACTGCACTCAATGGCATTCTACTCCACTCTGCTTTGTCACTGCACTCTACTCTGCTTCACTCTACTATGCACCACTGCACTCTACCCAACTCCACTCTACTCTATGCCACTCTACGCCACTCCAAGCCACTCTACTCTACTCTATGCCTCTACACTCCATTTTACACCATACCACTCAAATCTATACCTCTGCACTCAATACCTCTGCACTCAATACCTCTGCACTCAATACCTCTGCACTCAATACCTCTGCACTCAATACCTCTGCACTCAATACCTCTGCACTCAATGCCGCTGCACTCAATGCCGCTGCACTCTATGCCGCTGCACTGTTCACCACTCTTCTCTATGCCACTGCACTCTACACTACTCTGCTCTGCACCACTCTACTCCACTACACCCTACCCCAGTGTACTCTGCACCACTCTACTCTGCACCACCCTATCCCATGGCACTCTACACCACTGCACTCAATGCCACTCTACTCTTCACCACTCTACTCTACTCTTCACCACTCTAATCCACACCACTGCACTCTACACAACTCCACTCTTCTCTGAGCCACTCCATACCACTTTTTGCCACTCCCCTCTAAGCCACTTCATTGTACAATGGTACAATGGTACAAGGTCATTGCTTATGCGGATGACATGCAGCTCCTCTTCACTTGGAAGAAAAATTACTCTTTCACTTCTCCTATTAAATCCTGCCTGTCAGCTGTCTTTCATTGGCTATCCTCCGCCCAGTTAAAACGCAACGAGGAAACAACTGAGACCCTTTTCTTCAGGAACTTTCCCCTGCAGTTTTTGAACTCGTTCTGGCCAGAAGAGTCCCCTATGCCTTCCCCCGAGGGCCAACCCATGAAGAACCTAGGGATCTGGTTCGATGAGAAGTTAAGCTTTAGTCCTCAGATTAAGAAGCTAATGGGGTTTTGCTTCGGCACCTTGATGTCGCTAAAAAAGTTCCTTCCTCTTCTCCCTATCCCGGCAAGGGAAACTGTCATTCGTGCACTGATAACTTCACGCCTGCACTACGCTAATGCCTTATACACTGGTCTGCCCGGCTACCTACTGAACAAGCTTCAGGTAGTGCAGAATGCTGCGGCCAGAACGCTTCTTAACATTACGAAAAAGACCAGTGTTAGGCAACATCTCCGTAATTTACACTCGTGATAAGTGTGTAATAGTATCTTGTATTTCTGATCATCAACACAATCTTTAATGTGGGTTTTTGGGTCGGGTTCGAAGTAGATGCTCAGTATTGCAGTGCTGGAGCTGCTTGCTTTATGTCATCAGCAGGACCTGTAGTGAATCGTGGTTGCTTGCATTTCTTTGTACTGCACACAAATCAAGCACTACATGTTAAGCTTCCAAATTTACCAAGGTATAGTTAATTACCCTCATTCTGGTTCCTGCATGGCATGTATTTCTTTCTTGAGTGTCTGATTTAGTGTGCCAATTAAACATACAAAGGGTTCCAGCTGCCATTAAACTTGCTAGTTGCCCTACCTTTCTGGAGTTTTGCTCCATGGCATCAGGAACGAGTTTGCCCCATCATTTTTAGGTCTCGCCTGGCGTTGGCAGCGCGCATGCGCTGCTCTCGCCATGCAAGGGCTTCTTGGAATCGATACAGATTCCGAAGCTTTCGGAGGCGGAGTTGAAGCCCCGCCCATCTTCATTCGCTGGCGTCATCCTCCATGCAAAACGCAGGCTCACGATTGAAAAGGAGGCTTCTTAGTCCCTCCTTGTTACCGCCCTGTCCACTTTTGGCCCCGCCCACCGGGATTGGATCTCTCACTTGCGGCGTTACACAGTCTCCTTCATTAGCTGGGACGCACTCTTTCCTTGTCATTGTGAGCGCGGGCCGCCTGGGTCAAGCTTGTTTTATTTAGATGCGCTCGTCATGCATTTTAAACGGAAGGCTTCTCCCCCCGCTACTAAACCACCCCTTATCTGTCGGCGATTAGTGCTGCTTCACATAGCAGCAGCCTGAGACTCCATCTTATGCGTAAAGCTGCATGACATTTCCAGCACCCTCCCCCGTCTGTCCTTCCTCCGTGTTGTTCCCTCCCTCGTGGGCTCCCCTCCGTGTTGCTTTCTCTCCGTGTTGTTCCCTCCCTCGTGGGCTCCCCTCCGTGTTGCTTTCTCTCCGTGTTGTTCCCTCCCTCGTGGGCTCCCCTCCGCCTCGTTCACCCCGCTCCGTGTTGTTCCCTCCCTCGTGGGCTCCCCTCCGTGTTGCTTTCTTCAGCGCGCATGCGCTGCACACTGGCGACAGCTTGAGCACGTGAGTCTCTCCCTAGCGTGCCTCGTTCACCCCGCTCCGTGTTGTTCCCTCCCTCGTGGGCTCCCCTCCGTGTTGCTTTCTCTCCGTGTTGTTCCCTCCCTCGTGGGCTCCCCTCCCCTGTGCCTCGTTCACCCCACTCCGTGTTGTTCCCTCCCTCGTGGGCTGCCCTCCGTGTTGCTTTCTCTCCATGTTGTTCCCTCCCTCGTAGGCTCCCCTCCGTGTTGCTTTATCTCCGTGTTGTTCCCTCCCTCGTGGGCTCCCCTCCGTGTTGCTTTCTCTCCGTGTTGTTCCCTCCCTCGTGGGCTCCCCTCCGTGTTGCTTTCTCTCCGTGTTGTTCCCTCCCTTGTGGGCTCCCCTCCGTGTTGCTTTCTCTCTGTGTTGTTCCCTCCATCGTGGGCTCCCCTCTGTGTTGCTTTCTCTCCGTGTTGTTCCCTCCCTCGTGGGCTCCCCTCCGTGTTGCTTTCTCTCTGTGTTGTTCCCTCCCTCGTGGGCTCCCCTCCGTGTTGCTTTCTCTCCATGTTGTTCCCTCCCTCGTGGGCTGCCCTCCTTGTTGCTTTCTCTCTGTGTTGTTCCCTCCCTCGTGGACTCCCCTCGTGGGCTCCCCTCCGTGTTGCTTTCTCTCTGTGTTGTTCCCCTCCCTCGTGGGCTGCCCTCCTTGTTGCTTTCTCTCCGTGTTGTTCCCTCCCTCGTGGACTCCCCTCTGTGTTGCTTTCTCTCTGTGTTGTTCCCTCCCTCGTGGGCTCCCCTCCCCTGTGCCTCGTTCACCCCGCTCCGTGTTGTTCCCTCCCTCGTGGGCTCCCCTCCGTGTTGCTTTCTCTCCGTGTTGTTCCCTCCCTCGTGGGCTCCCCTCGTGGGCTCCCCTCCGTGTTGCTTTCTCTTGTGACTGCTTGTTGCATGCCCCTGACACCCACTCCCGATTTCTCGTTTGCCCTCTCTCCCACCACCTAACCCAAAAATTTAAAATATATTAGTGCAGAATAAAAGACCAATGCTATTGGGCAGGGGTACGTTGTGGGTACATTTTACTGCTAAGGGTTTAGTAATGGGTCAGTAACTGAGGTGCCACAAGCAACTCTCCTTTGTACTCCTTCCCTTAGTGTTTTGTTCCTTTTTTCGAGTCACTTTGAAAATACTCTGTGATTTATTTTTTGTTTGTCATTGCGCAGCACCATACTGCTCATATTTATACTTGTTATAACTTTTTGGAGGTTTTGCGCTTATTTCCTACCCGAATAAACCGTTTGGAACAGAACCGGGCAGAGCTGTGGTATGGGACGAGGGTAAGCACCCTCTGCCCCCACCCCGGTGCAGTTCTTTCTAATGAGGTCATGGCTGGGATGTCTGCCGATAGTGTTTGTGATTTTCTGTGGGATGTCTCCGTCCACCTATCTGGCTGGGATTCCAACCCTTATTAATACATTTATTCTCGTCCTTCTTTGCCACGAGTTCAAGGAAGCTTGGCGCCTCTTAGCTTCTCCCTGTAGGCGCCGTCTGTCGTTTGCGCTGCTCAGGGAGACTACAATTCCAATAATGCACTGGGCTGCTACAACCATGTGTCGCGGGCACTTTAATTCTAATGTATGTGGAGTCATTTAGACCCATTCACTAGTGTTAAAATGGGAGCGCGCTACACTTGTGCCCGTTCACTCACCAGTGCCCGTTACAAAATGAGGGACAACTGTGTCCAGCCCCATGTCTGAGTGGTTACGTCGCACTGCGTACCTTGGTGCTAGTTTTATGAGGAACATACTGCTCTAGGGGTGCTAACGTTGGAAAAATGGACATAAACACAATATGCAAACAATATTAGCCTTGGTCTTATAAAAGAGGCTGACAAACTGCACAAATACTATCTGTGTCAAGGTGAGAGGTGACGCCGTGATACGGGTGAGCCCTTAACCAGCATTAGATGTTTATTTAAGCAAGAGCACTTTGCATGCTGGATTTATAAACTCGTATTTGCAATGAAAACCAAAACAGAACTGCGAGTCCCAGAATGCAAAGCGCTGTTGGCTCAAAAATGGCATGGAGGTGGAAGACGTCACACAGGGTATTCAGCCGCTTTCCAGGCATGTGCACATATGACCCTCACGCCCTAAATACCAACGGGATCCTAACTAGAATTATTTAGCATTAATTTTTAGGTCACAAAAAAAGATAAACAGGCGCTATTACCCACAACTTACCGCCACCTGTAGTCAAGAATTCACACACGTCTGTGGACTGCTCTCTTTCAAATGAGGCTCTCACGGAGGGTTCCCTGTTTTTAACAAGCATTAAAAATGCAATATGTCTCGCCTTTTATTAAGTTAAAGTCATTTGCTTTGCTATACAATACCATTAGCAAAACAAATGGCTTTAACTTAATCAAAGGCGAGACCTATTGCATTATCAATGCTTGTTCTTTCTTCTAGAGTTCCTTTTCGGTCATTCAATTATCTGGTCTTGTATTAAAATCACCACAGACAAATATGATCTGAATAGGCTTGGTTTCTTGTTCGGCCCTGATATTAGACAGTTATGTCTCCAGATTTGGCATGACTAGGTCCTCTTTACAACTCCCTGGAGGACTGTACACGTTTATGATGATAAATGTAATTTTTATCTCAATGTGCTTTTATTTGCCTTCTCATCTCCTGGCTTACATTTGCATCAGCAGAAAAGACGACTAAAATCCAGATCAAAAGGCCTGCTGTAGGCCTTCCCTTTTTAGGTTGAAACCTAGTAGACAACGCATGTGCTGTCCGTTGCGATACATATTGTGGCTCATGAAGAACATATAGGGGGATATTCTCAAGAACGGGCGATAATTATCGCCAAGCTAGGTCAACGCAATTTTACATAACGCCGTCTATCGTGGGAAACGAACGTCGTGTTAACGGCGTATTCTCAACACGCTGGCAACAGGCGATAGTATCCCGATAACACGTCAAATGTCCGCGTTAAAATTACCGGGACGCCGATTAAAAAAGGAAACCCGAATGTGAAAAAAGTGGCGATGGGCCCAACAGTGATAAAAACATCAGCGATAAGCAGCGCCAGGCTTGCTATTCCCACGTCAGGCGGGAAAAAACACTATAAAAGCTGCAAAAAAAACCCAAAACAACTGAGAAGCACCATGGAGGAAGCTGGAGCAACTACAAAGGCCAACGAGAACCCCACAAACCCCCCGGAGGACCAGCCAGGGACATCGGGGAAGGAGAAGGGCAAGGAGAAGAAGAAGAGGAACCCGCGATTCAGCCAGCAGGAAAACAAGATCCTGATTACGGAGGTGATAGAACACCACCAACAACTGTTCATCACCTCCACTGTGTCATTGGCAACGAAAAATGCAATATGGCAGTCCATCTTGCCCAAGGTGAATGCAGTCGGAGTGAAGAGAAGGGAAGTGGACGACTGCAAGAAGCGCTGGAATGATGTGAAGTGCAAAACCAAGCTGAAACTCGCTAACAACCGGAAAGCAGCAATGCAGACTGGAGGTGGGAGTCCAGCGCCACAGCAGGAGCTGGATGAGATGGAGGAAATGGTGTCCACAGTCATCAGTGGGGAGACGGTGGCAGGAGTTGGACCGGACACTGCTCAACATGACCTGACCCAACAGCAACAGGGTGAGTAACGACCAGGGACTGGGGGGACGGGGGGAGATGGGCACAATGGCACACATGCACAATTAAGTATAGCACAGTGCACACCCACAATGACTTTGGATCATGTCCCTGCTCTCCTTGGCATACTGCAGCACACATAGAAACAGCAAGTAGGCCCCCGTCGACAATCTGCCCAGAGGGGGCCCTCCCCACACACCACTAATCTCACAACAAACCCATGAACATGTGCTGAACCCAGCAAAGCTGCGGGTCCATGAGCCACACTGACAATGCAAGTGACACTGCATGACGATTAGCATGGCTGCAGTCCAATTATCATGACATGGTGCACGCCACGACACTGAGGTGGCTGAGTGTGGACCACATCCGTAAAGGAGCAGGTCACACTCTGACACATCCACGTGCACAAACAACCCCTGACATCAACAAGACATCTGCGGACAAACCATGCCCAAGAGTCCCAACTCCCACCAAGAGCCCAATTTACCTAAGTCTGCAACATCTCAGCACTGTATAAGCACAGAAGTGAAAGGCACACCGCCTGAAAGGGATAAGGGCCAGCAAAATCAGAGCTGCAGGGGCGACTCTCCCACAATGCAGCACACACACATAAGAATCAGAGCACAGCAACATTGACAACAATGTGGTACAAACTGCAACACTTTCAGAACAGAACAGAGGACACAACTGCTGCCGCTTGTGTGTAGAAACTGGCCAATCACATTTGGCATAGCAGGCAACTGTGAGATGATAATGTACAACCTCACATCCCTGATGGTGTAGAAATGTCCACTGTCCCGCATCAAATAGGCATCTCCTCCCAAACAGTCACAATGTACATTGTCATGCAGTCTGATTGTAAACTTGTCCAATGCGTGAACATACATGGAACACACTGTTAAACTGCATCTCCCCTTTACATTGCAGAGGGAGAATCAACACCTCCTGCAGAGCAGACCGTACATCTCTTCACTGATGATGAAGAGGACCTCCACACCATCGACACCGACGCCCTCCAACAGCTCATGGACACCCTCAGCACCCCACCCCCAGGAGCAGGGCAGCCCAGCTGCATTGAGGAGACCCCACCCCCTGCACATACCACACAGCAGGAAGCACCCACCACTACAGCTATCTCCCAGGACCCCCACGACCAACACATGGCATTCCAACGCCGTGTGTTAGAGGGCCAGAAGGAGATGGCTGATCAGGTGCGGGTGGGGTTCGACCTCATGGCAGCCAAACTAGATGCCATACGTGGGTGTCTAAGTCCCATCAGGGACCACTTACAGTCCCTAACGGACACCCACAGTCCGCTCCATGCACTCCAACAAGCCATGGCTTACATCGCTGGAGTCATGACTCTGAGACAAGAACAACTATCTAGTCAGAGTGGCTCCAGCGATGTCAGTCAGGAGTTGGGACACATGCGGAGGATCATGGAGAACATGGAGCGGATGCAGGCGGAAAGAATGGCTGCAGGCGGAAAGAATGGCTGCCACAGCTGCACACCAGCGCGATGTAGCTGGGATCTTCCATGCCCTGCAGATCCTCATCATGGCATTGTTGCCACAAGGCCTGGTGCAGATGAATGCTGCTGCTACTACTCCAGCCACATCTCCGCCCCCTGATGTGTCAGTGCCTCACAGTGCGGCAGACAATCCACCTCCGGCCCCTGATGTGTCACTGCCACACAGTGCGGCAGACAATCCACCTCCGGCCCCTGATGTGTCACTGCCACACAGTGCGGCAGACAAAACACCACCACCCACATGTGAGGCACATCACACATCAGAGGACGATGATGTGGATGATTCTGCCTTTGTGGTAAGAAGGAAGCGGTAGCATACATCTCCGCCATATGGCCTGTTCCAGCTTGGTTCTGCCCTCTGCATCATGCCCTGGAATAACACCTTCCACTGTCCCCCGATACACTCTGCGACATTCACCTTGGCCCTCGACATGGACTGCCATATTTGGTTTGGTTACCAATGACACAGCAATCAGACTGCGGACTGAACTCTTTCTCTTCTGATGAACTTGTCAATCCCGTAAAGGACTCCGGCTGGCCCTCCACGGGGCAACAATGTAAAGTGGGTTTTGCATGGCCATGTACTGGTCCAGCCTCAACACTCCACCGAATGTGATTAAAACATTCTAATTCACACAGATGTGTCATGTCTATGATCAAGCAAGCATGAAAGTATGGAGGAATGTAGGGGCAGTGATTCCCAAAAAAGGTACTCCCTGGGAACTGATATCAATGCGCATGTTTGACCCTGACCCAGATAGGCAGTGAGATGACTGGGAATGTGTGAACTAGCTGTGGCCTCATTGCTCCTAAACAACAATCTCGCAATTTTCCCAACTTAGCCCCACGTCAATGTAGGAAATAGGGCTGTGTGTAATAAAGTCAAAGTTATGTGGATGCCACAGCTCGGAGCAATGATATGTTTGAGTGTGCAGCGGTTGGACTCCTGGAATGGTCTGTGCGTAAGTGTGAAGGTCATTCCATGCAAGAGCACTGCGAGCAAGGACTTCTGTGTGTGGGGTGTTTATACGTTGGTCTTTGGTTATCGCTGTGCGTAGTGTGTGAGTCGTCGTCATCAGCTGCTATGGTATCTCTCAGGGGGTGCCGGGCGCATGCAATTCCAAGGTCGGAGGTGCAGATGTGCTACCGCCTTCTAGTTCAGACAAAGGAGCTTTCATCCCTAATGTGAGTTTGTTATCTGCTTGCATTCTGGAAATGTGTTGTGGATTTTTTTTGGGGGGGGGGGTGGCACTGCTTCGCCTTCCGGCACGGTTGAACCCTTACCAGCCATGTACGTGCCCTCACAGTCAATTTTGCATGCTCTGATGTAGCAGTGGTGTTTTGCTGCAGTCTGACACTGATTGGTACAGGTAGCTGTGAGGAGGCGCATGACTTCTCACCTTGCACCTATTAGCTGACACTGTTCACAACTATTGATGGATGACGTCCGTGTACACATGTGATCTGTACATGGCACATATGTCCAGGGGACACCTTGGTGTGTTCCACGCAAGGTATTCCTGCTGGCTTTTTGGCTGGTGTGCGTCTCCCATGTTGCTGAGGTATTCACTGCCCCCATCCCCCTTACGTCCATGTCGCTCATGTTGTGGGACTTGAGTCACAGGGTGCATCTCTGCATCAGGGTGGTTTATATTTGACCCCAAATGACACCCGCAATTTCATATTTGACCCCAAATGACACCCGTAATTTCATATTTGACCCCAAATGACACCCTGTTGGTTTTTTTTTAACACCAATGACCGCCTTCATGTCATGTTTTTGTACACGTGATACGCTGAGTGGGATTACGTACTACATTTGACACCCTGAAATGGCATTCCGAATACGTGACACCCTGAACAGCCTCTATGTACAGAGGTGACATACCCACCATCTATTTGCTATTTTTGAGATTGTTAGCACTTAATGTTGCACTTACACTTGTCAGAGTGATGTGCTAATGCAGAGGACTGACATGCACACAGGGAATGTGTGTTGCAATGAATTAATTTGCACATGCTGTTCATGTGGTCATTTTGTACTGTTCCATGATTGCTAAGGACAGTCACAATGTGACGTGCTCATGCGAAGAAATTGTTAATGATTTTGTTCCTTCGGGCTATTCCTGCTGCAGTGGCGTGTGGTCCACCTGCTTCATCTTCCTCATCATCGTCCGGTGCATCTGGCACTTGGATCCATGGGGCATTGGTGCGTACACATATGTTGTGCAATACACAACATGCAATGATCATCTTGCACACTATTTCTGGGCTGTACAGGAGTCTTCCACCTGTGATGTCCAGGCACCTGAAACGTGACTTTAACACGCCAAATGTGCGCTCAACAAAGCCCCTGGTGCGTTTGTGGGCCACATTGTACTGCCTCTGGGCCGGGGTGTTCGGGGCTCGGAGGGGTGTCATCATCCACGGGCAGAGTGCATATCCTTGATCACCTGTGAGAGGTAAGTGAGATTAGTGTAAATTGGTGGTTCTGCATGCTGTGTTTGCAGACTTACAGGTTTTGTGGTGTGTGATTTGTGTGACTTTGGGATTCATGTTTGCCACTTATTGCTTCTGGCAAATGTGCGGGAGCAATGTGTATTACGTAGCCTCACAGCTGCTCCTCCCTCCGAGCCTATTTACTTGTGTGCGCTGCGCGGTTGCATCACTTGCACTCCGCGGTTGCATCACTTGCACTCCTGCGGCACACTATTGTCATGCCTGTTTGCGCATGTCCGCAAGCCTGACAACAACACTGTGATGTTGGCCGTTGGAGGTGGGCGGCCACGTGTGTGTAGGCCTATGGTAAGGATAGGGCGGACACAGATGTGGAGTTCAGGCCTGGCTGAACTTGCGCTGCAATTGAGGCTAGGCCTTTAGCTCATGCTGTGGCAATGAAGATACACACACAACAGTTGGCATGTATGAGCCAAGACCCCGAGCGGTCTTGCGCTCCTTTATTTATCCATTCGGGCGAGCCCACCCTCCGGGTGCATGCTACATTGCAAGATTGTCGATTAAGGGCCGGGTGGCGCCGACACTACAACAACCGAGACACACGCCATAGTTACTTTTGTGGCCAGCCCGTAACTGAACCACGCCCGGAGCCCCGAACTGAACCACACCCAGAGCCCAGGACTGAACCACGCCCAGAGCCATTTCTTCACACTGCTCACACGCCTACGCGTGGGCCGCCGCCGCGACGCTGGGATGTTGTGCGCTTCGGAGTACGTCTCCAGACGTTCCAGCCAGGCTTTCCAGCGGCCTGCCTGGGACGGGGGTGGCCCCGTGACTGTGAAGGGCTCCAGTGGCGTTACCGAGGACATGCTGTTGGTTGCTGGAGGCGGACTTGTGGGGTAGCCCCACGGGACGATGACTTGCGGTGCACTGAGGTAGGCCCACCTGAAGAGCTGAGCGGGTGTGCAGCCTGCGATGATGCAGTGGGCCTGGAGGCTGGACGGTGACTTGTGGTGCACAGAGGTAGTGGCACCTGAGGCACTGCGTCCGATGATGCAGTAGGCCTGTGGGACGGACTGGAATGGATTTGTCTGAGGCCTGCTGGAACGCAGTGTAGGCCGGAGGGAGCAGTCAGCGCACACAGAACGCCGCAGTGCGGTGCCGCAGGGTGCGCTGGGGGCCTGTTGCGCGGAAGCCAGCGATCGGCTGAGGAGGCTGCCAAGCTCGCGGGCCTCTGGCTTGAAGATTGCACCGGCACGTGGTGGGCCCTCTTGGAGACACGCCGGTGGCGGCAGGCGAGCAGTGAGGCCTGGGTGCGCAGGGGTGGGCAATCACCGCTGGGTGCCGCACGGGTCTGGGGACCAGCGGGCTGGGGTGCAGCAGGCGCATAGGATCACGCAGGCTCCACCGGTCACGGCGGCGGCCTCGTGGCAGGGTGAGGGGCGCCGCCCTGGCAGACATGCCCCTGCAGGCGATGACGAGATGGTTGGCGTGTGATGTAGCCACCTCGTCGCCGGTGTAAATTTGGCCGTGGAAGGTGGTCGGCCATGTGTGTGTAGGCCTATGGTCAGGATATGGCTGATACAGAGACACACGCAGTAGTTACTTTGGTGGCCATCCCGGAAGTGAACCACGCCCAGAGCCCAGGCTATTTATTCACACTCCTACGCTGGACTGGCGTAGGCCTGCCCAGCCCACTACGCTTACGCTTACAGGGGGGGGGCGACATAGCTACATGTCCAGGGTCTTCCCCACTGCCTGAGCTAACATGGCTGCGTCCACTGTCCACAACACTACAAACACCAGCGGTGTATGTCCACATGGACATGTCTGTGCTCTGCATGCTCAAGACTGTCCAGCACATCACCGCCACACTTGGCATTGTGTACATTCTTATTCATGGGTCCCTTGCCTCCTTCGCACATTCTTGGTTCCCACCTCTCCCCACATTCTGCAATTGTGTGGCAAAGGGGGCTATGCCTTTGTGGATGGTTTGTCTACATGTCTGGCCCCTGTTGCCACAGTTACTTGTGTTGTCGTGTCTGGTAGGTGGGCATGTTGGTTGGCATGTTGTATGTGATTTTGTTACGTGTGCATTCCCACAGTTGTGAGTTGTATGGTTGTGGAGTTGAGGTGTGTTCCATTGGTACTTACCAACGAGCAGTGCATTTCCATAGGTGCCATCCTGAAAGCGCTGGTTGATGATGGACTGTCGGAAGATGTAGGAATCATGCACACTGCCTGGGAAGTTGGTGACGACATTGGTGAACAGTCCCCGGTGGTCCACTATTGCCTGCACATTGATGGAATGCGTGTGCTTTCTGTTGCGGTAAATGTGTGCAGTGTCGGCAGGGGGCACAAGTAGGACATGTGTGCAGTCAATTGCCCCCAACACGTGCGGGAAGCCAGCTATGGCGTAGAAGCCTTGCTTGGTCTCCAGCTGTTCCTGCGCAGTGTGGGGGAGGTGAAGGTGCTGGGGTATCAGGCTGATGATGGCATCCAAGACAGGTGTGAGGAACTTTGATAGGGCTGGCTGTGAGACTCCTCCGACTCTGGCAGTTGTTGGTTGGAAGGTACCAGAGGCCAACAAGTGCAGCACAGCCAGCAGCTTTTTCTGTGGAGGGATGTTGGTTGTCCGCTGTGTTGGTACCGTCAGCCTGTGGGCAATGTGGGTCAGGATGCGGAGGTTGTTCTTTTAAGCCTGTTGTGGGCAATGACATCCTCTGGCGTTAAGTCTCTGAGGCTGGTGCATTTTCGGAAGGTCCCCTGTCTTGTTCTGCACTGCCTCGGTGGCAGTCCGGGGGGGGGGTGGTCCTGGGGGTGGGAGTGGTCCTGGGGGTGGTGGCGGTGGGTGTTGTGGCCCTCTTGGGTCTCCAAGCTGCATGATTAGTAGCTCCATGGCATCTGTTGGTCTTCAGATGTGGCTCTGGGCTGGGCTCCCTTTATACTGCAGGTTTTCGTCCTACTTAAGACCAGAAATAAGCAGGTCTTAAGTCCCTGCTGCTAACGTGCCTTATCGCCTGTTTTTGGTCCGCATCGCCGATGTGGCTGGTCGTTGAGAATATCGCGGAGTGGTGTTATCGTGAGTTTTTGCACGGGAACGCCTACTCTGCATATGATTAGCGTTAGTTGTCGCTGTCAGCCTTGGCGATGTTTTTAGCGGCAGCTATCGCAGGTAAACTGACTGTCAGCTGTTTGCGCAGGCTTGTGAATAGGGCGATATATCTATCACCACTTTCGTCGCGGAAAAGTGCCGCTAATTCGGCGATGAGTCCTTGAGAATATGCCCCATAGTGGCTTGGAGTCCGCCCATTGCTTACTATTGTTTGCTTTTCCTCCCACTCTCATTTGCCTGCTTCTTTTCGTGTCCCAGCTTGTGATTCTTGAGTTTGTCCCCGCCATGGAGCAAATGCCTTGTGACATCTCGTTCGATTGGTTGCCTTCGCTGCTTCCACTACTTGCTTTTGCAAAACTTCTTTTCTTTTGTACTGAGCACTTCATGAGAGTGCCTGTGTTTTCGAGCTGTCTCCTTTGTGTACTTCTCTCCCTCTACACATCCTGTTACTCTGTCTCACGTCTGCTTCTCCCCGCTCCCTCCATATTACACTTGTCCGTGTTTCTTACCCCCCACCCGTTCTCTCCTTCTCTGTCACCTGTACTGCTTTCCTCCAGCCCTCGTGTTGCTTCTGCCCACTGACATTCTCCCCGTGTTGCTTCCGTGTCCCTACCCTCCCATGTGTTGCTTCCTCACACCCCCCACACGTCCTCCCCCATGTTGCGTCCATGAGTGGTGCTGCTTCCCCCATTGTTTCTGCTCCCCCACCCACTGAAAAAAAATATTTTGTTCTTTTCATTTTCTGTTTAGTTACTAATCCAATTCGGATCATTAACTAAAAAGAAAAAGGTAAGTGCCTGCCTCATTTTATATGTGCGCGCATATTTATTCACGCCTACAAAATAATGCTGGCACATGAGTCAAAAACCTTTTTTTTTTTTTTAAATCTTTAGCCATGCTGCACGGAATCGTGGCTACGGTGCAGTTTTGCTACAACCAATTGGCAAAGCCAATAGTTCTCAAAGGCGCTACCTATTAGCTTGATCAATGCTTGTTTGAGCATGCTGCTGGTATTTGGAATTTTATAAAACCATCCATTTGGGATCTCGTCAGCTGCCAGGTTTCTTGAAGACAGCAAATATCAGGGTTTCTGAAGCCCAATCGACGGTCTCTAAATTTCTTTTTAATCCTGCTATATTCCAAGAAACAATCATGCAAGCGTACTTGGAAAGAAGACCATTCCCCGTTTCACTGGGATGGTTACTTGTCGGCTGTGCCAATCAACAAGAGTCGCTGCAACTAGGGCTTTAAGTGGGATGAAAAAACTGGGGGGTCTCATAAAGGGGCGTGGCCAGTGTAATTAATGGCGTGGCTTAAAACACATAAGCTAAAAATCTGTGCTTAGCATTGTGTGCCGCCCGACTTGTATTTTGCTGTTTCTGTCATTGCATCCAGATATGATACAACAAGTAACATCATACCTACAACAAGTCAGGACTATTGGCTTTGTCAATGGTTGTTAGTTGCATAAGATAAATAGCAGCAGCAACAATAGATTGTATATAATATTGAAAAAGCTTCCACTTGGAGCCCTGGTGACACCACGACAATGTTGCTGCACCTGAGTTTCAACAAGAGAAGGGAAATCCAGAGAGAAAAGGACTCTCTTTAAAGGATTTCCCTTCCCCTACAACGCTCACCTGGCATGACGTCATGCCGTAACATCTCCACTAGTGAGACGTGAGCAATGTGGGCACCTGCACATAGACCTGACTGCTGTTCGGATAAAAACGGACCGCCTGTGCCAGGGCACAAAACCGAGCCCGATAGAGACCCGTTTGGAGGCCCCCTTTAAAAAACCTGCCGGTGCTCAGCACCGGTCAGACTCGACCCACTTAAAGCCCTGGCTGCAACCCAGAATACCATAGCTTAAAGGGAGGCAACGTGAGCTCTTAAAGAATACAATCCATCCCCAGAAAGGCTCAGTGAATTTAAATGCTCAGCTCACCGCAGACATCGAGGGTGACCTGCAGACCGCCTGTTTAATATGCCGCAAGGCCACCTCATCCTTCCATTGTTCAGAGATCAACCTTTTGCTTTTTTTGTTACTGAGCGGGATTTGCATGCTTGGTTTAAAGTGTATATGGAAGCATTGTGGCCTATTTGAGAAGTAGTTCGGGTCATGCTAGAAGTTCTGAGTGGTGCTGCAAGTTATGGACTGAATTATGCAGGTAGTACGACCACTTTGATCTAAGCAACTGTCCCACACTTGGTTAATGTAGAAACCTGCTGAAATGTGTGCACAACATCTGCATGAGATAATGCTTTAAGTGGGATGGAAAAAGCGGACAGTCTCTAAAAGGGGCATGGCCAAAGAAGCGTAACTAAGAAACTTTTCTAAGAAGCCCGGTCTATGTAATTAAGGGTGTGGCCTAAAACATGTAAAGCAAAATCGTGTGCTTCACACAGCACGCCACCTGCCCCGTTTTAGGGTGTGTCTTGTGACTTTTCTGTTATTGCATTCCGACATGTCACATCGCAACCAACAGGTACACCTAGAACAACCAGACCTATAGGCTTTGGCAATATTTAATAGCTGTAGTTGACTAAATAAAAACAATGATTTTGTAGCAAATAGAATTGAAAATTTTTCAATTTTGAAATTATAAGACTTGGAATTAAGATTACTAAAGTCAGGGTTGCCCGCTGTCGCCGCTGCTGTTTGCTTTGGCGGTCGAGCCCTTGGCGGCCCGGCTTAGGCAGTTACATCGTGAATGGGCCCTGGAATATCCCATTCGACATGTATTAGTTTCGCTATATGCGGACGACATCACGCTATATGGGCGAGAGCCCCAGATCAGCCTTAATCCAATCTGGCAAGAGTTTATAGCGTTTGGTGAGCTATCAGGGATCAAAATAAACTGGGCGTAATCTCAAATGTTTCCGCTTGCTGAAGCCGTACGCCCTTATCCCCTAGGTTACCCCATAGAATAGTGCCCTCATGAAGTTAGATATCTCGGAATAACAATAACCAGAGACGGTCCAGAACTCCTGCGCGCCAATTATGGAAGGGTGATAGAACACATCACGGAATCCGTAGAGAGATGGATAGCGCTACCCTTGTCCATGGCGGGAAGGATCTCCCTAATGAAGATGGTGATCCTACCCAAGCTATTGTACTTATTTATTAATATCCCCCTCTCCCCGGGGCCCTCCTTCTTCAAAACCCTTAAAACCCAGATGATATGCCTGGCATGTGGCGGCCGACAACCCAGACTGAAGTGGGAAACGCTGACACTGCCATTTACCCAAGGGGGCTTTGAGGCCCCAGACTTCGAACTATATTATTTAAGTGCGCAATCGCATTATGCGACCTACTGGTTCAACCCCCACCCCCCTTTATGCCGCACTTGGCGATAGAACAATATTATATGCAGCCCACCCCACTATCTGGATTTTTAGCAACACAAGCACAGTTGCGGGAGGTGTACTCCTCCACAGTGAAATGCACAGTGGCTGCATGGCAGAAAATTGCGAAACAACTGACTATAGACATGCTGTACTCTCCACTGCTCCCAGCAATTCGACATCTTGCCCTAGAGGTTACACGAGAAGCGCAGTGGCGCCAACTTCTCACTAAAATGAATAGGGTCACATGGGGCGATCTAAACAAAGGCGGCACATTCCTCACCAGGGAACAGTTCTTTGCTAATAGGGAACCTGAACCGATGGAGCTATTCACGTATATCAGGCTGAGACAGAGTGTGAGGGCTGCAACCCCTGCCTACCCTGACGAACCCCCTACGATGGGCCCACTGCATAGACTCCTCCAAAACACGAACTCGGCCCATGTAGTGTCCCAGATCTACCACGCTACGCAGACAGAGACTAGTCTACATGCGGGGACCGCTAGAGAACACTGGGAGCGAGAAATAGGAGAACCCCTGGACGTAAAGAAATGGCACTACTGCTGTGAACAGACGGGCAAGATATCGGCCAATAGTCGACTGAGAATTATTCACTATAAATATCTTCAAAGACTATATTACACCCCTGCAAAGCCTTTTAAGTTTAAATTACGGGACAGTGATGCCTGCGATAGATGCAGACAAGAAAAAGCAGACTTCCTGCATTTGGCATGGGAGTGCGCAGAGATCAGACTATACCGGAAGACGGTCTTAGAGGCGCTAGGGCGCATGACCACGATAACAATCACACAGACTCCTGTAGTCACACTCCTAGGCTACATGGCAGACATACCCCCAGCATATTGCAGATTCGTGGCACTGAGCCTCTTATTGGCTAAGCGGAGAGTGGCATGTAGATGGGGTAGAGGGAGGGCGCCTAAATTTAAAGACTGGATTGGAGATTTACTTATAACATAACATGTGTATTTGTAAAGCGCACGTTCACCCCAGCAACAGGGCATCTTGGCGCTGAATAACAGATGTTTATTGTTACCCAACTCCATGGTATTTGTCGACCTCAAATGGATGAAAGGCTGAGTGGACCCGCCGGGATTTGAACCTGTGACCATGAGGTCGAACACAGGCCCCTGCAGTGGATGCATTAGTCCATTGAGCCACCAGACCCGGCTTATATGGCCAGAACAGACACTGATATATGCAGAACTGCTACCCACAGCGTCGAGGCCCAGAGATATTTGGGACCCACTACGCACATACCTACTTACACACCCGGAGGCGGCTGGAGACGCTGAGGGACCCCATACCGCTGGTGACTAGGTCAGACGGACCCAGGGATACCAAACTCGGAATAAATCTCCTCAAAATACACGTTAATCTTCTCCCCCCTCACAAACACAAGCTAGAGTTACCAAAGTGCGCTTTCCCTGCGACCTACAGATAGACGGCTATAGGTGCAGGCTCCCCTGGACTACATCTCTATTAAAGCGCGGGGTGGCCCTGCCCCATCACTACACATACGTAGAGCAGACTTCGCTCCAAACAGTAGACTTATCAACATAGCAGGAGAAGACAGATGGTTATTTAAGTATGCCAATGTTCATGGAACTCTTTGAAATGTGAATATACTGCATGGATGTTGTGTACTGTACTGGGGAAAACGTTAATAAATTATTATTTTTTAAATAAAATAAAAATTACTAAAGTCTGTGGAAGGTTAGTGACTGTGTCACTCTTGTTCTTCCCTTCACACTACCTTCTCTGCATTCTTTCACTGTTAAACTTGTATGGTCTTTTTGACCCTACATCTTTGTGAAATCCTCCATCTCTCACACCTCATCTGTCTGTCTTATGACTTTCTCCTACACATTCTTACTTTCACCAACTCCACTTCACTATCTCTCACACAACCTAATGTTCAATTTTCTTTTCCTTTTGCGCCAACCATATTTCGACATCTGTGTATTTCCTTCACACACCTTCCCTTAGAATCAAAATTACAATTGAGTAGCCCTCTGTGTGTTCTGCAGCGACGCCAAGAATTGGATGTGCATGTAGTCTGAAATTCTTTATGATCCACTGACAGGAAGTGTGAGAGACACCCTCAGGCCCAGAGCTTTCAATCGTGTGCTGGCATAAAAACCCGCAGACAGCCTGAACTCACTCAGACACCTGGAGGCGACTCAATTCACAGCATACAAGAGACACATCTTGCATTGAAAAACATACAGGAACACAGTACTTGGAAAACGCAAATACTGTTAAGGAATGCAAGATAAAAAAATAGGAAATGGTAACAAGGGCTGCATGGCTTACCTTAAGGCCCATATTTATCAAGGTTTTGCATCACCCTTGCGCCACGCATGGGGACACAAGGGTGACGCAAAACCTACATGGGATTTATCAAGCCTCTCAAGGCCACCTTGTGTAGCCTTGAGTGGCTTGATAAACCTAGAGGAACGTACAACAGCGCAAATGGCTGCCTTGCGATACTCTGCGGCAGGGAGGCGTGCCATGGGTGGAGTGTGGGTGTTCCCACGCATCCACTCATGTTCTCTGACACATTCCCAGATTTACACATCCAGATGAAACAGTAAGCCTCAACCTGTACACAAAGTGTACTTGTAACGCACATCCCCACAAAACAATCCCCCACAAAAGAGTCCAAAGCTATAAGTCTTTTAGCTCAAACGGTGTGCATCTCCACCGCTCCCACTGTTTCCAAGGAGCAGTCACCAAGACCAACGTCAAACTTCACACAAATGTGGAACACACCACCAGTTCCAGAAATAATTATATCCATGCACTATTAGTGTCAACAAGACTTATTCCTTTATTCTTCTTATGCAACAAAAAGGCAGCCAAACAGCTGACGCGTTTTGTCCAACTGGTGTGGACTTCATCAGGGCTTAATGTATGAGTATAGACTTCTAAGGTATTGAGTCTGTGTAGAAAGGTAGAAAGAGATTTAGGGACTGAGTTAGTCCTGTAATGGAACTGTTCCCTCCTGGATCCAGGGACAGTTCAGAAATGAAGCGGCTCCTGTGCCGTGCTGGGCAGCATAGAAGACCGTCCTTGTTTCCGTCCTCTTTTCCGTCCTCTAGCAAGAGGACGGAAACAAGGACGGTCTTCTTTGCTGCCCAGCACGGCACAGGAGCCGCTTTATTTCTGAACTGTCCCTGGATCCAGGAGGGAACAGTTGCATTACAGGACTAACTCAGTCCCTAAATCTCTTTCTACCTTTCTACACAGACTCAATACCTTAGAAGTCTATACTCATACATTAAGCACTGATGAAGCCCACACCAGTTGGACGAAATGCGTCGGCTGTTTGGCTGCCTTTTTGTTGCATAAGAAGAATAAAGGAATAAGTGTTGTTGACACTAACAGTGCATGGATATAATTATTTCTGGAACTGGTGGTGCATTCCACATTTGTGTGAAGTTTGACATTCCCAGATTTACCAACATTGGCAGACCTGGGAATGCGTCAAAATTGTACGCCTTCCCACCAGAGTAGCAACGAGGAGAAATATCTTTTTCTTCTCGTTGTTTCCACGGAGGATTGTTTTGTGCAGGAAAGTACCTCTTCTTGCACAAAAACAATCCTGCCTGCAATGCAGGATCCATGCAACACGACACAAGGGTGCCTGCATTGGCGCTAAGGAGTCAAAAGTGCACCTGCAATACGAAAGGACAGGAATGTGCTGTATAATGGTAAATGTAGTGCATTCCTGCCCTTTTGCGCAGCAAGGTGGCTTTCTGTGTTGCATGAATTTTTTTATAAATATGGGCCATAATTTGTAAATAGCACACTAAGGGGCCGATTACGATCTCGTTAGAAAAGGCTCCGAATGGGATTCAGTATTACAGAATCCGATTCGAAACCCCTGTTTCCGAATAAATCGTACACATTTCCCAACGACCGATTAGGATGCCTGGAAACCGTTCAGGCGGTCCAAATCGGTTCCGAAAGGCATTCGGACAGCCTGAGTCTATTGGATCCGATTCGTACAGCTCTATGGACGCGGTTTCCGGACGAGCGATTACGATGACCAGTTCGGACAGCCGTTCCAATTCGCTCTGCCTGACACGAAACAGCTGTCGGAATCTGTCTTTGGGGCCCCTTTACGGGCCCCCCTTCACCCAGAGGCGTCCAAATGGGGCCCCTGGGGGTACCCAAGGGACCCCTCTTCCCAACCATGCACAATGTGGCATGCACCATGGGGTGCCCGCTACAGGGTGCAAGGTTTTCCCCACCCACCCCTTTTTTCAATGGGAACCTGTGTTCTCGTTCGGAACACAGGCTCCCATTGAACTCAGTTGGTTGGACTCACAGAACCCGACTTGTTCGGAAACAATTCCGGAACCGATTTGGTCGGAAGAATTGGTTGGAAGAATTTCCTAACGAGATCGTAATCAGCCCTTAAGTGTTTTTTGAGTCATGTTTTTTAGCGTGAAAGGGGCAGGGATTGGGTGTTACAGTGGGTGTTCCGCTGAAACACCCATTGCTTTTTAACGCTGCCCCATATTTACTGGGCTTGCGTAAATATGGGGCAGCGCCAAGAATGAGACCAGGCAAAACCTGGTGTTAAACTGGCACAGCGAGGAGAAATTATTAATTTTTCCTCGTTTTGCTGTTTCTATGTGTGCTGCATTCTGCTGCACACATAGAAAGAGCAAATCGCCAGTAGTGATTGTTCATGTGCAGGAAGGTGTCCCTTCCTGCACATAAACAATCATTAAATAATGACGAGTTGCAACTTCTATATGTGCGGCAGAATGCAGCACATATAGAAGTTACAAATCGCCATTAGTAATAGTTTATGTGCAGGAAAGGACACCTTCCTGCACATGAACAATCATTCCCTGAAACGCAGGCACTCTTTCACTATGGCGCTAGGGTGCATGCGTTAGCACAAGACAGCTACATTTTGCACGCAGCGCTAGGGGAAACGCAAGGGTGTGCCGTATTATTGTAAATACGGCGCATTCCTGCGTTTTCAGAATGTCGGAGCGCGGCGTTACCAATTGTGGTGTAACACTGCGCTCCTCCATTCTTTTGTAAATATGCCCCTTAGTTTGTAATTACTGCCAGGTCTGAGACGGATGCGACACTGCCCACATAAAGCCCGGTTGAGGAACTCCCCTTAGGATGTGCGCGTGTCTTGGTACAGGTTCGAGGAGTGGTGACGCAGGCAAACTCCTGTGTCTGTCAGCAGCTGCACATCTCACCAGGACACAGGAAGCGATGAGTCAGCTGAGCGCCCTTTGAAGTGAGCGCTCAGATGGAAGGAAGCCATCTCTCCCAATAAATAACAAGAGGAACATACCACAGTAACAACCGAAAATAGCAACAGAAGGCAGAACTAGAGGTCTGAACAGTTTATTGGCAAATATGCCTCTCTGGAATGAGCAGTGGATGCAATAACGAGTCTTTGTCACGAACCTTGGCGCCTGAGGGACCACGAAATAAATACCACCAGGACCAGGCAGGCAGCGTGTAAGTACAACACGCAATGAGGCCTCGTGGGAAAGCTGTGATTAGAGGATAGAAGCCCCTGCAAGGGCATTCTGAATATTACTGGCAAATTTTGGAAAACAGCAGTGAGGTTATCCTGCTGCCTTTTACTGAAGGGCCAATACCTATCGGCTTTTGAATCACAGTTGCGCTTTTGCGCCATCCGTGGTAGCGTATTAGATGACGTTAAACGCATTACAACCGGTAGAAATTGAATCCCCTCAGGTAATCTCCGTTGTCGAAAATATGGCTGCTCCAAGATAGTGGCAATTACTACCGAAAATTAAAATAGGGAAGGTCTTCTCAAAGGGTAAAAGCATAACCTGCTGACAAAATTTGAGAGACAGATAATGCACAGCACTAAACGCTCCGGTGATGACAAAGGAGAGGTTGTGTCGCAGGGTCCTTATTTTGCCTGCTTAATTCAGTTCTAATCACTTAGGGGCATATTTACGTTCCCTGGCGCATCCCTGCAAATCAGCAGGGATGCGCCAGGGAAGATGCGACACGCAAGTTTGCCCTTGCGCCACCGCCGATGCGCCGCATTTACAATGCGGCGCGCCGTGGCGCACAGAATGGCAGATGCGTGGCGCATCCCCCGACGGAAAGGCGGCGCATTGCTGGAGTCGCGTCGCAAGCGCGACGCAGCTCCAGCAATGCTCAGGGGTACCCTATCCCTAACATGGTGCGTCAATCCTTACGCCTGCTTCAAGCAGGCGCAGGGTGTTGACGCAGCATGGCGTAAAGTGACTCAGTGAAATCTTGTAGATTTCACTGCGTCACTTTACGTGGCGTACCTGCGAGGAACGCCCACCCTGCGCTGGAACGCCCACATGAAACCTGACGCAGGTTTCATGTGGCGTAGGGGTTTACATCATGACGCATCTCCCTAGATGCGTCACGTTGTAAATATTGCGCAACGTGGCGCATGGTTTGCGTCGCCACTGCGTCACATAAGTGACGCAACGGCGGCGCAAAAGTGGCGCAAGGGGCTTGTAAATATGCCCTCTGTTCTTGTACATTTTCAATGGCACTACATTTTAAGATGAGACCCTAGCAGCACATCAAGTGAGCACTGTCAGTGTTAATACATAGGGTCATATTATCAAGAACGGCGCAAACATTATCGCCGCTTTAGCGGCAGGAAACTGCCGCTAAAGCGGCGATAAGGGGCTTGATAATATGCCCCCTAGATAATTCCAATAGAAGCCCAGGTTCTGGTGTCAAGGACATCAAACCTGGGCTTCTATTGGAATTCTCTAGGGCATATTATCAAGCCCCTTATCGCCACTTTAGCGGCAGTTTCCTGCCGCTAAAGCGGCGATAATGTTTGCACCGTTCTTGATAATATGACCCATAGTTCCTGCGAAGGTTTGGGCTGACAGGTGTCTTAAATAGTTGAACAGCTTGAGCAGTATTTTATAACCTCAAACAGCAAAAAATGGTTGCTTATAACAAATGGGTTTACTTTTGGCTGGAAATCTAGCAGCCTTTGTTGGGATCTCTAAAATAAACTGCAGAACATAACACAAAAACTCACACTATGCAACATAAACACACAATTAAAACCTAACTGGCCACTACACAATGCAACACAACAAAACAGTAAAAACAAACAACACAGCAACCACAGGTCTACACAACATCACATTGCAATAGTACTGATCAAAAACAACACAAAAAAACAACAAAATATATCACCACAACAAAATGCCACACAACAAATATTCACAAAACTGTTTTGACACACATTAACACCTCAATAAACCAGCTTTTATTATGCAGTGGTAAAAGTGGCTTGGAGCAAGCTTACCACCAAAGACGTGCAATAGCACCAGTCAAAAATGTTTTGAGCATGTTCTTAATAATATTTAGTTTAGCTGATTGAAGTGATGTCATATTAGTAAAGGAAGCGTTGGTGGTAAATGCATTTCCACCCCACCTCAGCAGTGAGGATGTGCTAGCATCGATATGTAATTTGCAATACCCTTGAAAGTGCTGGCTGACAGTAAAGTAACTGGCCACTAGTGTTAGTTTTTCTGTAATGGGCCCTGGTCTTCAGGACTAAACCATCATCCTTTAGCAGTTAGGCTGGCTTTTCTACAAGTCGAAGATATTGTTGAGCCAACTTTGAAGTCGTTATTCCACTTGCTCAGTTTTTACATCTGGCTTGATAGTGCAGCCTAAAAAAGCGCTTGCAGGAGTACTACAGAGAGGAGCTTTGGCTCCGCCCACACGTTTGTGAACAGGATTTCATGTTTTTATTGGGCAGAAGTTGTGTGCCTCCACGGAAAAAGACCTTCCCGTCCATGCAGCTGTGATTCTATTGTTTGTTTATCCAGGTGCATGAGCCAACAGTGGTATGGTTGCCTAAGGAAAGCTCACAAACATGCATAATGTATGAGGCGTATGGAGCTTGAACTTCCGGGGGTGCGCACATGGCACTGTAATGCTATTCAAGTGTCTTAGATAAGTTGAGTAGCTCTGGCTAGTGTGCCCCTTGCGACTTAAAAGTGTTATCTTTGGACTTCTGTGGACCACCACTTAATCATTGCTGGAATCAAGGGACCCCCACTGAATCATCATTGGAATCCAAGGACCCCCCCCTACCCCTCACTGAGTCATTTATGGAAGCCAGGGCAGTGACATAAGCAATTTCAATTATTTGAATCTCGAAACAATACACAAAAATACAGAAACAAACATTCATCAAACAAACAAATACTCCAATGATAAAATATTTAATTATTTCACAAACAAATGTTAAAAAATCAACATTTTCATTTTAACGGGAAGATTGGGGCTTTTCTATATTCACCTTAGACCACACATCCTCTATACGGTTTGATGCATTCGCACTGCTCCCATGAATCAATCTGAGGACACCAACTAAATATTTAGGGGCATATTTACAAGCCCCTTGCGCCACTTTTGCGCCGCCGTTGCGTCACGCATGTGAAGCAGCGGCGACGCAAACCATGCGCCGCGTTGCGCTATATTTACAACGTGACGCATCTAGGGAGATGCGTCACGTAGTAAACCCCTGCGCCACATGAAACCTGCGTCAGGTTTCATGTGGGCGTACTGGCGCAGGGGCGTTCCGGCGCTGGAACGCCTCGGAAAAGTGACGTAGTGAAATCTACAAGATTTCACGCAGTCACTTTTCGACGCTGGTGCGTCAAATCCTTACGCCTGCTTCAAGCAGGCGTAAGGATTGACGCACCATGTTAGGGATAGGGAAGGTTGGAACAGTGCTGGAGTTGCGTCGCGCTTGCGACACAGCTTCAGCACTGCGCCAACCTTCCGCCGGCAGATGCGTCACGCATCTGCTTATCCTTGCGCCACGATGCGCCGCATTGTAAATGCGGCGCATCGGACGTGGCGCAAGGGTAAGCTTTGCGTGACGCATTTTCCCTGGCGCATCCCTGCTGATATGCAGGGATGCGCCAGGGAACGTAAATATGCCCCTTAGCCTTTAATTTCAAATACTTTCACTTTTATGGAGCGTTTTGAAATTTTCACTTTTACATTCTGCTTCTTTATTCATATACACTTTATTACTCTGTTAATAATAATTAATTTTCTGAGCAGGGGTCATGGACCACTAGGTGTCTCTGGACTACAGGTTAAGACTTTCTGAGGTAGAGAAGTTATGGTGTTTGCTTTTCTCTGGCAGCAGCAGAGATGCCCGTCCCTTTCCATCATTAACATTGGACTTTGGAGTGAAGTTGTGTGTTTGAGAGCACACCAGGATGCTCAGGGCTACACTAATCTACGAGCATTTTTAGATCTGCATTGACACCAGGCCTGATATGATCAACCAAAATAGCTTTCAGAGAACTATTGAGAGAGGGGCTTACGCTACACTCATATATTGGTTTCTCCGAGTGGAGGATTTGATTGTGCTGAAGTTGTGTGCTTCCACTAAAATAGTGCTTGCATTGCACATGTTGGCTTGTGGCTTATACTCAATACAGGAGAACTAAGTTGATTAGAGCAACAAGCCAATTATCATGGCTATAGGCCTTTTTTATTTTTATTGGTATTTTACCAAAAAGTCAGTAGTTTCATGCAATTATTGTGAAAAGCATATTTTTGAATCAATAGGCTTTTAAGGGTGGATTCTTTTTACTCAATAATAAATACTACAGATAGGTATTATTTATATGGAACCTCAGCAGATTCCCATTGCATGTAAGGGTTTGGTGTTTGTCACGCCCTGTGACAAACAGAGGGTATGGAAGATTTGCTCTGTGAGAATCTTTTTCAGTCCCTCATAGGAGAGCTAGTATTTTGCTCAGTCGACTGTAATTGTTTATACCACTGTAATTTTAAGACTGTGTGCCTTGGTTACCTTTTGGAAAACCTTGCACTCAAAACAGTGGGCCTGAGCTGGTTATGGTGACAAGCTAAATGCCTCAATGGTGAACAGGGAAATGTTTTGCCTGATGCCATAAGTCTGATCTGCTTATCATGAAAGGTTATGACAAAGGCAGTAGGCCTATCTTATTTATTGTGAAAAGCATTAGTTAAAGTCAATAGGTTTTTAACAGTTGGTTGTTATCACATTGTGTTAAAAGGCAACAGACACGTATTTCGTTACAGGTAATCTCATAGATTACCGTAGCAGGCAAGTGTTTTGGCTTTGGCCATCTACTCTGACAAACCCTGGGGTTTTCACTGTGATAATCCTTGTTAGACTCTACTGGGAAAGGTAGCATAGTGTTTTGCAAACTGTGTTTTCTATTATTTGTTATTTTATAGTGACATGCATGCCTGTGTTGGTTAGGGTTTAAAGCCAAACGTAAAGGTCTTATAGGTTCTTTGGGAAAAGTCATGCCAGATCCAATAGGTGTGATCTGTTTATTATAAAACATTATTACACGTCCAGATGCCCTGACCTACTTATTGTGAAGAGCGTATGTTACAGGCAATAGGCTTTAAAGGATGGATTGTTATTACACTGTGCTAAAGCCTGTAGGCAGGTATTTTGTACATGGAATCTCACAGATTACTATAACAGGCAGCAGGCAAGGATTTTGCAGTTGGTGACCAAACCAAACACACCTTTGGGATAGAAGATATGTAATATGATGATCCTTGTTGTAATATTTCAGGAGATATAGTATTTTGCTTTGCCAACTGTAATTTTGTATGCGTTTGTAATTTTATGACTGCATGCCAGATGGTTGCCCTGTGGGAAAGACTAGCTTCAGTACAGCAGGCCTGAGTTGGCTATGATGAACAGCCAATTATAGCACCTATAGGTCTGATTGGTTCACAGGGAAAGGTTATGCCAAATGCTATAGGTTTGATCTATTTTTTATGCACAAATTATGAACAAGGAAGTAGGCTTGTTTTTATTTAATTGTGAAAAGCATTTGTTAAAGCCAATAGGCATTTCATTGTGTATTGTTATTACTCTGTCTCACGCATAGGTTGTCTTGTAGGAAAGCTTACACTCAGTACAGCAGGCCTGAGCTGGTTATGATGACAAGCCAATGCTAATACTTAGAGGCCTGATTGGTAAGCAAGGAAGCGATACGCCAAATTCCATAGGTCTAGCCTGTTTATAATAAAAAGTTATGACAAAGACAATAGGCCTGGCTTATTTATTGTAAAACACATTTGTTAAAGCCAGTAGGCCTCTTACAGTGGATTTTTGTCACACTATGTTGCACACTGTAGACAGGTATTCGGTTACATGTATTCTCACAGATTACCATACTACGCAAGTGTTTCGGTGTTGGTCACCTACTTTGGCAAACCCTGGGAGAAAAAGACTTTCATTGTGATGTTTCTTGTTAGCCCCTATTGAGAGGGGTTGGATATAGTCTTGCCAACTTTAATTCTGTACACATTAAAATTTAATATATGCATGATGATTGCCAGTGTATGCATTTTTCAGTAGGTCTGTGCTGGTTATAGTGTGAAGCCAATTTATAATGCTATAGGCTTTATCGTTTGCTGGGAAAGGTTATGCTAGATTCCTTAGGAGTGATTTGTTTATACGAAACGTTATGCATAGCAAGTATGCCCGACTTATTTATTGTGAAAAGCATGTGCTTTTCAGAGTGGGCTGTTATTACACTGTGGTAAAGCCTGTAGACAGGTATTTTTTAGGTTGTGCGAAATGCACATAATTTGCGTAATTCCGTGAAATTTCTGGAAAATTGTGTACATTTTTGAAACACAAATCTGTCATTTGACACTGTAGTGTAGGGCAAAACGCGTCCTTGTGTCACTAGTGCCATGACAGCAGCCTCTCATATTCTAGTTGTTCATGTTGTTCCCATACTCCAGGACTATAATTTTGCTCTGTACGGCTGCGTAATTACATTACGTGACGAGGCATAATGGCATAATTTCAGGAATTTTGCACAGCAAGCATAAAACTAAATTCCCAAAATTATGTGAATTATGCCAGTGAAAAATTAAATTTCACCCTGGCTTAGTATTTTGTTACGTGAAATCTCACAGATTACTGTAGTAGGAAAGCATTTCGGTGACTCACCAGAACAAGCCATGCAGATAGAAAAGTTGCACTACGGTAATCCTTATTAGGCTTTGTAGGGATTTTATATTACTTTGACAACTGAAATTTTGAACATATTTGTAATTCTATTATGGTATACCTGATGGATGCCTTGTGGGAAAGCTTATAACCAACACAGTAGGGCTGTGTTGGTTATGGTGTCAAGCCAAAATAGAAGGTTAAAGGCCTGATTGTTTATAATGGGAAGTTACAATAAATGCAGTTGGCTTGGCATATTTATTGTGAAAAGCATAAGTTAAATCAATAGGCATTTAAGGGTGGATTGGTATTACTTTTATCATAATAGCCTACAGATAGGTATTTTGGGCCTGATTATGACGACGGTGGGACAGCCACCATCAGCCCATCGGTGGCGGTCCCACCGCCATTGGACCCTGCATTACCGCCTGCCGCATTATGATGGCGGGCAGATGTTTGGCGGTTGGAGAGACCGACCGCCACGGATCTGACCAGCTCAAGGAGCCCGTCAGACCATCGGATGAGTGTAATGCCTACAATGGTGGCGGTGCCTGCTCAGGCACCGCCGTAGGTATTACAATGTCAGTTTCCGCCGGTCGTTTCATAGCGATTTACCCGCCATGAAAAGGCAGGCGAAAAGGGACATTGGGAGCCTGTAGCGGGCCCCCCTTCCCCCTTGGCCCTCCAACATGGGGCCTGGGGGGCACCTATGGTGCCCCCCTACATATCCCTGCACCATGTGGCAGGCACCGCATGGTGCCTGCCACATAGTGCAGGGATATGTACAGAGTGTATCTTTTGTACTGCGACGTGTGCTGCAGCCCGCAGCACATGCCGCAAGGCAAAAGATACACATTGCGACTGCCTTGAACTCGGTTGTATCGGGATACCGGTTGCGGGACCCCCGACAGCTAGTCGGGCGGTCCAATTTCTGAAGGGATGGCGGTCGGACATAAGTCTGACCGCCAGCCTAATCAGGCCCTTTGTTACATGAAATCTCAGATTACCTTTGTAGGGAAAGATTTTGGTGTTGGTTACCCCTTCTGACAAACCCTAGGGGTGGAAGATTTCCACTGCAATAATTCTTGCTAGAGTACTTTTGCAGGGCCCATCAGGCTTGGGTGTTTGCCAGGATTGTGTAATGGAGGAAATCCTTAAACAATGCATTTATTCATATATATAAATATATATACATATAGATGCAGAAACGGCATTTGGGTCAACCTTCCTCTGCCATTGGCCTGTCTGAGTGCCATTTACACTCTTTTATACTCTGCTTTCAAAAAATGGCAGCAACATCACAGTATTCTGCATGGGGTAGCGATTCAACTGCAATACACCAAAGGAAGTGTGGTTTAAATGGGCAAAAGAGTCCCCACTTATCACCTAACAAACAAACACACAACTCTTCTGACAATTTTTTTTTCCAAAAATTCTTATTTCAATAAAAGCATACCTTCATTCATACAAGTCTAATTAATGGAGAGATACCACAATATTTAAATGGATTTTTAAATCCAATCCAGAAACAAATCCAACTAACACAATCAATGTAGCCTGAGACAATATCTCAGATTTTCTCAAAGCAACAGTCAAGTCCCATAATAATAAAAAAAAGACTCCTGCTGTAGACCCAAAGTCCAACCATTAAGGAGACAAAATTAATTACTTCCTCCTTGTATTGCCAAACAGCAGTGAGCAGATTAAAAGTGTCAACACACTTTAAGGTGGCTCGACTCCAAACTTAACTTCCACCTTTATCAGGACCAAACAAAATAACAAGTGATGTAGTATAGTGACAACTCTTCAGTCTTTAGAAAAAATGCACGAGGATCGGACAGGAAAAAGAAAAAAAAAATTTAAAGAAAAATAATGCAAATAAAAATATATAAAAATACTAAAAATGCAAAAGCAACATCAATCCAAATTCGGATCAAGATCAATTCCATTCAGAAGTACTCCTCAAACATGATAACTGCAAAAATATTCCTATTTAGATTTATATCAATTATAAATCATCTTTCACAATAGCTAGTTTCAAATCTGAATATAAATCTCTCAAAAAACAAAATAATTAAGAGGTGTTGCATCAATACATCGCGTAGCTAAGATTGTACAAAAGAAACATACCTAATAAAAAGAACACCTATAGTTGATTAAGTTGATCAGGAAGCTCATCAAAGCACATACATTTTCCTTCATCTCACATAATTAACACTCATTTCTGGATTCACCAATAGTCGTGATACTCATTAAGGAACGAGGGGGAGAGAAACACTTTTCATATTTTCACCTTGATGTTATCAACATTTTTCAGATGACATCTTATGAGCAGGTGAGGCAAAGATAAAGAGACTAGAGTCACAAATCTAAAGAGCTGTCTGTACCATGAAAAAGAAAGTATCAAGATACTAAGTATATCAGAATTCATACACATAGTATGATAAAATAAAAAACTGGTATCACGAAACGTACCAACAATTCCAACTTCAAAAAGCCTCAGGAGCGGCACTCTAGATAATGAAGAAGTCGTACAAGGCTGATCCTACAGGCCGGGCCGTCCGGTAAAAGAATGAGAAGATAAGCAACTGTCCTATAAATAAAGAGTATCAAATTCAGATGGCAAAAAACAATTTGCTAATAGAATAACGCTTCCTCACACAGAATTGATAGTGTAGTAAGGACGGCATTTACCTAACAAAATACCAAATGTAAAATATTGCAGTAGCATGTTCTGATGTTTTCGTGAGAGAAGACCTCTCCAAATGACTCCAAAAGCACTCCCTCTAACAAACACTCTATTTAACTTTGTTAAGATGCCTAAATCCAGGAAAAAGAGATTCAGCCATTTTACTTCCTAGAAAGTATTATCCCGCACATAAACTCTCTACTACCCGAATTTCTAAAGCAACTGAATGTTGAAATAATAAAGGGGCTCCAAAAATATGATACAAAAACTCACAAAGCAATGCTTCTTTGAGAGCAAACAGACAAGAGCCACCAAGCAGATATACCTCATAGAACGTGCCCGCGGACGTCCGACGTTATTAACCAGAAATCAGCGGCGGTCAGGGCATGACCTGACGCACGTAGTCGTCTGGTCAAAAAGGCTGCACCTTAAACCGTATACACTAAGTGAGCTTGCAAATTCTCAATTTGTATTGTGAGTTCTCAAACAGAAGAAAATATTGATATCTGAGGAAAAATATATTAAAGGAAAACTTAACTGTCAAATGAATCAAATAAACTAACAAATATAGAAAAAGATATTGAATAACTCCATATCTGTTTACCAGCAAAAGATTTAGCAAATGCTAACAGACTGCACATAATCTTAGGAATTAACTAATAGGAATCTAATGGAAACCAAGAGAGGGCACGCAGATGTTTTCCCATTGAATTTTTGCAATTTAATTTTTTCATTCAAACCTGAAATATGGGTATTTAACATAAATTCACTCAGTCTAGAATGGGAGCCACCTGTGCTCCCAGCACAGCAAATCTAAATATGGGATCATTTGAAGAACAACACTTCTACAATAGGGTTGCCCTTTTTGCTTTTTCTTTGTTATATTTCATTTTATAGTGATAGTAAATGTGCTGTTACAAAGGTAAGCATGTTCGATTGTTACAAAATCTTAATTGGAATATAACATTTTGGTCAGTATGGAAAATTACTGTTTTTGTTTAATACACTTTTCCCAAAATGAGGGGTAATCAAATTAAAATAGTTGTATGAAAGTGCGAGGAAAGAGCTGTTTTCTAGGACACTGCAATGCAATAGTATTAATAGTATATTTCATTGCAAGTTTCTGAATAATATGAGTTCTTTATGTAAGGGCACATTAACATGACTGAGACTACCGTGATAAAACAACAATTAGCAACATAGCGTTGAGTTACTTACTAAAGTAAGCATTATTTATGAACCCCTCAGGTCTCAGGAGGACATGTCCGGAGGACTCACTAGAAGGTTACTTCAATAGAATACAAATACAAGGGACACAGAATGCGGAAAAGTACACACTACCTACCCTTGGACATATATTACTGTAATTAAGTCCCTGCACTATGAGGTCCCTTTTATGCCTGGGTAGGAGGGGAGGTTGTGGGCAAATGTCAATTTTGGTACTACCACCTGTAACTGTTGGTGTCACTTTAATAGCATCTGCCACACCAAGTGTGAAATTTGTTGATGGCAGAGAATAACGCACAACTCAACTGACCGCACAGCCTGGGGGAAGAGGGTTACGTTTTTTTAATGAATGGTTGGGTTGGAGAAATTGGAAAAGGTGAAATGGACAAATACAACATTTATCAAGTGGATGAGCACATCACATCTGTCTGTTGTGGAAGGAAAATAACAATTGAGTTACCAAAAGTAAAATAGTTCTTAAGCCCCCAGACTTCCAAGTTATCTAATCAATTTGTGTTATGCTGTTGCTTGAAAAATGGCAGTTTCAACTGCACACACAGGATGCAATGGGAGGCCTGAGACATGTTTAAGGGGCTACTTAAGTGTGTGGCACAATCAATGCTGCCGACCCACTAGTAGCATTTAATTTACAGGCCCTGGGTACAGGCAGTACCACTTTACTGGCGGCTTACAGGCAAATTAGATGTTCCAATTGGATGTAAGCCAATTCTATCATGTTTTAAGGAGAGAGTGCAAGCACTTTAGCACTGGTTAGCAGTGGTAAAGTGTGCAGGGTCCTAAAGCCAGCAAAAACAAAGTCAGCAAAACAAGATGATTGAAGGCCAAACGTTAGGAGAGAACCACACCAAGGATGCCAGTTCTAACAATCTGTTGCTGATTGCAGCTCCTGTTGTCCACTTTCCTGCGATGATGCAGTTTGTGGCTGAGACAAATCCAATTTAGATTCACTGCTCTCCATAACTGCAGTCACTGTAATGCTGAGAGACATGGCCTTAGGTATGTCTTTTTACTCAGAATCTGTTTATTAGGTTTTCAAGAAACAATACATGTGCAAGAACTTGTAATGACCAAATATAGCAATGACTGCAAATGCATACACCAGTTGGAAACATACAGTAGCTTCACATGAACATCAGTAGCCTTCCCAAATGAGGATAAACAAGAAAAAAGAGACCAGGCCTCAATCAGCCTTGTGGGCCCAGTCAGGGAGGATACAGCTATGTGACAGCACTGGAGACGTTGTTAAGCATGTGGGCAGAAGCAAAGGGTGAGGCCCCAGGTAGGTACTGGTCAGAATGTGATCGTCTGGGCAGGCTCATGAAGAGGTGGCGCCCCCACAGTGGTGATGGTGCTGTTGATGCATGAATCTCAGACTGTTTCTGCCCAGAAGAGACTGCAGCAGGTATCTCATGTTTCCTGAAAAAGGATGAGGGCTCGATGACAGTGGTGGCACTGGCAACTTGTTTCTTCTCCTCTACACTGGACACTTTCTTGGCCGAAGCCTCTTGCTTTGGCGGCATCTTTTTAGCACTAGTAGTTAGCACTTATCACTAGGAGCAGAAGCACTTAGCACTGGAAGACTCCAGTGTCACTATCAATTTGATTTCTTCAGGAGCTTCAGTACAGTGTGATGTCTTCTGTAGCACCTGAAAGCAAAGCAACAACAACAAAAATCAGTGAAACATGAGCAATATTAAGAATCTAGTCAAAGTAACACAACTGAAGTCATCATCATCATTATCATCATCCCAAATGCTTAACAGTAGTGTGCCCAAAACATGCGTAAGCTATTTTTTCACAACAACATTACACAGAAAAGGTTAGTTTGTTTCCCTCCAGATCCATGGTGGAAATGAAACCCTATATGCGGCAGAAGATGCAGGTAAGAAAAATACAATAAATAATTGCTTGTAGCCCCCCAGACCCCAAGGCCCATAGGGGCTCAAGGGGGCGGCAGACACAAATCAAAAAAATGCATTAAATAATGGCTGTTGCTCCACCAGGCCCCAGGGCCCATGGGGACTCTATGGAAGGCAGGGGGAGGCAGGCAAAAATAAAAAAAATACATTAAATAATTGCTGGTGGTTCACCAGGCCCCAGGGCCCATGGGGACTCTATTGGAGGCAGGCACAAATTGAAAAAAATATTTAAAATAATTGCTTGTGGCGCACCAAGTCCATGGGGACTCTATGGGAGTCAGGCACAAAAAATTTAAAAAATGGTTAAAAACCAAAAAAACACTCTGTACTTTTATCAGCCACAAGCACAAATAAATATATCATGAAAAAAGAGAAAATGAACAAAAATGTCATAGGCCTCTTCTATCAATGGTCTTACGAAATGGCTGTTAAAAGTGGAGTAAAGGGATTGAAGCACACACTATCTGCACAAAATGGTGGAAGCTACCTCATCCACCACATGGCCACTGAAAAAAGGCATGGAGGACAAAGAAAAAATGTCCACCTAGCACAGACACACTCACTGGCTTCACATGGTTGCTGCATGGCCAGCAAAGAAAGAGACAAAGAGAACAAAGACAAAATGGCCACCATGACCACACACACACTCACACACACACACACACATAGGCTACACACAAAAAATAGCCAATGCTGCATGGCCAGTAAAGGAAGGGCATGGAGAACAAAGAACACATGTCAACCTATGGCATTGGCAAACATACACATTGGCAAAAATCCCCATAAATACATCAAATAATAACTGAGTTTCCCAAGACCCATGGTGACTCTATGGGAGGCCAGGATAAATTGAAAAATGCATTAAATAATTACTGGTGGCCCACCAGGCCCCAGGGCCATTGGGGACTCTATGGGAGGTAGGCACAAAAAAAATCCAAAGAATGATAAAAAACCAACAACACATTGTACTACAATCAGCCACAAGCACAAATAAATATATCAGGAAAAATGAACAAAAATATAGACCTTTTATATCAATGGTCCTAGGAGACAGATTTTAAAAGTGAAGTAAAGGGATTGAAGCACACGCTGGCTGCCCAAAATGGTGGATGCTACCTCACCTACCAAATGACCAGCAAAGTGGGTGGCATAGGGAACAAAACACACACACACCGGCTACACAAAATGGTCACCACTGCATGGCCAGCAAAGAAGGAGGCATAGAGAACAAAGTACACATCCCAGCCTAAGACAAACACATACACTAGCTACACAAAATGGCCACTGCTGCATGGTCATCAAAGAATGGGCATGGAGAATAAAGAAAACAGTTGCCCTGTCCTGCTTGGTGAACCTCCCTCTCTCGGACAACAATATTTTGTAGCATTACTGGGAAAGGATTACAAACGCATATAATCAGAAACAGGCACACGCAGACAAAAATAAAATAACCTACTTTGTGCATTTAATCCGCAGGGATTCACAACTCCCTACATGTTTTTCAAAATCCTATAGCATAGCTGCATTGAGAATGTGAAAGATAATAAAATACATCAAAAATACACCCAATGCCTAGTTCAGGGCAGAATAGGCCCAAAACAGTAAAATAAGCAACAGCACAGTAAAATGGAAAGCAAACAGAATAAAATTTTAAAAAAAGCATAGATGGAAAAAATGTCTATTTCGTTCAACCCGAGGCCTCCACCATTAAAAAGTGCACACATTTCTATTTCCACTTAAAAAAAGTTAATTCCACATAGGCCCCCTGTAGTATGTGAGCCTTGGGTGATCACGCTTGTGATCAATCACGCGCATGTTGATGTATGTACATGTTGAGTGTGATCATGAGCGAGAACACGCATACTGTTTACTTTTGTTTCTCATGTGTTTGTATTGAGCTCATGGCTGCATTCCTTCTCCATAGTATCGGCAACCGTATTTCGAGGAAAGGTTGGGATTTCATGAAGAGTGAACTTGCGGCGTTGGGCTCCTGCTTCTTTCAAGAATAAATACTTGTTTTTCTTACCTGAAGAACTATTCGTTGTCCTTCGCCACACCTTAACACCCCCTTAGACACAGCCCAAACTCCAGGCCACCCACCAATAAAGATACAAAATTAAATAAAAACTAAAAGGGAACAATAAATACTGTTGCATGCCTTCCCTCAAACAGCAAACTGTTTTTCCGAAGTGCTGCATTAAACTCACTTGATTTCCCCCAAAAGTTAAGATTCCAATGGTATTGACACATCAGGGAATCCAGACAGAGAGAGAAAGAGTGATGCTTTTCCTCCAAAATCCAAATCAAAAGTGACCAAGGGCTGGGCAAAGCAGAGGGAGGAGTCTTTAAGTCAGGAAGAGGAAGTTGCTACTGATTGTACAGTAGCCTCCCATTCTCTATAGCACATCCTTCCAGTTAAAAAAAATAAGGGCATTTTCTGCTGAAAAAATACCTAAATGGTCCATCCGGGTACAATTTCAACTCGAAAATGCATTTTGAGTTGATTTTCTGTCTCTCAAGTATAAAATCTACTGGCAATGCTGCCTAGTGACCGCCTGCATTAAAGTAATGGCACTCGCGTTCTCGAATAGCCGCTGCACATTTGCATTCCCCAATTGTTTGAGTGCATCTCGCTGTCCTGTCGGTCAGATATTCCCCAAATGGGAGAATCAGTTATGTGATGTGGCGCCATGGGTTGTATGACATTACAACGCATTCCGTTGCAACGCATGCCTTTACCACGCATGCGTTACAACGCGAATGCCATTCCCACGCATAACCTTTACCACGAATATTCCTTTACCACGCACACTTTTACAACGATTTTCGTTGTAAATTCATGCATGGTAAGGGCATACTCTTGGTAAAGGTTATTCCCCCACCCCTAAATCCTTCTTACAAATACCCCTCCCCTGAACCCTAAAATCAGACCCCTGCTTTTTTTTTTAATTACATTTAAAATTCCCCTTACCTCTCCACGTCGTCTCTTCTCTTTTTTCTTCTGTGTTGACGTTGCACGTCGTATAGAGGAAACGGAAGTGTTTTTCCGTTTCCTCTAACGACGCCAATTGCCTCCTGCTTGCTTCCACATCCCTACTTAAATAGGTGCGGTTTCTTTTTTGGGGGGGAAACCCCCCCAAGCCCCCTTTTTTTATTTTTTATTTAGCCTTTAACACACATGCCTTTACTACGTATTTCGTAGTAAAGGTATGCGTGGTAAAGGCCATTAGTGGTAACCACGCATGCGTTGTAATGCATGCGTGGTTAAGTTATGCGTGGAAACGGCTGCGTTGTAGTGGCCGTTTCCCGGCATCATGGCCTTACAACTGGTAATTCCACGTCGGAAGTGTAAGAGAGAGAATTACCAAATAACACCAGTTAATCCGGAGTAATAAAAATTGCTCCTAGGCCTAGTGTTGAGACAGTGCCCGAATGCAAAGCCGCCGAGAGTATTTGGGATGAATGCACCCTCTCTTGAAGTGATGACAAAGTATGAGCAGGTGATTACTTTCTTGAAGGGAAAGTTTCTACAGAATGAGATTCATTGCATGAAAATGAATCGAATCACACAAGAGGCCAAAGAGTTAGTGCAAGCTTATTATGAATGTTTGTTGTAGGTATTCAGACGACATAGCTGTGTCGATAACCCAGAATAGGGTGATATGAGTAGTTTTGTGTCATAGTTTGTCTTTGGGTTGCATCTAGAGATCAGCTTGCATATCCAGCAGAATGTGATTTGTTGGCAAACTAAGCCTTTAGACGAAATACTTCAGTATGCGAAGTGCTGTAGTGATGAGCAGGAGATGAAGCAGAAACGGCTTAAAGAAAAATTAATGTTGGCCTACACTAAACTGGTACAGGAGGGGTTTCAGAATGGTCTGTATGCTGGAAATGTTGATGGAATGCAAGGTGTAGGATATCAGAATGGGGAACGGATGATGCAAGGTGGAAATGGTGTCCCGCAGTTTCGATTTACCAAGTATGTGAATAGATATTGTGATATTGAAGCAGTCTAACCCATGTTATTATTGCAATACATTAGGCCACTGGAAGCAGGGGTGTCAACTGAATCCCAATAATTTGATCAGTGAGGGCCAAGGGCAGAATGTAAATTCTTTGCAGAAGTCAAATATTATTTCTGTTCAGATGCAGAATTTGCCCATGTAGAGAATGCAGAACACAAATGTGTCACAGGTACCATTGATGCAAGTTTCACAAGCCCCAATACTCCAGCAGAATATGGAGCACCAGGTCCCAAGAGGAAAAAAGAATCCTTTTGCTAACTAGAATGCACTCCAGCAGTTCCCTGTCTTTGATGCTTCTGGAGGCTATGAGTCCACTTAATCACAATGGGCCTCATTTACAACGATTTTGACGCACAGCAGCGCAGCAAGCCTTCCTGCTGCGCTACCGTGCATCAAAGTAAAAGGGCAGGAATGCACCGTATCTACAAGATACGGAGCATTCCTGTCCTTCTCCCCTGCACCGGCGCACAAACAGCAGCCGTGCGCCAGCACAGACACCTTTGCATCATTTTGCAAGGGTGCCTGAGCTGACGGGATGATTGTTTTTGTGCAGGAAGGGACACCTTCCTACACAAAAACAATCATTAAAGGCATTTTTCTCTTTCTATGTGTGCTGCAGAATGCAGCACGCAAAGAAAGAGGAAAAACAAGGAGAAATAAAAGTATTTCTCCTTGTTGCGCCTCCTTACACCTCCCCTGGGGAGGTGTAGGATTCTGACGCATTCCCAGGTTTACAAAATGTTATAAATCTGGGAATGCATCACGTTCCATGGATGTTGCATTGGAACACCCACAAAACACCCATGGAACGCCCCTTTCACTCAGAGTTCTGCGTGAAAGGGAAACATATTTACAAGGTCATGAAAAGTCACGCAGGTGACTTTACATTGCCTTGTAAATATGGGGAAGCCCATTGCGCTGCCGGTGCGTCAATAAAAGTCACTCACCAGCGGCACAATGGGCTTGTAAATAAGCCCCAATGACTGTGCCAGAGTAGGGAGGAAGATTGCGTTCTTGGCACAGTCTTAGTGGTAGAACAGAGTGGTCCATTCGGGGAAGGTTAAGTGAATGGCCACCACATGTCATTAATGATTGACACTGGTGCTACAGTTTGGGTTCCAAATAGACTGTTTACATGGTGCCGAATTCCACAGGGGTATACTGAAAGTCCCTCAATCTTCAACTAGATGTTGAAAAAGAATTTGGAGTCTTTGAAGTTGCCATGCAGTTAGTCCTTGTCCAATACATCGCTGACCTATTGGTAGCATCGATGCCGTAGGAAGCTTGCAGACAGGACACCATTGCCTTATTGAATCACTTGGCTGATAACTGACATGAAGTGTCCCCGAGTAAATTACAGCACTGTCAGAAAGAAGTCCTGTGTCTAGCATATCATACTGAGAAAGAAGTGAGAAAGGTGTCACAAGAGAGACTCTCACCATTTTGAAAATGAGTCGTCCTACCACACGGAGATAAGTCAGGATGTTTCTGGGAATGGTGGGCTACTGTCATCGGTGGATCCTCAACCTTTCCCTAGTGGCTAATCCTCCACAGAGGTTAACGCACAAGGATGTGTCTGATCCAATACTACAGACCAATGACTGCATTTATGCCTTCCTCGAATTGAGAGAAAAGTATTTTGCGCCTATGCTCTAAGACTGCCCGATTACAACAAAGAATTTACTTTGTTTCCACTGCAATAATTCTTGCTAGAGTACTTTTGTAGGGCCCATCAGGCTTAGGTGTTTGCCAGGATTTTGTAATGGAGAAAATCCTTAAACAATGCATTCATTCATATATATAAATATACATACATATAGATACAGAAAGGGCATTTGGGTCAAACTTCCTCTGCCATTGACCTGTCTGAGTGCCATTTACACTCTTTTATACTCTGCTTTCAAAAAATGGCAGCAACATCACAGTATTCTGCATGGGGTAGTGATTCAACTGCAATACACCAAACGAAGTGTGGTTTAAATGGGCAAAAGAGTCCCCACTTCTCACCTAACAACAAACACATAACTCTTCTGACAAAAAAATGTTTTTCAAAAATTCTTATTTCAATAAAAGCATACCTTCATTCATACAAGTCTAATTAATGGAGAGATACCACAATATTTAAATGGATTTTTAAATCCAATCCAGAAACAAATCCAACTAACAAAATCAATACAGCCTGAGACAATATCTCAGATTTTCTCAAACCAACAGTCAAGTCCCATAATAACAAAAACAAGACTCCTCCTGAAGACCCAAAGTCCAACCATTAAGGAGACAAAATTAATTATTTCCTCCTTGTATTGCCAAACAGCAGTGAGCAGATTAAAAAGTGTCAACACACTTTTCGGTGGCTTGACTCCAAACTTAACTTACACCTTTATCAGGACCAAACCAAATAGCAAGTGATGTAGTATAGTGACAACTCTTCAGTCTTTAGAAAAAATGCACGGGGGTCGGACAGGAAAAAGGAAAAAAAAAATAAGGAAAAAGAAAAATAATGCAAATAAAAATATATAAAAATACAAAAAATGCCAAAGCAACATCAATCCAAATTCGGATCAAGATCAATTCTATTCAGAAGTACTCCTCAAACACGATAACTGCGGAAATATTCCTATTTAGATTTATATCCATTATAAATCATCTTTCCCAATAGCTAGTTTCAAATCTGAATATAAATCTCTCAAAAAAACAAAATAATTAAGAGGGGTTGCATCAATACATCCCGTAGCTAAGATTGTACAAAAGAAACATACCTAATAAAAAGAACACCTATAGTTGATTAAGTTGATCAGGAAGCTCATCAAAGCACATAAAGTTTTCTTCATCTCACATAATTAACACTCATTTCTGGATTCACCAATAGTCGTGATACTCATTAAGGAACGAGGGGGAGAGAAACACTTTTCATATTTTCACCTTGATGTTATCAACGTTTTTCAGATGACATCTTATGAGCAGGTGAGGCAAAGATAAAGAGACTAGAGTCACAAATCTAAGGAGCTCTCTGTACCATGAAAAAGAAAGTATCAAGAAAGTATCAAGATACTAAGTATATCAAAATTCATACACATAATATGATAAAATAAAAAACTGGTATCACCAAACGTACCAACAATTCCAACTTCAAAAAGCCTCAGGAGCGGCACTCTAGATAATGAAGAAGTCATACAAGGCTGATCCTACAGGCCGGGCCGTCCGGTAAAAGAATGAGAAGATAAGCAACTGTCCTATAAATAAAGAGTATCAACTTCAGATGGCAAAAAACTATTTGCTATTAGTAGCTAATAGAATAACGCTTCCTCACACAGAATTGATAGTGTAGTAAGGACGGCATCTACCTAACAAAATACCAAATGTAAAATATTGCAATAGCATGTTCTGATGTTTTCGTGAGAGAAGACATCTCCAAATGACTCCAAAAGCACTCCCCTCTAACAAACACTCTATTTAACTTTGTTAAGATGCCTAAATCCAGGAAAAAGAGATTCAGCCATTTTACTTCCTAGAAAGTATTATCCCGCACATAAACTCTCTACTACCTGAAGTTCTAAAGCAACTGAATGTTGAAATAATAAAGGGGCTCCAAAAATATGATAAACTCACAAAGCAATGCTTCTTTGGGAGCAAACAGACAAGAGCCACCAAGCAGATATACCTCATAGAACGTGCCTGCGGACGTCTGACGTTATTAACCAGAAATCAGCGGCGGGCAGGGCATGACCTGACGCACGTAGTCGTCTGGTCAAAAAGGCTGCACTAAGTGAGCTTGCAAATTCTCAATTTGTATTGTGAATTCTCAAACAGAAGAAAATATTGATATCTGAGGAAAAAATATATTAAAGGAAAACTTAACTGTCAAATGAATCAAATAAACTAACAAATATAGAAAAAGATATGAATAACTCCATATCTGTTTACCAGCAAAAGATTTAGCAAATGCTAACAGACTGCACATAATCTTAGGAATTAACTAATAGGAATCTAATGGAAACAGAGAGAGGCACGCAGATGTTTTCCCATTGAATTTTTGCAATTGAATTTTTCATTCAAACCTGAAATATGGGTATTTAACATTAATTCACTCGGTCTAGAATGGGAGCCACCTGTGCTCCCAGCACAGCAAATCTATATATGGTATCATTTGAAGAACAACACTTCTACAATAGGGTTGCCCTTTTTGCTTTTTCTTTGTTATATTTCATTTTATAGTGATAGTAAATGTGCTGTTACAAAGGTAAGCATGTTCGATTGTTACAAAATCTTAATTGGAATATAACATTTTGGTCAGTATGGAAAATTACGGTTTTGTTTAATACACTTTTCCCGAAATGAGGAGTAATCAAATTAAAATAGTTGTATGAAAGTGCGAGGAAAGAGCAGTTTTCTAGGACACTGCAATGCAATAGTATTAATAGTGTATTTCATTGCAAGTTTCTGAATAATATGAGTTCTTTATGTAAGGGCACATTAACATGACTGAGACTACCATGATAAAACAACAATTAGCAACATAGCGTTGAGTTACTTACTAAAGCAAGCATTATTTATGAACCCCTCAGGTCTCAAGAAGACATGTCCGGAGGACTCACTAGAAGGTTACTTCAATAGAATACAAATACAAGGGACACAGAATGCGGAAAAGTACAAACTACCTATCCTTGGACATATATTACTGTAATTAAGTCCTTGCACTATGATGCCCCTTTTATGCCTGGGTAGGAGGGGAGGTTGTGGGCAAATGTCAATTTTGGTACTACCACCTGTAACTGTTGGTGTCACTTTAATAGCATCTGCCACACCAAGTGTGAAATTTGTTGATGGCAGAGAATAACATACAACTCAACTGACCGCACAGCCTGGGGGAAGAGGGTTACGTTTTTTTAATGAATGGATGGGTTGGAGAAATTGGGAAAGGTGAAATAGACAAATACAACATTTATCAAGTGGATGAGCACATCACATCTGTCCGTTGTGGAAGGAAAATAACAATTGAGTTACCAAAAGTAAAATAGTTCTTAAGCCCCCAGACTTCCAAGTTATCTAATCAATTTGTGTTATGCTGTTGCTTGCAAAATGGCAGTTTCAACTGCACACACAGGATGCAATGGGAGGCCTGAGACATGTTTAAGGGGCTACTTAAGTGTGTGGCACAATCAATGCTGCCGACCCACTAGTAGCATTTAATTTACAGGCCCTGGGTACAGGCAGTACCACTTTACTGGCGGCTTACATGCAAATTAGATGTTCCAATTGGATGTAAGCCAATTCTATCATGTTTTAAGGAGAGAGTGCAAGCACTTTAGCACTGGTTAGCAGTGGTAAAGTGTGCAGGGTCCTAAAGCCAGCAAAAACAAAGTCAGCAAAACAAGATGATTGAAGGCCAAACGTTAGGAGAGAACCACACCAAGGATGCCAGTTCTAACAATCTGTTGCTGATTGCAGCTCCTGTTGTCCACTTTCCTGCGATGATGCAGTTTGTGGCTGAGACAAATCCAATTTAGATTCACTGCTCTCCATAACTGCAGTCACTGTAATGCTGAGAGACATGGCCTTAGGTTTGTCTTTTTACTCAGAATCTGTTTATTAGGTTTTCAAGAAACAATACATGTGCAAGAACTTGTAATGACCAAATATAGCAATGACTGCAAATGCATACACCGGTTGGAAACATACAGTAGCTTCACATGAACATCAGTAGCCTTCCCATATGAGGATAAACAAGAAGAAAGAGACCAGGCCTCAATCAGCCTTGTGGGCCCAGTCAGGGAGGATACAGCTATGTGACAGCACTGGAGACGTCGTTAAGCATGTGGGCAGAAGCAAAGGGTGAGGCCCCAGGTAGGTACTGGTCAGAATGTGATCGTCGGGGCAGGCTCATGAAGAGGTGGCGCCCCCACAGTGGTGATGGTGCTGTTGATGCATGAATCTCAGACTGTTTCTGCCCAGAAGAGACTGCAGCAGGTATCTCATGTTTCCTGAAAAAGGATGAGGGCTCGATGACAGTGGTGGCACTGCAACTTGTTTCTTCTCCTCTACACTGGACACTTTCTTGGCAGAAACCTCTTGCTTTGGCGGCATCTTTTTAGCACTAGTAGTTAGCACTTATCACTAGGAGCAGGAGCAGAAGCAGAAGCACTTAGCACTGAGCACTGGAAGACTCCAGTGTCACTATCAATTTGATTTCTTCAGGAGCTTCAGTACAGTGTGATGTCTTCTGTAGCACCTGAAAGCAACAACAACAAAAATCAGTGAAACATGAGCAATATTAAGAATCTAGTCAAAGTAACACAACTGCAGTCGTCGTCATCATCCCAAATGCTTATCAGTAGTGTGCCCAAAACATGCGTAAGCTATTTTTTCACAACAACATTACACAGAAAAGGTTAGTTTGTTTCCCTCCAGATCCATGGTGGGAATGAAACCCTATATGCGGCAGAAGATGCAGGTAAGAAAAATACAATAAATAATAGCTTGTAGCCCCCCAGACCCCAAGGCCCATAGGGGCTCCAGGGGGCGGCAGACACAAATCGAAAAAATACATCAAATAATGGCTGTTGCCCCACCAGGCCCCAGGGCCCATGGGGACTCTATGGAAGGCAGGGGGAGGCAGGCAAAAATAAAAAATAAATTAAATAATTGCTGGTGGTTCACCAGGGCCCATGGGGACTCTATTGGAGGCAGGCACAAAAAAAATTAAAAAAATGGTTAAAAACCAAAAAAACACTGTACTTTTATCAGCCACAAGCACAAATAAATATATCATGAAAAAAGAGAAAATGAACAAAAATGTCATAGGCCTCTTCTATCAATGGTCTTACGAAATGGCTTTTAAAAGTGGAGTAAAGGGATTGAAGCACACACTTTCTGCAAAAAATGGTGGAAGCTACCTCATCCACCACATGGCCACTGAAAAAAGGCATGGAGGACAAAGAAAAAATGTCCACCTAGCACAGACTCACTCACTGGCTTCACAAAAGGGTGGTTGCTGCATGGCCAGCAAAGAAAGAGACAAAGAGAACAAAGACAAAATGGCCACCATGACCACACACACATAGGCTACACAAAAAAATAGCCAATGCTGCATGGCCAGTAAAGGAAGGGCATGGAGAACAAAGAACACATGTCAACCTATGGCATTGGCAAAAAGTCCCCAAAAATGCATCAAATAATAACAGCCTCCCAAGACCCATGGTGACTCTATGGGAGGCCAGGATAAATTGAAAAATGCATTAAATAATTACTGGTGGCCCACCAGGCCCCAGGGCCATTGGGGACTCTATGGGAGGTAGGCACAAAAAAAATCCCAAAAATTATAAAAAACCAACAACACATTGTACTACAATCAGCCACAAGCACAAATAAATATATCAGGAAAAAAGAAAAAAATGAACAAAAATATCATAGACCTTTTATATCAATGGTCCTAGGAGACAGATTTAAAAAGTGAAGTAAAGGGATTGACGCACACACTGGCTGCCCAAAATGGTGGATGCTACCTCACCTACCAAATGACCAGCAAAGTGGGTGGCATAGGGAACAAAACACACACACACACCGGCTACACAAAATGGTCACCACTGCATGGCCAGCAAAGAAGGAGGCATAGAGAACAAAGTACACATCCCAGCCTAAGACAAACACATACACTAGCTACACAAAATGGACATTGCTGCATGGTCATCAAAGATTGGGCATGGAGAATAAAGAAGACAGTTGCCCTGCCCTGCTTGGTGAACCTCCCTCTCTCAGGCAACAATATTTTGTAGCATTACTGGGAAAGCATTACAAACGCATATAATCAGAAACAGGCACACGCAGACAAAAAATAAAATAACCTACTTTGTGCATTTAACATCCTATTTCATAGCTGCAGTGAGAATGTGAAAGATAATAAAATACATCAAAAATACAGCCAATGCCTAGTTCAGGGCAGAGTAGGCCCAAAACAGTAAAATAAGCAACAGCACAGTAAAATGGAAAGCAAACCAGTAAATAATTTTAAAAAAAGCTAACCGACACAAAAGATGGAGAAAATGTCTATTTCGTTTAACCCGAGGCCTTCACCATTAAAAAGTGCACACATTTCTATTTCCCCTTAAAAAGTTAATTCCATATAGTAGTATGTGAGCCTTGGGTGATCACGCTTGTGATCAATCACGCGCATGTTGGTGTATGTACATGTTGAGTGTGATCACGAGCGAGATCACGCATACTGTTTACTTTTGTTTCTCATGTGTTTGTATTGAGCTCATGGCTGCATTCCTTCTCCGTAGTATCACAACCGTGTTTCGAGAAAAGGTTGGGATTTCATGAAGAGTGAACTTGCGGCGTTGGGCTCCTGCTTCTTTCAAGAATAAATACTTGTTATTCTTACCTGAAGAACTCTATTCGTTGTCCTTCGCCACACCTTAAAACCCCCTTAGACACAGCCCAAACTCCAGGCCACCCACCAATAAAGATACAAAATTAAATAAAAACTAAAAGGGAACAATAAATACTGTTGCATGCCTTCCCTCAAATAACAAACTGTTTTTCCGAAGTGCTGCATTAAACTCACTTGATTTCCCCCAAAAGTTAAGATTCCAATGGTATTGACACATCAGGGAATCCAGACAGAGAGAGAGAGAGTGATGCTTTCCCTCCAAAATCCAAATCAAAAGTGACCAAGGGCTGGGCAAAGCAGAGGGAGGAGTCTTTAAGTCAGGAAGAGGAAGTTGCTACTTATTGTACAGTAGCCTCCCATTCTCTATAGCACATCCTTCCAGTTTAAAAAAAAATAAGGGCATTTTCCGCTGAAAAAATACCTAAATGGTCCATCCGGGTAGAATTTCAACTCGAAAATGCATTTTGAGTTGATTTTCTGTCTCTCAAGTATAAAATCTACTCGCAATGCTGCCTAGTGACCGCCCGCATTGAAGTACTGGCACTCGCGTTCTCGAATAGCCGCTGAACATTTGCATTCCCCAATTGTTTGAGTGCATCTCGCTGTCCTGTCGGTCAGATATTCCCCAAATGGGAGAATCGGTTATGTGATGTGGCGTCATGGCATTACAACTGGTAATTCCACGTCAGAAGTGTAAGAGAGACAATTACCAAATTACACCAGTTAAGCCGGAGTAATAAAAATTACTCCTAGGCCTAGTGTTGAGACAGTGCCCGAATGCAAAGCCGCCGAGAGTATTTGGGATGAATGCACCCTCTCGAAGTGATGACAAAGTATGAGCAGGTGATTACTTTCTTGAAGGGAAAGTTTTTACAGAATGAGATTCATTGGATGAAAATGAATCGAATCAAATCACACAAGAGGCCAAAGAGTTAGTGCAAGCTTATTATGAATGTTTGTTGTAGGTATTCAGACGACATAGCTGTGTCGATAACCCAGAATAGGGTGATATGAGTAGTTTTGTGTCATAGTTTGTCTTTGGGTTGCATCTAGAGATCAGCTTGCATATCCAGCAGAATGTGATTTGTTGGCAAACTAAGCCTTTAGATGAAATACTTCAGTATGCGAAGTACTGTAGTGATGAGCAGGAGATGAAGCAGAAACGGCTTAAAGAAAAATTAATGTTGTCCTACACTAAACTGGTACAGGAGGGATTTCAGAATGGTCTGTATGCTGGAAATGTTGATGGAATGCAAGGTGTAGGATATCAGAATGGAGAACGGATGATGCAAGGTGGAAATGGTGTCCCGCAGTTTCGATTTACCAAGTATGTGAATAGATATTGTGATATTGAAGCAGTCTAACCCATGTCATTATGGCAATACATTAGGCCACTGGAAGCAGGGGGGTCAACTGAATCACAATAATTTGATGAGCGAGGGCCAAGGGCAGAATGTAAATTCTTTGCAGAAGTCAAATATTATTTCTGTTCAGATGCAGAATTTGCCCATGCAGAGAATGCAGAACACAAATGTGTCACTGGTACCATTGATGCAAGTTTCACAAGCCCCAATACTCCAGCAGAATATGGAGCACCAGGTCCCAAGAGGAAATAAAAATCCTTTTGCTAACTAGAATGCACTCCAGCAGTTCCCTGTCTTTGATGCTTCTGGAGGCTATGAGTCCACTTAATCACAATGGGCCTCATTTACAAAGATTTTGACGCACAGCAGCGCAGCAAGCCTTCCTGCTGCGCTACCGTGCATCAAAGTAAAAGGGCGTGAATGCACCGTATCTACAAGATACCAAGCATTCCTGTCCTTCTCCCCTGCACCGGCGCACAAACAGCAGCCGTGCGCCAGCACAGACACCTTTGCATCATTTTGCAAGGGTGCCTGAGCTGAAGGGATGATTGTTTTTGTGCAGGAAGGGACACCTTCCTACACAAAAACAATCATTAAAGGCATTTTTCTCTTTCTATGTGTGCTGCAGAATGCAGCACGCAAAGAAAGAGGAAAAACAAGGAGAAATAAAAGTATTTCTCCTTGTTGCGCCTCCTTACACCTCCCCTGGGAAGGAGTAGGATTCTGACGCATTCCCAGGTTTACAAAATGTTGTAATTCTGGGAATGCATCACGTTCCATGGATGTTGCGTTGGAACACCCACAAAACACCCATGGAACGCCCCTTTCACTCAGAGTTCTGCGTGAAAGGGAAACATATTTACAAGGCCATGAAAAGTCACGCAGGTGACTTTACATTGCCTTGTAAATATGGGGAAGCCCATTGCGCTGCCGGTGCGTCAATAAAAGTGACGCACCAGCGGCACAATGGGCTTGTAAATAAGCCCCAATGACTGTGCCAGAGTAGGGAGGAAGATTGCGTTCTTGACACAGTCTTAGTGGTAGAACAGAGTGGTCCATTCGGGGAAGGTTAAGTGAATGGCCACCAGATGTCATTAATGATTGACACTGGTGCTACAGTTTGGGTTCCAAATAGAATGTTTGCATGGTGCCGAATTCCACCGGGGTATACAGAAAGTCCCTCAATCTTCAACTAGATATTGAAAAAGAATTTGGAGTCTTTGAAGTTGCCATGCAGTTAGTCCTTGTCCAATATATCGATGACCTATTGGTAGCATCGATGTCGCAGGAAGCTTGCAGACAGGACACCATTGCCTTATTGAATCACTTAGCTGATAACTGACATGAAGTGTCCCCGAGTAAATTACAGCACTGTCAGAAAGAAGTCCTGTGTCTAGCATATCATACTGAGAAAGAAGTGAGAAAGGTGTCACAAGAGAGACTCTCACCATTTTGAAGATGAGTCCTCCTACCACACGGAGATAAGTCAGGATGTTTCTGGGAATGGTGGGCTACTGTCATCGGTGGATCCTCAACCTTTCCCTAGTGGCTAATCCTCCACAGAGGTTAACACATAAGGATGTGTCTGATCCAATACCACGGACCAATGACAGCATTTATGCCTTCCTCGAATTGAGAGAAAAGTACTTTGCGCCTATGCTCTAAGACTGCCCGATTACAACAAAGAATTTACTTTGTTCTGCAGTAAGAGGGAGGGCTGTTCTATTGCAGTGTGTACCCAAACGCATGATAATTCCCGAAGACCCGTTGCTTACTTTTCGTGTACACCTGACCCTGTAGCCGCAGGACTTCCCCGTTGCCTTAAAGACATCATGGTGGTATGTGTCGGCATCGAGCGGAGTGAGAATATAGTTATGGGCTATCTTCTAATAGTGATGGTTCCTCACTCTGTGGAGGTATTACTTACACATACCTAAAGCCATCATTTGACCAACAACCCGCTTACCCGGTATGAGCCAGTTATACATGCTCCAGAGAATATTACTTTGAAAAGGTGCTTACTCTGATCCCTGCTACATTGTTGCACCTGCCTGAAAATGAACCTGAGGGAGGGGAAATTGAGCACAACTGTCTTGATGTCACGGAATTGTGCATCAAGCCAAGACCACATATTAAACATGAACCCCATGCAGAGCCTGCTTATGTATTGTTTGTGTATAGCTCCTGGTTAAGAGACAATGAGGGAAATTTGAGAGCCATGTTGTCCGTGACTTCAGACAGTTGTGGACACAGAGGGGAACTATGGCATCTTCTGGGTCTCCCATCCAAAATGGCGATTATGTAATGAGACTGCTTGGAGCATTGCAAATGCCTCTGGAGATTATTGCGGTCAAATGCGCAGCACACAGGAGCGGAAATGATTATGTAACAGCTGGCACCCGATATGCTGATAAGGTTGCCCAGTACTGTGGAAAATATTCAAATGAATCTGTGGATGTGACCAATTTAAACCTACTGTTGACAATACTTGGGAGGAGGTTAAGAGACTGCAAGAGGAAGTACCGGAAGTAAAACAGCAGGGCTGGGTAAGAGCAGATTGTGTCAACAATGAGGATGAGATTTGGGTTTCAGGGGATGGAAAGCCTGTGTTGCCAGACAGTTTACTATTTCCAATAACTAGACACTTCCATGGTCCTGCACACATAGGCAGGGAGCCATGATCAGGTTATTTAGGCAGAAGTGGTTCAACCATTAAATTAGAGTTATGGCTGAAAATGTTTGCCACCGATGTATGGTGTACCAACAGATGAACATAGGGAGGAAGACCTCCATTACCATGAGTCACATAGAAAAATCCGGAGGTCCCTTCAATAAAATACAGTTGGATTATATCAAACCCATGTGTGTAATGGATTGAGATATGCCCTGGTTATTGTGTGCAGTTTCTCCCGATGGGTAGAAGTGTACCAGACTAGGAGGAATGACAGTCTCACTGTAGCCAAACTGTTGTTGCAAGCATTGATACTATGTTTTGGGTTCCCGAATTTCTCTGCAAACCATACCGAGGTCCTGAGAATGCTGTGTGCAGCTCTCTAGGTGGAAAAGGGATTGTGCTACAGTTACCAACCTGAAGCTTCTGCCATTGTTCAACAGGTTAATTGAACGCTGAAGTCCTGGCTGGCAAAAATGTGTGTGTCTACCTCTTTGAAGTAGACAGATGCTTTGCCGTTGGTGTTGATTAGTATTCGAAGTACTCCGGATTGGTGATCAGGATTATCACCCCATGAATTTCTCATGGGCTGAACTATGTGACTACCTGCTGTGCCTGTTTAATGCCCTAGTGAATATCACGGATGATATGATTCTTGACTACTATAAAGGGCTAGCAGGTGTGGTGCATTCTGTTTCTTCAGGTTGGGCTGTCACTGCTCGCTTGCATCAGGAGCAGTGTCATGAACTTAGTCTGGAGGACTGGGTCCTTGTCAAAAAGCATGTTTGGAAGCCATGCCAAGAGCCCTGCTGGAAAGGCCCCATCTAGGTAATCCTTGTGACTAACACAGCTGTGAAGTGTGGCAGACTGCCCACCTGGGTGCATGCATCGCATACTCAGCGAGTCAGATGTCCTCTGGAGGAAATGACAGAATCTGTCCCTGAGCCGCTTCCACCACCTTTAGATCACACTGAAGGAACGGGGGGGGGGGTACACAGAGTTATCAAGAAGAGCCTTAGAGTCCGTATGTTGTCCAAGATTCAGAAGTGACACAGAGGCGATTGAGACAAGTCCTGAGCCCGTTGTGAGTGGGGTTTAGGTTGCCACACAGGACCAACAACAGGCGCAAGTGGTTGCCAACACTGATCCTGGTGAAGGGCCAAGCGGTCTGATCAGAGGGGGTGAGGAGAAGACGAGTTGCCAAAAAGGCAAGGGTTTCTGAGACCTAGCCTGTTTGCTGAGCACATACCATGAACTGTTGCCAAGTGAATTGAGAGTGACGACGAACCTCTAGTTCTTAGGAGCTCAAAGAGATGAAGAATGCCTTCCGGAGATATTTCGCCCCTGAGTAGACTTATTATGCAGCCAGTGAACTTGACCAGATTATCCATGATTCGGGTGGTACCAGTGCAGGGACACTAGAACCTCCATGATTCCTGGTGCTAAATAAAGGAGCTAATGTCCCTGCATTGATATATGAAACCCAGAATGAACCGTGTATATAAATTGACCCGTTGATTTACACTGACTGAAACTAATGAACTTTGCTTTACTGCACTGTAATGATGCAGCGTTGTGTGAGGTAATGTGGTTCTACACTTTCTGCTATGGAACCTTTTGAAGGAACATTCTGTTGAAATGTACTTGTTTGCAACTGTGACATTACAGAATGTTTGGCTTTGAATACATGAGTTGGAGATATCTGGGACTGGTGGAGTCAATGCACCCTGCGTGCCATACAACCCTGTAGCCTGTGACAATAAATCTGCAAGAAGCATTTCCTTCTTCTGCGTGAATACTACAGATTTCTGACGGCAAGCTGGCTACAGGGTGGACCCTGCGTGCCTCTCCTCTAAAAGGCAAACTTGCCTGTGTCGCCGTAGTCGAGTGGCTCTCACTTTCCTGGAAATTGAAGAAAACGGTCCTTTGTATCCTTCTCTTGAAGCAACTACTCGTTGAAACTGTCTTCCACTTCATTTTGCCTTGTTACGGTAGTTTCCTTTGCAACTGTAGCAGCACACCAGTCTTTTCCTGCGACGTGTGAAAGCTGTGGGCACCATCTTGAGAGTAATTCTCATCTTTCAGTGATGTGATCGCACGGACGTATTCAGACTGAGGGTGCCATCTTGACAGTAATTCTCTTCACACTGCTTATTGTTGCATATCTCAATGACGTGATCGCACAGATCTGGATCACGTCGGAACAACGCTACTTCCGTATTATTGATGGAGCAGGATCTTGCAAAAAGAGGCCTGCTCGATTGAGTACCCCCATAATACGTACTAACAGTAAGTAGTAATAGAAAACTAACGTGCACCTTACATAAACACGAGGGAAAGTTGCTTTGCGCATGAATGCACTAACGTGTATTAATATATGTAAGAACTAAAACCGTATTTACATAATGCTTTGAAAGAAATGAGAAATAATGCATGACTAGGCCGCATGTGCATTTTGTAACTGCATGCTGCATTTTGCTTTGAAACAATAAATAATGCTGCTTTCGCTTTAAGCTATGCTAGGAAAAAATGCTAACAGGGAATAGTGCAAAGGTGGGTGGTAAACAGTGAAGGCTACATTATCACATAATTAATGAATGTTCGTTTTCCATTTGCTATAGTGTGCTGGATGAAACGCCATTTTCCTTAAATTGTCTGAATAAGAGGAGGGGTGAACAAGGAGTAAAAAATGAACTGTCAGAGGCACATTGAAGCGTGAAGCACAGCAGAAGGCGTGCAAGGGTTGAAGGACAGAGTGATGATCGTCTGCCAAAAGATGCCATTGACCGTGGGACAGAAAGACTTTTTCCGCGGACATTGCTTGAAATTATTGTGCAATTGAAACATATACATAACGGGCCCGATTCACAGAACTAACTTACGTCAAAAACGTAAAGTTAGTACTTTTAGTATTCACAGAATACACTTACTCATTTGGTATTCACAGAATGCACTTACTCATTTTGGTATTCACAGAATGCACTTACTCATTTTGGTATTCACAGAATGCACTTACTCATACTAACTTTATGTCCGCACTCGGGCCGGAGATTCCGGCTCGGTGGTGGAGATTCCGGCCGGTTGTGGAGATTCCGCCACCGGCCGGAATCTCCACCTCCGGGCCGGAATCTCCACCTCCAGGCCGGAATCTCCACCTCCGGGCCGGAATCTCCACCACCGGGCCGGAATCTCCGGCCCGAGTGCGGACATAAAGTTAGTATGAGTAAGTGCATTCTGTGAATACAAAATGTAAGTGCATTCTGTGAATACTAAAATGAGTAAGTACATTCTGTGAGTACAAAATGAGTAAGTGTATTCTGTGAATACAAAAGTACTAACTTTACGTTTTTGACGTAAGTTAGTTCTGTGAATCAGGCCCAACGTGTGAACGGAACAAAATGAAATCGTGAGAAAGGATGTCGAACAATGAATATGCTCAAACTGTTAATGAAGTCACCATGGTGCGACAGAGACACCTCCTAAGCCCTCCAATCATCTGTCTAGTTTTGGGAATTGTTGCAACTGATGTGGGATGGACATGTAGGTTTAGGGGTGTGGTTAAGTTAGGCTGACTACAGAGAGAGAGGGGAGATGCGTCGCTGTCCGTCGGTTTGCAGAGAGGCCTAGCTGTTCCTGTCCCGTTCCTGTCCCTGTAATCTTTGTTCCCTGTCTCTATTCAGGAACCCCCACCATCACCATGGCCAGGGTAGTGGTTTTCTACAGAGCTTTAGGTTCGTATTATTCAGACTCGATCTTGAACAATTATCTGAAATGTATATTTGTCTCTGAAACTTTTCTCTTCACCTGTCCACTCCATCATAAGTGCATTGAAACGTATTATTTAGATGAAACTTTTGTCTCATCTATCCCCTCCGTTAGATGTATTTGTTTCGCATTTGATTTTTTCTGAAACTGTCTATTAATCTATCCACTCCCTCATGCATAAAGTCATTATTGATTGATGAATTTGTTTCTATCATATATTGCTGATGTATTTTCTCTCCCTTTGTGAGTTCATTGTTTGCATTTGTAACCGTATGCATTGAGCTTTATTTTCCATTTATTTTGAGATAAAACTTTATTGACTATACAGAGAGTCTGTGATTATTTTAGTTGACTGAATAGTTAATTAGAATGTATTATCATTACCATCAACTATTCAACTAATTGGTCCATCGACCAAGTAGAAGGAAAGTTGATGTATTAGCTAAATGTGTATTGTGGGATATACCATATGAAAACCCCGAAGGAAAGAATTGAATGTATATAAAATTGACCCCAGCGCATCAGGGATTTGGGTGAATGTGTATGGGCCATTGTTCTGTGATATTATTGAGTATTGATACCTGATCAGGTATTGGCCTTGCGCTGGATCAGTTTCTTGGTAGCAGAGGATGGTTCGATTATTGATTAGTTTGGTAATGATTATTGATTATATGTTCTTAACACGAAAAAAGTTAGTGCCCTGTTCTATGTTGTCTAGAAGTTCACGTACGGAGCTACCTGAGGAATCCCGGGAATGGAATTAGCATGAAATAGGCAGAAGAAGAGTGTGGATATAGAAGTCCCACTGCAGAAGTACTTTGTCTGTTGTAATAATACCTAAAAGCTACGGAGGGCTGTAGGTGTTATATTAGGGAAAAATTTCGTATATAAGTCGAGTGTCTGGAATAGCGAAGGGTCCACTTCTGAAACTCTAGCCTTATCCTCAGGAGAGTAACAAGACCCCTTTTCACGCCAAAAGTCCTCTTGTGAAATCTTGGCCTTATCCCTAGAGGAGTAATAGGTCCTCCCGGAGCTTGTTTGAAGGGTAAAATAGCGCTGGTCGTTATTAGGACCCGTAGTGAAGAAAACCTCTCGGAAAAGTGAAAACTATCTCTCTATTTAGTGGAACAGACAAGGTAGCATAGAATTTCCTTGTTGTTTTGGTGAGATACATTAGCGCAAAAGATCAGAAAAATGAAGCTGTTAAAGAAAATAAAGAATTTTTTCAATAAGGATAAACCACTTGTGACTAGGGGGGGAATTCTGATTCCACCTCCAGAAACGCCTGCTTCTTATATTGTAGTGTACCTCCTATTTCCCTAATAGGCTCTGCGCATTGGAATAATATCCCCTATAGGTTTGACATAGGACTAAGGTCAGTATGTCCCTATCGAGTATATTAAACTTAATTACTTGTGCCAGCTAGCTCAGAGGCCACTAGGAACTCCTTGGATAACAAGAAGGGAGTAGTTTCTGGCAGCCGCAAAACATGACAACTTTGTTTCCCTTTTAGAATCAGAACATGTCCCAGAGTCGTGGAAACAATAGATAACTATTTCACTCAGCTCAATCGTGCATACTTAGTTTTCCTCAAAGTTACACAGAAAGAATAGACGGGCGTTTCAATAAAAGATTTATTGAACAGTCTTGTTTCTCGTGTAAGTAAAGTGTGTAATTACGATCACAAGACAGTATGCAAGATAAATAATGTACAGCGTAAGCAGTAGAAATAAATAATACTGCGCTAGCATTATCTTTAGCAGATATTCATTTACATAAATAACACAGACTAACAATGCGAGTACTCATACGATGCGTTTCTAAACTAGTTCTACCCCAATGTGCCTAACGTAACCTAGGTGTAGGGAGAGGTATGAAGTAGGTGAAGTATTCCTTACTATGGTATACTAAGAGTATGTTAAGCCTAGTATGCCAAGAGTCCCTCTAGGTTCTAGTCAGCTCCATACCTTAAGAATGAGAGAGGTAGGAATCTCTTTCCAGACTCGAACTCTAACACCCCGCAAGGGAAGTCAGATCACTGGAAGCTGGAAGCTGGACTCTCTGCGTGCAGGGAAGGCAGCGTCTTCTCAGTGCGTCAGGCCGGGAAACGGGCTCCTCTGAAGTCGAGGTCTCCTCTGGTTTACAGGGGCTAGGGAAGGTATATTTATACCTGAGAGGTACCTCACAATGTTAGCATTGACGTGAATCGGACAGCGGAAGACGTCATGAATGAACCCCTAAGGTATAACGGTTCATGCATAATAGATGAGTCCTTGAAGAAATCAATAGTCCTGTGCTAGGGAAATTCCTGAAGCCTAAGGGTCTGTTCTTCAAGAACTCGTTGTGACGTTAGGGTGGACGGATGTCGGAGACCATGCCTGTATTTGGAGTGCACGGCTTAATGCCTAAATAAGGACTGGGATTTTATGCCTATATAAGGGCAGGGCGAATTGTGCCTATATAAGGACATGATACAGGAAAACCTATATACGGACACCCTAAGAGGAATACAACAATATGATGTTGGAACGAGGATACCATACGTCTATGTGGTTAGAGAATTGGGTGAAGTATACAAAGGATGATGGTGTCATAGCTTTTCCACAGCATGGTACGTTTAATGTAAGGATATTGCAAAATTTGAGGAATAGAATGAATGCACTGGAACCAAATCCTAGATTGACGCAGTATGAAGCCTTAGAAGAATGGGAAGTTGAGGCATTTGAAAGAGAAAAATATAGATGTAACAGAAGATACAGGAATTAGATGTATGGATATCCTTTTGAAAGCAGGGAAGAAAAGTTGAAAAGATGGAGGAACGCGGTGGTAACAGAAGGTTTGTACCCAGTTTTAGTTGCTGATGATCAGCAGGAGGAAAGTGTAAAGAGAAAAATAAAAATATAGAGACTTCAAGTTTTAGAGATGACCCGAATAACTCTGAGGGTGATGAGTTGTTAGAGGATATAATGACTAAAAGACCTCCCCCATATGAAGAAAATACAGGGGAGGTAACCCAGAGTGCTCCACAAATGGGAACCCCATTGACTCCCCAAGTCACTGAAATAGCTACGGTAGTGTGAGAAAATGAAGCAAATTTGTTGAATAAGGCAAGACTAGAGCAGGTTCAGAAAATGAATCAGCTAAGTCTGAATGCAGAAGCATTGACGGTACAAGTGACAATTGGTCCTGTAGTTCCATTGTATGGGGAAAGACAGAATTTGTCGAAAGTGTATTCGTTGGCAGTTCCGAGAACTGGTAGCAGGAGTGGAGTAGTAACGCTAACGAGTGAAAATGGTCAGGATGATCAGTATACCACATTATTAGATCTTCTGGTTTGTGAATTGATAACAGAGACCCCTAGAAGAAGCATACAAATGGACCCAAGGAAAATAGGGCCGAATGTCACTCAAGTAGCAGGGAGTTCAGCAGGTCCTTCACCAGAAGAATTAAATAATTGGATAAAAGAAATGGCAAAACCGAAACCTCAACCCCAGAGTATAAATGTGAGTCAATTAAAAGTAGATTTGGAAGAGATGATTATTGGTACAATAAGTCCAGACAGATTAGGGACTTATCGAGATGATGAACTGTTGTTTTTGTGTAAAAGCATTACTTGGAGAGCGAAGAATTTACATGAGAAGATATCAGAAGCTGCTAGTGAGCATGGAATAGACATGGAGAAGTCGAAAGTGTTGCAAAAATCCTATAGATTGGCTTTTACTGATAAGGACTTGGTGAGTCTGAATGCGTCGGGGAAGAAGGTTGCAAATAAAAGAACTGATGAATATTTTGAAGAAATGGGGAGATGTATATCATTGGAAAAATAGATGGACAAGAAAGAAGGAAGAAGCAGCCAGCAAGGGAGCATCCATGTTTCCGTTAAAAGAGACAGAACAGGTTGAAAGGGCATGTCCGATGAGAGAAGTACCCGGTGGTGGTATGTTCATGTTCCATGGTCAAGACAGGATATATTGTCCTTTACGAACGATTTCCCCAGAATAAGAGAAAAACCCGTTGAATGGTACAAACCGGTAGAGAGGTTTGTGAAAGTTTCGAAGGTTTTGCTGAAGGATTTAGATGGGTTGTTTGAGATCGTTGTTCCAGCAGATTTATGGACAGAGTGTAAGATCACCGTTGACTGGCCAAAGAGGACTATCCTAGAGATCCTAAAACAGGTGCACCGTCTGACGAAGTGATGAAAAAGTATAATCAGGTAATCACTTTCTTGAAAGGGAAAATTTCCCGAAAGAAACAGATTGGGTTAAGATTGACAGGACTGACCCAAGAACCAAAAGAGTCAGTTCATGCATACTATGAAAGGTTGTTGCAGGTATTTAAACAGTATAGTGGGTTTGAAAATATTGGAGACTAGAATATGGGACATTTTGTGTTTGGATTGAAACCAGAAATTAGTAATATGATTCAGCAGCATTTAATTTGCTGGCAAAGCAAAACAGATGAAATCCTGAGGTATGCAAAGTATTGTAGTGATGACATTGAATCGAGACATAAAAAGTTAAAGGAAAAAATGATGTGGGCACAGGTGAAAGTGTCAGAGCAGCAAGAGGCAAATAATAGTCCTCAAACTGGTATCCAGATGAATGGTCAGAATCAAATTGGGCAGAATTCCAGTGGAGGTAGAGGTAGAGGTAAAATGAGTAGAGAAGAAGCCATGAAGAAATGTCCTTGTCATGTTGGCGGAAAACATGGACATTAGAAGAACGAGTGTAGGTCTGCTAAAAAGAATAACGGGGCAAATCAAAATTTAATTCCACAGATGCAGAATGAGGTGGGTGTAAATCAAGAACAGCAGCAGCAGATTGTTACTCAACAGTTACAGGTGCCGCAAGCTCCCATGCCAAATAATGTGAATGCTCAAGTGCAGAGGTACAGTGCCAACACTGGATTTCACGGAGGTGACCAATTTGGTAAGAATCAAGGTGTGCAAATGGTTCCGCAATATTGGTTGCAGTGCAATGGGAGTGATTCAGACTCATCTCAATGACGGTGCCTGAGGGGGGAGGAAGAGTGCGTACTTGGCGCATCCTTGGCGGTGGATCAGTCAGGTCCATTTGTTGACGGAAAGGTGGAAGGGAATGATATTACATTTTTAGTGGACACTGGTGCTACCCGTTCTACTGTGAGAGCAGCGGAAATTCCAAACCTACCCCTCTCTGGAGAAACTATCCAAGTTGTAGGAGTCTCGAATAAGCATATTAGAACACCAGTCACAAATCCAATAGAAGTTCATATTGGAAACTTCAGAGACATGCATCGGTTTGTGGTATGTGACTCGAGTCCAGTAAATCTCTTAGGTAAAGATTTATTATGTAAAATGAACTGCACCATCTATTGTACGCCGGATGGTATTGCATTTCGGACACCTGATGAGGATGTCGAATTCAAGATGATGTTAGCGAAGCAAGGGACAGAAGTGGATGAGTTATTTTTACTTCTCACAGAAGAGAACTTGCCTGAAGAGTTAAAAAGTGCAGTGAGATCGGATGTGTGGGATTTTTCAGGAAAGGAAATTGGCCTAATGACAAATGTGGATCCAATTCAGGTAACCGTGAAAGAGGGTGCTGTATATCCAAACACAACGCAATACAAGATGAGTCCGGAAGTAATTGCAGAGGTTGCTCCTGTGATTGACCAAATGATTGAACAGGGAATTCTAAAAGAAATAATGAGCAGTCCTTGTAACTCGCCTATTATAGGTATCAAAAAGCCCAATGGGGAAATACCGAATAGTGCAGGATTTACGAAAGATTAATAAAATTGTAGTACCCTGTTGTCCAGTAGTACCAAATCCAGCAGTAATACTTTACCAAATCCCCTGTGATGCTGAATGGTACACAGTGATTGATTTGTGCCAAGCATTTTTCTCGATTCCTATGCATCCGGAAAGCCAGTATTTGTTTGCGTTCTGGTTCGGAAACCGTGTTTTGGCATGGTGCCGAGTTCCTCAAGGGTACACAGAGAGTCCCTCAATCTTTAACCAGATCTTGAAAAAATGACTGGAGACTTTGGTCATGCCAGGAAATTGAGTCTTGGTTCAGTACATTTATGACCTACTGGTGGCATCAAAGACACGAGAGGCATGTGTAACAGATACAGTTGCCTTACTGAACCATTTAGCAGAAGGAGGGCACAAGGTGTCCCCAGAAAAACTACAAATCTGTAAACAGGAGGTCCAGTACCTAGGACACAAAATAGAGAAGGGGGTCAGAAAAGTGACACCAGAAAGAATTAATGTGATCAAACAGATGAGTCCACCCAAAACTCAGAAAGAAGTGCGAATGTTTTTGGGAATGGTTGGATACTGTAGGCAGTGGATCAGTGGTTTCTCACTGACTGCAAAACCTTTACAGAGGTTGACACGAAAGGATGTGAAAGACCCAATTGTCCTAGATGATGAAAGTATGGAAGCTTTTACTAAATTGAGAAGCAGTCTTTGTTGTGCACCTGCATTGGGAATGCCAGATTATACAAAGGAGTTTGCATTGTACTGTTGTGAAAGAGATGGGTGTGCACTTTCAGTCTTAACTCAGAAACATGGAATGGCACGACGTCCAGTAGCATATTTTTCTGCTACTTTGGATTCAGTGGCCGCAGCATTACCAGGCTGTTTGAAAGCAGTAGCCGCCACTTGCGTGAGTCTGGAACAGAGTGAAGCGATTCTGATAGGTTATCCAGTCAAAGTGTATGTGCCGCATTCAGTTGAGATCATTCTAACCCATACCCGGGTGCAGTACATGACCTCTAGTCGGCTGACTAAGTACGAGAGAGTGATTCTGGGTGCTGAAAATGTGACTGTGGTGAGGTGCACAACTATGAACCCGGCGACTTTGTTGCTAAATTCTTGGTGTGAGGAAGTGAGAGAAGAAGCGGATCATGATTGCTTGGATGTGACGGAACTGTGCGCAAAGTCTAGGCCAGATATTGAGGATGTTCCTTTGGAAGAACCAGACTGTGAGATATTTGTGGATGGGTCATGTCTCAGAAATGAGAAAGGAGAATGATGTACTGCCTATGCTGTTTGCACCATATCGGGCGTTCTTGAAACATCCTGTCTAAAAGGGGTAAACTCCGCTCAAATTGCTGAATTGATAACTCTGATTAGAACGTGCAAAATTTCCAAAAGCCTGAAGGTAACCATATTCACTGATAGTCAATATGGGTTCGGGGTTGTCCATGATTTTGGACAGCTATGGATGTAAAGGGGATTTCTGACTTCTTCAGGTTCCCCTATTCGTAACAGCAAAACTGTAAAAGAATTACTGGATGCTTTGCAATTACCCAAGAGAATTGCAGTGGTCAAATGTGCTGCACATAAATCAGGAGATGATTATGTGACGAAGGGCAACAGATACGCTGACCAAATTGCGCGTTTCTGTGCACGAAATTTAATGGCTTTAAACAGATCAATTGAAAGAGGAAATACCGAATGCCATCTTATGGTTACAACCACATTTGAAACTTGGGATGAAGTGAGGCAGATGCAGGAAGAAGCAAGTGCTGAGGAAAAACAAATCTGGAGTAATGCAGGTTGTAGAAAGAGAGCAGAGGACGAAGTGTGGGTATATTTTGATGAAAGACCAGTTTTACCAGATTCCTTACTTTCCCATATGGCCAGGGTGTACCATGGAATTGCACATATTGGGAGAGATGCAATGATCAGACTCTTCAAGCAGACATGGTATAACCCAAAGTTCAGGGTCATTGCAGAGAGCCTTTGCCAGAGGTGTATCACTTGCCAGAAGCAAAATCCAGGCAGAAAGACAGTTGTTAGTTGGGGACGAATTGGAAGAGCAGGAGGACCATTTACCCGACTCCAATTGGATTTTATCGAACTTACCCCATGTAATGGGCTGAAGTATGTGTTAGTTGTTGTCTGCTTGTTCTCTCACTGGGTGGAAGCCTATCCAACGAGGAGAAACAACAGCCTCACTGTCGCAAAGCTGCTTTTGAGAGAATTGATTCCTAGGTTCGGATTTCCAATCACTTTAGAAACAGATAGAGGGACCCACTTCAACAATGAGATAATTCAGAATGCTTTGTGCAGCCTTACAAATTGAACAGAAGCTGTATTGTGCCTATTGACCCGAAGCATCTGGAGTGGTTGAGCAAATCAATGGCACTATACAATCTAGGCTAGGGAAAGTGTGTGCATCCACAACACTGAAATGGCCTGACGCTTTACCCCTTGTGTTGATGAGTCTTAGAAGCATTCCTGACAAAAAGACGGGATTGAGTCCTCACGAGATTCTGATGGGAAGAGCAATGAGACAAGCATACATACCAGCAAACAAACAGATAAGTGTATCTGAGGATCTGGTGCTTGACTATTGCAGAGGATTGGCTGATCTGATGCATTCTGTGTCTCATCAGGTTGGAGAAAACGCTACCACAACTCAACCGAACCAAGCTCATGACCTGAGTCCTGGCGAGTGGGTTCTTATCAAGAAACACGTGAGGAAATCGTGTTTAGAACCCAGGTGGAGCGGTCCTTACCAGGTGATACTGGTGATGACGACAGCAGTGAAGTGTGGTGGTTTGCCAAACTGGATTTATGCAAGCCATACCAGACGAGTCCTAGGTCCACTTGAAAGACAAGAAGAGCAGCGACTGGTAAATCAAAGTCAAAGACCAGTGGTTGAAGTGTGTGAAGCTGATGAATCTAGAGTGACAGATTCTGAAGAACAAACAGATGATGAACAGCCGAGCTCAAGTCAAGTAAAGTGGACAGCAGATACTAGGTCTCGAGAGACTGCTGTTGAAACAGAAGAAAGTGAGTTCACTGTTGATCCAGAAGAAAGTGAGTTCACGGCAAACCCAGAAACAAGAAAGACTGCTGTTGCGCCAGAAGGAAACGAATTCACAGTTGAAAGTGAAACTAATATCGAAACAGAAGTTGCTGAAAATCAGGAAGAAGAACAGATCGAAGTAAGGCCAAATAAAAGAACCAGTAAACTAGACACAGAAGGTGAAAGCGTGGTTCAAAACAAGAAACCAAGAAAAGGTGATAATTGGCCAAGTGGAGTGAAAAGACTGAAATACACTCTTGTGAGGAGAAAATCAAAGAGAAGACCAGAACAAAGTAATGAGGTCTCAAATCAAACAGAACAAAAAGAGTCAGGAGAAGAATTAGTACGAAAGACAAAGAGTAAGAATCCCAAGCAGGAAATACAAAGCACCAGAATGGACCTACGTCATTTTGAAGGAAATTGAAAGTTCAAATCCAAGTGGAGAAAAGGACAGTTCTGACACTGAGCAAGTTGATGAAAGCAAACTGAGACCGCCTTAAGAGAACTGTGACGAGTTGAGGTGCAATCTTGTCAACCGAAAAGCAGCAAATTGAAAGACTCCGAAAATCTGAAGAAAGAAATAAAAGAAAGGGGTAAGAGGAAAAGCCTTGAAGTGTAGGATTACACTACTATTTTTCTTTAGAAATTCCTTTTGAATAGATTAGAATTCATAGGTTTAGATTGATTTTTATTTTTGTAGAAAACAAAGATGGCCAAAGCATAAGTGACTGAAGATCCAAGATCTGGTGTAAAACATAGATGTATTAAAGCTTGCTTATGTAGTGTCTTTCTATTAACATTTATGTGGATAATATTAACTGTCCTTGTACCTATCCTAATGGTAACTAATGATGGAAACAATACTAATGATGTAACAAGAGAAAGAATGAGTGGTGTTGCTAATAAAACCACTAATACTAATTTAGAACAATTGGATGGAAGCATTCTCCATCATGATAAATCAATTAGTGATTTCTCGTTAAATGTGTTTACTAAATTGTTGTATGAATACATAGATACAATGAATGTGAGTGATTGTTATGTGTGCATGCAACTACCTTAGTCTGTCTCAGAGGGGGTGACTTATCACCACCTACCTTTAACATATGGTGTGTCTTGCAGTATTTTAACCAGCCTGTTTTACGTGACGGGAAAGCTCGAATATCACTATTCCAACATAGATTTAGTGTTTTCAGAAATACCTGTTATAAAGGAGCTAAATAAAGGTTTAAGTAGTAAAAATGCGCGTTATATGGGAGAGTCCTTCCATATTACTAAAACTTTAGATATAGAATATGTTTATAGAAATAACCTAACGTGTAGTTTGCGGGTTGAAGAAAAGATTTTTTAGAAATGGTAGAAGATAGAAGAGAAAGTTTCCAAAGAAAAGCTGCTGAACAAAAGTCACAGGTACCACCGTGGGCTTTTAGGGAAGGAAATTATGAGAAAGGCGAGACGTACGCTGCAATGTCCTTGGACTGGTCTCAAAAGGGAAAACTATGTTTACTTAGAATGAGAACTAACTATAACAATAATTTCATTGGTACTAGTGAATGTGAGCATACTTTCGAAATTACTGGAGGATGGGGATTAAAGGGTGGAACTGATCCTGTCTTCCCAGGAGTCTATTATGTGTGTGGTAAGAAGGCCTACTACAGGTTGCATGCACATTGGTATGGTAGTTGTTACTTTGCAATAGTTTTTCCTAAAGCCTACCACGTAGACCGAAGCAATAACCAACTAAGTGAAATAAAACAAGGACTAACACGTAACAAGAGAGCAAGTTTCTCAGAAATAGTAGGTGATATTTTTGGTGCACTGATACCCTCAGTTGGAGTTGTCTTAAATTCGCACAAAATCTGGAAGTTGTCCACAGTGGTTGATCGTTTATCGACAGATACTGCTGGTTGTTTCCTGATGATTGACACAGAAATGGTTGCAATCAGATCAATGGTTTTGCAAAATCGACTTGCCCTTGATATCTTATTGGCAAAAGAGGGTGGAGTCTGTGGCATGTTAAAAATACAACATTGCTGTACATATATCCCTGATAAAAGTAAAGGTATTGAGGGATATATAAAGAATATTATGAAATTACATGAAGATTTGACCCAACTGGATGTTGATGGTGTTTGGGAGAAACTTGGTAAGGGTTTCTCCTCTGTAGGTAAATGGTTTTCCACTTTTAGGAATAGTATATTAGGAAATATAATAATACCGATTGTTTCAGTAGCCACAGTAACCTTAATGATAATAATGACATATAAATGTTGTAAGTGTAGGAGTGGAAGAAGAGAAGTAACAGAATCAAAAAGTCAACGTAGAGCAAGAAAGAGAAAAAGAGAAGAGATAGAATTAGAAGACATGAAAGGAGAGTACTATGATGTGATGAAAGATTTAGACAAAAGTGCCATAAAAAGAGAGAAGAATACTGAATTTTAGATAAAAGAAGGTGGCACTCAGTATGGTAGGTATTTATGATGGCTCCAGGAAGCCATCAAAGGGGGATTAATGGAGCAGGATCTCGCAAAAAGAGGCCTGCTTGATTGAATACCCCATAATACGTACTAACAGTAAGTAGTAATAGAAAACTAACGTGCACCTTACATAAACACGAGGAAAGTTGCTTTGCGCATGAATGCACTAATGTGTATTAATATATGTAAGAACTAAAACCGTATTTACATAATGCTTTGAAAGAAACGAGAAATAATGCATGACTAGGCCACATGTGCATTTTGTAACTGCATGCTGCATTTTGCTTTGAAACAATAAATAATGCTGCTTTCGCTTTAAGCTATGCTAGGAAAAAATGCTAACAGGGAATAGTGCAAAGGTGGGTGGTAAACAGTGAAGGCTACATTATCACATAATTAATGAATGTTCGTTTTCCATTTGCTATAGTGTGCTGGATGAAACGCCATTTTCCTTAAATTGTCCGAATAAGAGGAGGGGTGAACAAGGAGTAAAAAATGAACTGTCAGAGGCACATTGAAGCAATAAGCACAGCAGAAGGCGTGCAACGGTTGAAGGACAGAGTGATGATCGTCTGCCAAAAGATGCCATTGACCGTGGGACAGAGACTCTTTCCGCGGACATTGCTTGAAATTATTGTGCAATTGAAACATATACATAACGTGTGAACGGAACAAAATGAAATCATGAGAAAGGATGTCGAACAATGAATATGCTCAAACTGTTAATGAAGTCACCATGGTGTGACAGAGACACCTCCTAAGCCCTCCAATCATCTGTCTAGTTTTGGGAATTGTTGCAACTGATGTAGGATGGACATGTAGGTTTAGGGGTATAACTGGGGTGCCTTTAGGGGTGTGGTTAAGTTAGGCTGACATGCAAAACACACAAGATGATGGACGGAATGCTGCACATTGGCAAACATTCACCCCCAGTCACAGATCTGGGTTTAATCCATCGTTATTTTGCTTCACCACGCCACCCCAGTTCAGACATGGCCCTATGCAAATCAGTCTGACCCTGTGCCTCATGGGAACAGTCCAGACCGAACTGCCAAGCCATGTCTTCCCTGGACCGGAATCAAGCATCCTAGGACCGGTTTCAGGCTATCAGCCTTCATCAGCCAGGATAGCCATGTCTGAACTGGGGTGGTGGAGTGAGCTAAAGAATGATGATGGATTAAACCCAGATCAGTTGACTGGGGGTGAGTGTTTGATTGGCTCAAGCGTTCCGTCCATCATCCCCTTTTGTATCGCTTTGTTCGCCCTAAGTTGGCGGGGGTATGCCCAGAGCGTGGGTCCCTTGCTCACTTTGCCACTGGATTCAAGCAAGCCTGGCTGATGACGGCTGGAATGCCAGAAACCGGTCCTAGGATGCTTGTTTCCGGTCCAGGGAAGACATGGCTTGGCAGTTCGGGCTGGACTGTTCCCATGAGGCACAGGGTCAGACTGATTTGCATATGGCCATGTCTGAACTGGGGTGGTGGAGTGAGCTAAAGAATGATGATGGATTAAACCCAGATCAGTTGACTGGGGGTGAGTGTTTGATTGGCTCAAGCGTTCCGTCCATCATCCCCTTTGTATCGCTTTGTTCGCCCTAAGTTGGCGGGGGTATGCCCAGACGTGGGTCCCTTGCTCACTTTGCCACTGGATTCAAGCAAGCCTGGCTGATGACGGCTGGAATGCCAGAAACCGGTCCTAGGATGCTTGTTTCCGGTCCAGGAAGACATGGCTTGGCAGTTCGGGCTGGACTGTTCCCATGAGGCACAGGGTCAGACTGATTTGCATATGGCCATGTCTGAACTGGGGTGGTGGAGTGAGCTAAAGAATGATGATGGATTAAACCCAGATCAGTTGACTGGGGGTGAGTGTTTGATTGGCTCAGCGTTCCGTCCATCATCCCCTTTTGTATCGCTTTGTTCGCCCTAAGTTGGCGGGGTATGCCCAGACGTGGGTCCCTTGCTCACTTTGCCACTGGATTCAAGCAAGCCTGGCTGATGACGGCTGGAATGCCAGAAACCGGTCCTAGGATGCTTGTTTCCGGTCCAGGGAAGACATGGCTTGGCAGTTCGGGCTGGACTGTTCCCATGAGGCACAGGGTCAGACTGATTTGCATATGGCCATGTCTGAACTGGGGTGGTGGAGTGAGCTAAAGAATGATGATGGATTAAACCCAGATCAGTTGACTGGGGGTGAGTGTTTGATTGGCTCAAGCGTTCCGTCCATCATCCCCTTTTGTATCGCTTTGTTCGCCCTAAGTTGGCGGGGTATGCCCAGACGTGGGTCCCTTGCTCACTTTGCCACTGGATTCAAGCAAGCCTGGCTGATGACGGCTGGAATGCCAGAAACCGGTCCTAGGATGCTTGTTTCCGGTCCAGGAAGACATGGCTTGGCAGTTCGGGCTGGACTGTTCCCATGAGGCACAGGGTCAGACTGATTTGCATATGGCCATGTCTGAACTGGGGTGGTGGAGTGAGCTAAAGAATGATGATGGATTAAACCCAGATCAGTTGACTGGGGGTGAGTGTTTGATTGGCTCAAGCGTTCCGTCCATCATCCCCTTTTGTATCGCTTTGTTCGCCCTAAGTTGGCGGGGGTATGCCCAGACGTGGGTCCCTTGCTCACTTTGCCACTGGATTCAAGCAAGCCTGGCTGATGACGGCTGGAATGCCAGAAACCGGTCCTAGGATGCTTGTTTCCGGTCCAGGAAGACATGGCTTGGCAGTTCGGGCTGGACTGTTCCCATGAGGCACAGGGTCAGACTGATTTGCATAGGGCCATGTCTGAACTGGGGTGGTGGAGTGAGCTAAAGAATGATGATGGATTAAACCCAGATCAGTTGACTGGGGGTGAGTGTTTGATTGGCTCAAGCGTTCCGTCCATCATCCCCTTTTGTATCGCTTTGTTCGCCCTAAGTTGGCGGGGGTATGCCCAGACGTGGGTCCCTTGCTCACTTTGCCACTGGATTCAAGCAAGCCTGGCTGATGACGGCTGGAATGCCAGAAACCGGTCCTAGGATGCTTGTTTCCGGTCCAGGGAAGACATGGCTTGGCAGTTCGGGCTGGACTGTTCCCATGAGGCACAGGGTCAGACTGATTTGCATATGGCCATGTCTGAACTGGGGTGGTGGAGTGAGCTAAAGAATGATGATGGATTAAACCCAGATCAGTTGACTGGGGGTGAGTGTTTGATTGGCTCAAGCGTTCCGTCCATCATCCCCTTTTGTATCGCTTTGTTCGCCCTAAGTTGGCGGGGGTATGCCCAGACGTGGGTCCCTTGCTCACTTTGCCACTGGATTCAAGCAAGCCTGGCTGATGACGGCTGGAATGCCAGAAACCGGTCCTAGGATGCTTGTTTCCGGTCCAGGGAAGACATGGCTTGGCAGTTCGGGCTGGACTGTTCCCATGAGGCACAGGGTCAGACTGATTTGCATATGGCCATGTCTGAACTGGGGTGGTGGAGTGAGCTAAAGAATGATGATGGATTAAACCCAGATCAGTTGACTGGGGGTGAGTGTTTGATTGGCTCAAGCGTTCCGTCCATCATCCCCTTTTGTATCGCTAAGTTAGGCTGACTACAGAGAGAGAGAGAGAGAGGGGAGATGCGTCGCTGTCCGTCGGTTTGCAGAGAGGCCTAGCTGTTCCTGTCCCGTTCCTGTCCCTGTAATCTTTGTTTCCTGTCTCTATTCAGGGAACCCCCACCATCACCTTGGCCAGGGTAGTGGTTTTCTACAGACGTTTAGGTTCGTATTATTCAGACTCGATCTTGAACAATTATCTGAAATGTATATTTGTCTCTGAAACTTGTCTCTTCACCTGTCCACTCCATCATAAGTGCATTGAAACGTATTATTTAGATGAAACTTTTCTCTTCATCTATCCCCTCCGTTAGATGTATTTGTTTCGCATTTGATTTTTGCTGAAACTAATGTCTCTTAATCTATCCACTCCCTCATGCATAATGTCATTATTGATGAGTTTGTTTCTATCATATATTGCTGATGTATTTTCTCTCCCTTTGTGAGTTCATTGTTTGCACTTGTAACCGTATGCATTGAGCATTATCATCCATTTATTTTGAGATAAAACTTTATTAACTATACCGAGAGTCAGTGATTATTTTAGTTGACTGAATAGTTAATTAGAATGTATTATCATTACCAGCAACTATTCAACTAATTGGTCCATCGACCAAGTAGAAGGAAAGTTGATGTATTAGCTAAATGAGTACTGTGGGATATACCATATGAAAACCCTGAAGGAAAGAATTGAATGTATATAAAATTGACCCCAGCGCATCAGGGATTTGGGTCAATGTATATGGGCCATTGTTCTGTGATATTATTGAGTATTGATCCCTGATCAGGTATTGGCCTTGCGCTGGATCAGTTTCTTGGTATCGGAGGATGGTTCGATTATTGATTAGTTTGGTAATGATTATTGATTATATGTTCTTAACACGAAAAAAGTTAGTGTCCTGTTCTATGTTGTCTAGAAGTTCAGGTACGGAGCTACTTGAGGAATCCCGGGAATGGAATTGGCCTGAAATAGGCAAAATAAGAGTGTGGATATAGAAGTCCCACTGCAGAAGTACTTTGTCTGTTGTAATAATACCTAAAAGCTACGGAGGGCTGTAGGTGTTATATTAGGGAAATATTTCGTATATAAGTCGAGTGTCTGGAATAGCGAAGGGTCCACTTCCGAAACTCTAGCCTTATCCTCAGGAGAGTAACAAGACCCTTTTTCATGCCAAAAAGTCCTCTTATGAAATCTTGGCCTTATCCCTAGAGGAGTAATAGGTCCTCCCGGAGCTTGTTTGAAGGCTAAAATAGCACTGGTCGTTATTAGGACCCGTAGTGAAGAAAACCTCTCGGAAAAGTGAAAACTATCTCTCTATTTATTGGAACAGACAAGGTAGCATTGTTTTTGTGTTGTTACTAACAGAAATTTTGATTAAGAAAACTTAGAAAAATTGCCGTAATATTTTGTGAAGGGAGGGTCAGTAGAAGGAGCAATACTGACGTCAGAAAAAGCAGCGCTGGCATTGGTCAGGCAGCGGGCGAGTACTGAGCGGTGATTGGTTGGGTAGTGTGAGCCGCGCTAGTATTGGTTGAGTTATTGCTTATGTAGCAGTGCTCTGATTGGTTAGTTGGTGTGAGTCGCGCTAGTATAGGACGAGAGCTGACAAATAGAATACGTAGGATTACGGAAGAATTTCCTTGTTGTTTTGGTGAGATACATTAGCGTAAAAGATCAGAAAAATGAAGCTGTTAAAGAAAATAAAGAATTTTTTCAATAAGGATAAACCAATTGTGACTAGGGAGGGAATTCTGATTCCACCTCCAAAAACGCCTGCTTCTTATATGATGTTGGAACGAGGATACCATACGTGTATGTGGTTAGAGAATTGGGTGAAGTATACAAAGGATGATAGTGTCATAGCTTTTCCACAGCATGGTACGTTTAATGTAAGGATACTGCAAATTTGAGGAATAGAATGAATGCACTGGAACCAAATCCTAGATTGACGCAGTATGAAGCCTTAGAAGAATGGGAAGTTGAGGCATTTGAAAGAGAGAAATATAGAGGTAACAGAAGATACAGGAATTGGATGTATGGATATCCTTTTGAAAGCAGGGAAGAAAAGTTGAAAAGATGGAGGAACGCGGTGGTAACAGAAGGTTTGTACCCAGTTTTAGTTGCTGATGATCAGACAGGAGGAAAGTGTAAAGAGAAAAAGAAAAATATAGAGACTTCAAGTTTTAGAGATGACCCGAATAACTCTGAGGATGATGAGTTGTGAGAGGATATAATGACTAAAAGACCTCCGCCATATGAAGAAAATACAGGGGAGGTAACCTCGAGTGCTCCACAAATGGGAACCCCATTGACTCCACAAGTCACTGAAATAGCTAAGGTAGTGTGAGAAAATGAAGCGAATTTGTTGAATAAGGCAAGACTAGAGCAGGTTCAGAAAATGAATCAGCTAAGTCTGAATGCAGAAGCATTGACTGTACCAGTGACAATTGGTCCTGTAGTTCCATTGTATGGGAAAAGACAGAATTTGTCGAAAGTGCATTCGTTGGCAGTTCCGAGAACTGGTAGCAGGAGTGGAGTAGTAACGGTGATCCAGCGGTATACCATCAACAGATACTCCACTACCATATACTCACCTGGGCCCATAAAACACACAATCGAGTAAACCGCTGGAGTTTCAAAGTTTTATAATATTTCATAATATTCAGGATTAGTTATTTAATATTCCTAACTAATCTTTCACTGATCAAAAAGTTCTTTCCTCTGGTCGATGGACCATTAGTTGAACTAGTTGATGGTGATAATGAACATAACCTTAACTATTCTTTGTTTGAAGTAAATGATCACAAACTCAGGAAGGTTTAAAATCTTTATCTAAATTAAATGCATGTGAACCATTTCAAATTTACAGTGCAGTCCCCATCATTCTTAGGAGAGAAAATTCAATTGATTAAACATCAAGCATATACTTCGGACTCATACAACAATTAATGCTCAGAAAGGGAGAGGACAGAGAGAAAAGAACATTTGCAAATAACGTGAAATTATATTTACCAAGAATGGTGTGAAAGACCAACCCCCTGGCCAAAGGGCTGGTAAGGGTCTCCCGGGATAGATCAGGAGACAAAGACTTCAGGACAGGATAGTTGACCTCTCTAGTATACCCACGATTGCGCTGCACCCCTCTCTGACACTCTCTTCCTCCTCGATTCTTCCGCGATCTGATCTAACCCAATTAAGTTAGGGTAGAAGGTTCTGCTTCAGGTTCTGCATTCGGTTCTTCATCAGCATCTCACAGCATCTCTCCCAGCAACAGCATCTGGACCTTCCTCTATCGTCCCCCGACTAACTAACTAACTAAAGCTACCTTAATTATACCTTCGCTTCTTCGTGTTCCACCCACTAAAGTTTCAATATCGTAAAAATACGAAATATGATTGATCAGGCAATGGGGGAAGCTCCATCACACCATGCTTACATGTCATTAAAATCAGTTCAACTATTGTTCGCAAACCCATCCCCTTAATTTTTATTCATGTATTGAGTTCCCATAAGGTTTTACATTTTACTTGCAACATTATTATAACATTTTGAATAAGAGTCTTCATCGTTGAACTTTTCACCATCCGTTCTCAGGATATGTCACTGGCGACCTTGGCTCCTGTTCAACCTCCAAGTCATCATTCCGGGTTAACTTTTCAGTGGACATGCGCAGTCGTTGAATTACTCAGCTCAATTTAGTTATGCGTGAGAGGCCCAAATACGCACTAATAATAAAGTCAGAAAGGCAAATATTAATTTCACAAATAAATGGTCACACTGTATACCTCCCACCTCTACTCTGCCCCAGTTCATTTATTAATACTTTTCCTGCATTAGCGTTAGTAAAATAGCTTGTTTTTATTTCAGCTAAGCAGATGCCATGCACGCGAGTCTTCAAGACTCCATTTTAATGTCTTCTGCTCATGCGCTAGAATTTCCCTCCAAGCGTTACCTCGTCATATTGCGTAGATGCAGTTGACGCATGCGCACAACAGTTTCCCTGTTTAAAGGGGTATTAGTCAGTTTTCATTGTTATCCGCACTAATACACACATAAGCAAGCTTCACTAACCCGCGTGTTCATGTGGTGCGTATTAGTTATTTACAAATATGATTAATAACTTGTTAATGAGTTAAATGAGTGGATTGCCTCCGAGCAAGTCTCTTTCTCACGAGACCTTGCTCCATCAACGGTAACGAGTGAAAATGGTCAGGATGATCAGAATACCACATTATTAGATCTTCCGGTTTGTGAATTGATAACAGAGACCCCTAGAAGAAGCATACAAATAGACCCAAGGAAAATAGGGTCGAATGTCACTCCAGTAGCAGGGAGTTCAGCAGGTCCTTCACCAGAAGAATTAAATAATTGGATAAAAGAAATGGCAAAACCGAAACCTCAACCCCAGAGTATAAATGTGAGTCAATTAAAAGTAGATTTGGAAGAGATGATTATTGGTACAATAAGTCCAGACTGATTGGGGACTTATCGAGATGATGAACTGTTGTTTTTGTGTAAAAGCATTACTTGGAGAGCGAAGAATTTACATGAGAAGATATCAGAAGCCGCTAGTGAGTATGGAATAGACATAGAGAAGTCGAAAGTGTTGCAAAAATCATACAGATTGGCTTTTACTGATAAGGACTTAGAGAGTCTGAATGCGTTGGGGGGAAAAGGTTGCAAATAAAAGAACTGATGAATATTTTGAAGAAATGGGGAGATGTAGATCGTTGGAAAAATAGATGGACAAGAAAGAAGGAAGAAGCAGCTAGCAAGGGAGCATCCATGTTTCCGTTAAAAGAGACAGAACAGCGGGGAGGCAAGATGGCGGTCGTCTGAGACCGTAGTGCATGCAGCCCCAACGGAGAGCCTGATTTTATGCGGAATAAAGATGGGACGCAATGATGACCCTAGAAAGTTGTTGTAAGGAGGTATTCATCACCCCCAAATATTGTGGACAGTACCTGCGCTTAATAGGGACACTGATTGGATTGGCCGTATTGCGGCGCTTCTCTACAACGATTGCCAAAGTTTATGTCAGAGGCAGTGACCTTTACCGGGATTCCACGCTTGCCGAGGTTGAAGCTGAGGTGGAGGCGATGGGGCCCAAGGTGGCGGGAGCAACCGCCAAGACAAGGGCGGCACGAGTAAATTTGCAGGGCCAGTCTGAAGCGGGAGATCCCAGCGAAGAAGCGGCGGCACTAGCGCTAAACTCGCCGAAGGGGTGTCGCAGACAGCCAGCTGACTCATGCCCGGAAAGAAGAGGAAGAGGCGGGGCTGCAGCGAAGACTCCGACCGGCCGGCCCATCAGTGGTTGATCTAATGCGAGGCCCCACAGGGAAAACAGTTCCGGGTCACGGCGAGCTGTGTCAGAAGGATGTGGCCGGGCAGAGTAAGGAGCGCGGCTTGGAGAAGGGGAGAAATGAAGAAGGATCTCCCGATTTGAATAGGGTTTTACAGGGAACGGAATCGGAAGAGCCCAAAGGTAGGCTTGGAGATAACCCTCAAAGGACTGTGACTGTGAATGAGGGGGGAACATCGGGCATACTTTGGACGTTGGTTCTAAGGTAATAATTATTGAAGAGAATCCAGGCGAAGCTATTGCGGGAGCTGGAGGGCAGGACTCCCTCAGGTTAATACAGTAATAACTTCCCCCAGGACTCCCAGGCGGATGAGCTATTAGGGGCAGGCTGTATAAACAACGGGAATGTGGAGAAGGACCTTGGGGATGGAAAAGAGCAAGAGCCTAGTGATTACTTTTTTTCACTGTCAGATGGAGGTGATTGGTCGGAGGATCTTTCAGATATCTCCTCAGACCTGACTAATAGCGACTTGGATGAGGCTGATTGTAGCAAAGTTAAGACTGTCTTGAAAAGGAAAAAAAGAAAGACGGGAGCTAAGGACCTTACATGGGACTATACCCCTACTAATCAACTAGCGGGCCAACTGTCTAGTGGACAACTTGTTTCAGACCAGGAGGGACCCACCCCTCCGACGCTTGAAGCAATTTTTCAAGCTATATCATTGCATCGCGATGAGACGAGACTGGACGGACGCAAGGCCCAAGCAGCAATGCGAAAAATGCAGGGAGTGATTCGTAAAATGACTAAAACCTGTAGTGTATTCGGGGAAAGACTGACTGATTTGGAATCTATGGTTGTGGCAACTGAAGCGGATCTTACTACAAATCAGACACTTATAAAGTCCCATGAGGCCCAACTAATAGATGTGCAATGGAAGCTAGAAGCGCAGGAGAATTACCAGAGGAGGAACAATCTGAGGGTGCTTGGGGTTCCGGAGGAGATTGAAGGGGCTGATATCCGCTCATTTGTTGTGAAATTATTTAGAGATACACTCCCAGAACTTACGGACTGGAATTGGGATCGAGAGGTCCAACGTGCTCATCGTGTTCCATTTGTGCAGAAGCAGCCTGTGAAGGCAGGAACATTGCCACAAGCCATTTTGGTCTATTTGGGCAATTTTCTGTTACGCCAAGCCATCTCTGAGAAAGCTCGGCCAGAAGCCAAAAGAACCTGGAATGAGGTTTCCTATTTTGTCCGACCTGATTTTTGCCACTCCACTGTCGAAAGGCGGTGGAGGTTGCGGCAATTGATAAAACCATTTCAAGATAGAAACGCACAAGTCTACTTGAACAATCCAGCAAGACTCAAAGTGATCTGGGGGGTAACACAATTCTTTTTTCAGAAATTAAAGCAAAAGAATACCTTGATAGTTTGAAGGGTTAGGAAACAGATACAGATTTATGGTTAAATCGGATTGGTTCAAGGAATACTAATAACTGGTAAACATTGGAACTGTTTATGGAATATTATTGGGGTGTCAAAGAAGGGGTGATGTGGAGGTAGGATTTGGGGGTCACGGTGTTTGGATGGGAAAATCGCACTTGTTCAAAATTTAAGGGCCAATATGGGGCTCTTGGGGCTGCATGATGCACCCATTATGCGCAGACCTAGGTCTGAGTGCCTCTCGTGGGGGGTGCTGGGGGAGGGGATGGGTATGGGTATGGAGGAGGGGAGGGGTGGGGTGGTGGAGAGGGGGAGGTTGGTTGGAGGTTGGGGGGGCCTGGGGAGAAAAACATATCCAGAATTGATGAGACAAATTGTATAGTATTAAAAACAGGAAAAAGTATGCAGGTCACTTTCTTAAAGATGATAAAGAAAAGAAAGAGAGGTAGGGGATTATGTGGAGATCTGAAAATTGAACTTAGACGGGGAGGATAAATATATGTTCTTTGAATGTAGCAGGGCTGAACGATAGAGCAAAAAGGGCGAGTTTATCGGAATTAGTGAGAACAAACGATATAGATGTAGTGTGCTTACAAGAAACCCATAACCCTTGGGGGAAAAAAGAGATGTTGAGTATTAGAGGATATAATCTACTAGCATGCACTTCCCAAACTTCGAAAACGCGGGGAGTGGCTATATTAGCTAAGACTAATTTGGGACGGGTTAAACGAAAGGCAGTGGATAAATTGGGGAGGTGGGTCATAGTGGAATTAGAAGCAGGCTTTACCTTATGTTCAATTTATGGGTCAAACCAGTACGATCCTCAGATATTTGGAGTTGGAACTTGCATCATGTCCCAGCCTATTAATCATGTGTGGAGATTTTAATATTTCACTTGTCTCAAATCAAGGACAGTATCAAGGGGGGTATCATGGTCGAAAGCCCAGAGTTTACAGAGCATTAGCCTCCCTCATAAATAGCCATGGTTTAGTGGATGTCTGGGCAGTGAATAATCCAAATAACGCTGGTTATACATATTATTCTTGTCCGCACAGGAAGTATGTTCGGATTGATTATTTTTTTGGCACAAAGGATATATTAACGGTAGCAAATATTAAGAAACTTCCGAAGGTGATTTCAGATCACAACCCTTTAATCTTGGAGATGGAAAATTTAAATTTTAGGAGATCCCAGTGGAAATGGACGTTTGATAGGAAACTCCTCGTAAATAATGATTATATCGAACATATTAGGAAGTGGTCACAGGAATTTTTTGATTTGAATAGATATAGTGCTGGTAGGGGGATGGTGTGGGATTCCTTTAAAGCTGGTCTTAGAGGGGAAACTATCAGCTTTGTTGCAAGGGCTAGGGCCATGCGGAGGATTAGGAACCAACAACTAATGCAGGAGTTAGCGGAGGCGGAAGAGAAGCACATCTTATTAATAGAACAGGGGCTGGAAGGGGCTCAAATTCAGTACCAAATAATAATTTTGAAAGCAGAAATTAATAGCTGGTTAACACAAAAATCTGCAGAGGAATACCAATCCCAGCGGAATAGTTCTTATGAAAATGGTGAGCTAGTTGGGAGGAGGTTAGCTCTTCGCACTAGACAGAAGAATTCATTGAATACAATATCCTCTATTAAGAAGAGCGGGCATACATATACAGATCCAGATGATATTATCGGTGTATTTAAGGATTATTATCAAACTTTATATCGAGAGGATAAGTATAATGGAAAGGATCCAGCTGAAGTATTACAGGATATAGCTCAGTTAGTGGGTAACCCTGAATTAGGTGAAAGGTTGGATATCTTAACAAAGGAAGATCTAGAAAAGGAAATTTCACTAGAGGAAGTCCAGGTAGCATTGCAAGGAATGGCATTAGGGAAAGCTGCCGGTCCTGATAAGATCCCGCTAGAGCTCTATAAGATACTGGGAGAAGCAATAGTTTCTCTTTTATTGGATTTGTTTAGGGGTGTTCAATATAGTGGGGAACCCCCTGAATCATGGAAAGAGACTGATATTATAATTTTTCTTAAGAAAGGGAAACCAGCAGACAACCCGTCATCGTACCGACCGATTTCTCTGATTAATTCAGATACAAAAATGTATTCCAAGATATTGGCTAATCGGTTGGGGAGGGTCATAGCTTGTTTGGTCTCCCCTTGGCAACATGGGTTTATTCCTGGGAGAGAAACAACAGATCACACATGGAGGGCTATTGCATTATTTGATATCATGATGGAAACCGGGGGCCAGATGGCTATGATCCTCCTCGATGCCGAAAAGGCATTCGATCGGGTGTCATGGAAATTTTTATGGGGGATACTGGAGCTGAACGGGTTTGGACATCAATTTATAAGGGCAATTAAAGCTATGTATAGTGAACCAAAAGCCCGGTTACAAATTATGGGGAAGGAATCTAGAAATATTGCAGTAACCAGAGGGACTAGGCAAGGCTGTCCTTGTTCCCCTATTTTGTTCGCCATGTACATAAACCCTCTCCTGGTGAAATTTTTACATTCTGAAAAGATTAAGCCAGTGGTAACTAGGGATATGAGACAAAAGTTCTGGCGTATGCCGATGACGTTGGTATATTAACTACGGATCCAGCAGAGGCAATTGAGGAAATTATCCAGATAGCTGAGAGATTTGGGAGTCTGTCAGGTTATGCTTTGAACGAAGGGAAGACTATTGTTATTTGCACAGAAAATATGGATTTTAGCAATCCTAGGCGAGCAGATTCGGCAGTCTATTTGGGGGTTCGAGTTAGTGCAAAAGTGGATGATATTATTAAACTTAATTTTGATCCTTTGGTTAATTCAATAGCTACGGAACTAAAGAGAGTTAATGGGCAACATCTTTCGATTATAGGAAGAGGGAATTACTTGAAAATGACAATGTTGCCTAAGATACTCTATTTGTTCCGTTCAATACCCCTTATGGTGGATGACCATGTTTTAAAAACTTTAGATTCTATTTTTTCTAATTTTATTTGGCAATACGGGAAAGTGAGGAGAGCATTAAAATATCTAACCCTACCACAAAATAGAGGAGGGCTTATGATACCCAATATTACGTTTTACTATTGGGTGGCCCTTCTTCATCAGTTGACCCCCTTGTTCATAGTTAAAGGAACTAGAAATAATGAATTGGAGGAAGATCCGGAGGTGCCTACAATATATGAACTTGCGTTAGGAAAGGAGATATGGGGTTTGCTATTGAGACAAATGGAGCCGAGTTATTACAAAAAGTTCGTTTTAAAGTAATACATAGTGCATGGCGAATCTGGAAGCAAGTTTCAAAATTTATGTCGATTCCTAAAATCTGCAGATATACTCCCCTTTGGCGATCTTCGCTATTTCCTCATCAAGTATATGACAATATGGGGAAAAGATAGGAAGAACTGGGGGTAGGCACAATCGGTGATTTTTATGGTGGGGTTCAAGGATCGCAATTTTTACAGCTTCAGCGTGATTTTGGAATCCCAGCAAATCATTATTTTAAATTTGTACAGATCAGGAGTATTTTAACTATATATAGGCCAACGATGAATTTAGAAAGGATACCATTGCTAGAAGCTATCATTAGGAGATCAAATAAAATTAGGAACACTTACAGCTTACTACTTGGAAAACAACCAGATGATTTGGAAAAACATGAGACTTCCTGGGCATCCAAATTGGATAAACCTGAGGTGGATAGATATACATGAGTTTATCCCTATCAGCTAAGTTATTTATATCCACAAATTTAAAGGCACAACTATATAAAACTATTTTTAATTTATATTTTACACCCTCTAAGCTATTTTTATGGGGAAAAAGGCAGGATGATAAATGCCCTAGGTGTGGGGTAGGTCCTGCAACCCTGATACATATGTTTTGTGACTGTGTCAAACTAGGTGTATTAAAAAGGGGTTGCTTGATTTTTGGGAGAAATTGTTTGGTCTTAGGTTTGAACTGACTCCCACACTGCTGATGTTAGGATGTGATAGATCTCTGGCCCTCAATTCCGCGCAGGGATATTGTTTATTCCTGGGGACAGCAGTATTCAGAATAATGCTGGCTGCTAGGTGGAAAGATGCAGAACCCCCAACGTTTCAGATGTGGCTTGCCAGACTGCTCGGAATTTATAACCAAGAGAAGGCCTTGTATGCTTGCAGGGGCAGACAGGCTAGAACTCGGGGAGGAAAATCTGGGCACTCATTTCTGAATGGAATAAAGAAATGAGGGAGCCGTAATAGGAAGAGGGACCCCCAAGGGGTGTAATAATGTGAGGTTGATAGGGTAAGCATGAAAAGTACTGCACAGGATTTTACACTCTGGTTTTAACTGTTAGAAGATTTACAAAATATGTTTTTGTGATTTTTATTCGATATGTATTATATGCTATGCACTTTATGAACCGTTTAGATTCTGGCTTTAATCATTAGATTGTATAGTAAGATTAATATTGATCTGGTACTAAAGGCTGATTCCGCGTTGGGCCCTTATTTTGTTTAACCTGCTAAGTATAAGAAAAGAAGGAAAGAGAAAAGAAAAAAGAAAAATATATATATTTTTTTGTATATGAACTGTCTAAATGAATTTTATCCCCGGTTAATGTATATATATCTACTAAATGACCTGTGTAATATGTACTATGATTAACTAATAGGTATTATTATTTTTTTTTTCCTTGTAATGTGATGCTTCTGGATATGAAATAATAATTTTAAAAAAAGAAATAAATAAAAAAAAAAGAGACAGAACAGCAATGGAACCTTTAGCGTCCTGGGTACGGATTGATGCCCAAGTGACTGGTCTGGAGTGGGCGACAGGTCTATCAGATCGCATTGCATTGTATGCAGACGATGTACTCTTTTTTTCTTACAAATATAGATAGGACGGGACCACGTCTACTACGTATTATGCAGATTTTTGGGGAGACGTCGGGCCTGTACATGAACCCTCGTAAATCTACACTGTGGGTCCTTGGGGGGAGGGGCGGGCCCTGGTCCCTGGGCCTCCTCCGTTCAAGTAGCCTCTGGGGGGTTGAAATACTTGGGAGTGTTCTTATCGGATTCGCCAATCACCTCTTGGGAAAGGAATCTGGCCCCTGTATGGGATCGAGTGCGGGAAGATCTTAAAACCTGGTCTCATATGCCTCTCTCAATATATGGCCGGTCGGCCATTTTTAAAATGGTATCGCTTCCCCGCCTCCTATATCAATTACAAAATCATCCATATCCGATTTCCCCTGGCTGGTTTAGACGAGTTAATACAGCCTTGGGTCAGTTTTTATGGGCTGGTGGAGTGGCAAGGGTGGCTCTGCGGACTTGCTTCCAGTCCACGTATTGCGGGGGGATTGGCAACCTCTGATATCCTATCTTATTATATGGCCTCCCATCTACTGGTCCTCAATGAGTGGTGGTATGGGGATAGGGCCGACCCAGCCTACGCGATCGAGAGGCGCTGTATGGGAGAGCACACCCTACATACTATACTTTATTCCGCGCCGCTACGTAACTCCTTGCCAACGGCTACAAAACTTATCTTTCAAATATGGCGACAGGCGTTGCGGAGGACGGGGTGGTGGAATAAGTTGACTCGGGAGACTCCCCTTTGGTCGAATGGGCGGCTGCCGCAGCTGGCGGTATTGTCGGGTTTTCGGAGCTGGGACTGTATTGGTATCTCCACTCTTGGGGACGTCATGCGGGGACCAGTTCTTAAGTCCTTTCAGGATCTACAAAGGACTTCCACATGCCTAAAACCCAATTTTTCCGATATCTACAACTCCGACATGCCATCACCCCCTACATCGAGGGGTTGGGGTCCCTGGCTGAGTTTAGTCCCGTAGAGGCAAAAGTTTTTATGGGAGACCTCCATGATCACAAGATCTCTAAGATTTATCAGTCCCTGGTTACACATTGTTCCCCCACACTGCAGCGCCTTCGGGAGGCCTGGGAGGGAGATGTAGGCCCACTGGAGGAGGGGGACTGGGTGGAGGCCCTGGCATCCCCACAGGGGTCATCTATAGCCGTAAGTTTTCGTCTTATCCAGTTTAAGTATCTCCATCGGGTCTATTTCACCAGGGTCAGGCTCTGGAAGCAGGATTGGTGGCCTCCCCGGTGTGTCTTCGATGCCAACATGAGGAGGGTACCTTGCTCCATACAATCTGGCAGTGCACCGCCTTGGCACGATTTTGGCGGGGAGTTTTGTCATGCCTCTCTGAGGTACTGGGCTGGGATCTCCCCAATTCCCCAAAGTTAGTCCTGTTACATGTTATGGATGATATAGGAGGTAACATATATAAACGCCATCTTATGCTATTAGGGTTCACCTTGGCTAAGAGGGATATTGCCAAAGCCTGGAAGGCTCCGAGGGCGCCCTCGGTATCTGTGTGGAAAAATAGCATGGATTTCTGTATGGGGCTGGAGATCCCCATCTTTGTAGCCAGGGGGTGCCCGCTTAAACATTATAAAATCTGGAGGCGATGGGCAGAATATCGTGGCCTGGAACTGGAACCCGTTTCAGTGGCCAGACCTACGGACTTGGTGTCCCTCCCACTGTAATTGGTATGCAACATCGCTATTAGGATACAGGTGCAATGTGTCTGGATGAATGAGATTGTTCACTTATGGTGCTGCTCTGGGGTAGGTGCGAGTGCGACGGGGGTTGGGTTTTGCGGTTTGTTACTTTGTATTTTTTGTTTGCTACATTTTCAAATGTATTGCTCTTAATTTGTCCTATATTTTCGTTGAAATTGTCAAAGTCAATTCAATGTTCATTCTAGATGCATGAGTTGCTGGGTTACAGTGCTCTGCAATTTATTGGTTATTTGACAAAATCTGTTTAAAAAAAAAAAAAAAAGAGGCAGAACAGGTTGAAAGGGCATGTCCGATGAGAGAAGTACCCTGTGGTGGATATGTTCATGTTCCATGGTCAAGACAGGATATATTGTCCTTTACGAACGATTTCCCCAGATTAAGAGAAAAACCCGTTGAATGGTACAAACAGGTAGAGAGGTTTGTGAAAGTTTCGAAGGTTTTGCTGAAGGATTTAGATGGGTTGTTTGAGATCGTTGTTCCAGCAGATTTATGGACAGAGTGTAAGATCACCGTTGACTGGCCAAAAGAAGACTATCCTAGAGATCCTAAAACAGGTGCACCGTCTGACGAAGTGATGGAAAAGTATAATCAGGTAATCACTTTCTTGAAAGGGAAAATTTCCCCGAAAGAAACAGATTGGGTTAAGATTGACAGGACGACCCAAGAACCAAAAGAGTCAGCTCATGCATACTATGAAAGGTTGTTGCAGGTATTTAAACAGTATAGTGGGTTTGAAAATATTGGAGACCAGGATATGGGACATTTTGTATATCGTTTTGTGTTTGGATTGAAACCAGAAATTAGTAATATGATTCAGCAGCATTTAATTTGCTGGCAAAGCAAAACAACAGATGAAATCCTGAGGTATGCAAAGTATTGTAGTGATGACATTGAATCGAGACATAAAAAGTTAAAGGAAAAAATGATGTGGGCACAGGTGAAAGTGTCAGAGCAGCAAGAGGCAAATAATAGTCCTCAAACTGGTATCCAGATGAATGGTCAGAATCAAATTGGGCAGAATTCCAGTGGAGGTAGAGGTAAAATGAGTAGAGAAGAAGCCATGAAGAAATTTCCTTGTCATGTGTGCAGAAAACCTGGACATTGGAAGAACGAGTGTAGGTCTGCTAAAAAGAATAACGGGGCAAATCTAAATTTAATTCCACAGATGCAGAATGAGGTGGGTGTAAATCAAGAACAGCAGCAGCAGATAGTTACTCAACAGTTACTGGTGCCGCAAGCTCCCATGCCAAATAATGTGAATGCTCAAGTGCAGAGGTACAGTGCCAACACTCGATTTCACGGAGGTGACCAATTTGGTAAGACTCAAGGTGTGCAAATGGTTCCACAATATTGGTTGCAGAGCAATGGGAGTGATTCAGACTCATCTCAATGACGGTGCCTGAGGGGGGAGGAAGAGTGCGTACTTGGCGCATCCTTGGCGGTGGATCAGTCAGGTCCATTTGTTGACGGAAAGGTGGAAGGGAATGATATTACATTTTTAGTGGACACTGGTGCTACCCGTTCTACTGTGAGAGCAGCAGAAATTCCAAACCTACCCCCCTCTGGAGAAACTATCCAAGTTGTAGGAGTCTCGAATAAGCATATTAGAACACCAGTCACAAATCCAATGGAAGTTCATATTGAAAACTTCAGAGACATGCATCGGTTTGTGGTATGTGAGTCGAGTCCAGTAAATCTGTTAGGTAGAGATTTATTATGTAAAATGAACTGCACCATCTATTGTACGCCGGATGGTATTGCATTTCAGACACCTGATGAGGATGTCGAATTCAAGATGATGTTAGCGAAGCAAGGGACAGAAGTGGCTGAGTTATTTTCACTTCTCACAGAAGAGAACTTGCCTGAAGAGTTAAAAAGTGCAGTGAGATTGGATGTGTGGGATTTTTCAGGAAAGGAAATTGGCCTAATGACAAATGTGGATCCAATTCAGGTAACAGTGAAAGAGGGTTGCAGGGGTTGCTCCTGTGATTGACCAAATGATTGAACAGGGAATTCTAAAAGAAATAATGAGCAGTCCTTGTAACTCGCCTATTATAGGTATCAAAAAGCCCAATGGGAAATACCGAATAGTGCAGGATTTACGAAAGATTAATACAATTGTAGTACTCTGTTGTCCAGTAGTACCAAATCCAGCAGTAATACTTTACCAAATCCCCTGTGATGCTGAATGGTACACAGTGATTGATTTGTGCCAAGCATTTTTCTTGATTCCTTTGCATCCGGAAAGCCAGTATTTCTTTGCGTTCTGGTTCGGAAACCGTGTTTTGGCATGGTGCAGAGTTCCTCAAGGGTACACAGAGAGTCCCTCAATCTTTAACCAGATCTTGAAAAAATGTCTGGAGGCTTTGGTCATGCCAGGAAATTCAGTCTTGGTTCAGTACATTTATGACCTACTGGTGGCATCAAAGACACGAGAGGCATGTGTAACAGATACAGTTGCCTTACTGAACCATTTAGCAGAAGGAGGGCACAAGGTGTCCCCAGCAAAACTACAAATCTGTAAACAGGAGGTCCAGTACCTAGGACACAAAATAGAGAAGGGGGTCAGAAAAGTGACACCAGAAAGAATTAATGCGATCAAACAGATGAGTCCATCCAAAACTCAGAAAGAAGTGCGAATGTTTTTGGGAATGGTTGGATACTGTAGGCAGTGGATCAGTGGTTTCTCACTGACTGCAAAACCTTTACAGAGGTTGACACGAAAGGATGTGAAAGACCCAATTGTCCTAGATGATGAAAGTATGGAAGCTTTTACTAAATTCAGAAGCAGTCTTTATCGTGCACCTGCATTGGGAATGCCAGATTATACAAAGGAGTTTGCGTTGTACTGTTGTGAAAGAGATGGGTGTGCACTTTCAGACTTAACTCAGAAACATGGAATGGCACGACGTCCAGTAGCATATTTTTCTGCTACTTTGGATTCAGTGGCCGCAGCATTACCAGGCTGTTTGAAAGCAGTAGCCGCCACTTGCGTGAGTCTGGAACAGAGTGAAGCGATTGTGATGGGTTATCCAGCCAAAGTGTATGTGCCGCATTCAGTTGAGATCCTTCTAACCCATACCCGGACGCAGTACATGACCTCTAGTCGGCTGACTAAGTACGAGAGAGTGATTCTGGGTGCTGAAAATGTGACTGTGGTGAGGTGCACAACTGTGAACCCGGCGACTTTGTTGCCAAATTCTTGGTGTGAGGAAGTGAGAAGAAGCGGATCATGATTGTTTGGATGTGACGGAACTGTGCGCAAAGCCTAGGCCTGATATTGAGGATGTTTCTTTGGAAGAACCAGACTGTGAGATATTTGTCGATGGATCATGTCTCAGAAATGAGAAAGGAGAATTATGTACTGCCTATGCTGTTTGCACCATAGCGGGAGTTCTTGAAGCATCCTGTCTAAAAGGGGTAAACTCTGCTCAAATTGCTGAATTGATAGCTCTGATTAGAGCGTGCAAAATTTCCAAAAGCCTGAAGGTGACCATATTTACTGATGGTCAATATGGGTTCGGGGTTGTCCATGATTTTGGACAGCTATGGATGCAAAGGGGATTTCTGACTTCTTCAGGTTCCCCTATTCGTAACAGCAAAACTGTAAAAGAATTACTGGATGCTTTGCAATTACCCAAGAGAATTGCAGTGGTCAAATGTGCCGCACATAAATCGGGAGATGATTATGTGACAAAAGGCAACAGATACGCCGACCAAATATCGCGTTTCTGTGCACGAAATTTAATGGCTTTAAACAGATCAATTGAAAGAGGAAATACCTAATGCCATCTTATGGTTACAACCACATTTGAAACTTGGGATGCAGTGAGGCAGATGCAGGAAGAAGCAAGTGCTGAGGAAAACAAATCTGGAGTAATACAGATTGTAGAAAGAGAGCAGAGGACGAAGTGTGGGTATATTTTGATGAAAGACCAGTTTTACCAGATTCCTTACTTTCCCATATGGCCAGGGTGTACCATGGAAGTGCACATATTGGGAGAGATGCAATGATCAGACTCTTCAAGCAGACATGGTATAACCCAAAGTTCAGGGTCATTGCAGAGAGCCTTTGCCAGAGGTGTATCACTTGCCAGAAGCAAAATCCAGGCAGAAAGACAGTTGTTAGTTGGGGACGAATTGGAAGAGCAGGAGGACCATTTACCCGACTCCAATTGGATTTTATCGAACTTACCCCATGTAATGGGCTGAAGTATGTGTTAGTTGTCTGCTTGTTCTTTCGCTGGGTGGAAGCCTATCCAACGAGGAGAAACGACAGCCTCACTGTCGCAAAGCTGCTTTTGAGAGAATTGATTCCTAGGTTCGGATTTCCAATCACTTTAGAAACAGATAGAGGGACCCACTTCAACAATGAGATAATTCAGATGATTTGTGCAGCCTTACAAATTGAACAGAAGCTGTATTGTGCCTATCAACCCGAAGCATCTGGAGTGGTTGAGCAAATCAATGGCACTATACAATCTAGGCTAGGGAAAGTGTGTGCATCCACAACACTGAAATGGCCTGACGCTTTACCCCTTGTGTTGATGAGTCTTAGAAGCATTCCTGACAAAAAGACGGGATTGAGTCCTCACGAGAGTCTGAGGGGAAGAGCAATGAGACAAGCATACATACCAGCAAACAAACAGATAAGTGTATCTGATGATCTGGTGCTTGACTATTGCAGAGTATTGGCTGATCTGATGCATTCTGTGTCTCATCAGGTTGGAGAAAACGCCACCACAACTCAACCGAACCAAGCTCATGACCTGAGTCCTGGCGAGTGGGTTCTTATCAAGAAACACGTGAGGAAATCATGTTTAGAACCCAGGTGGAGCGGTCCTTACCAGGTGATACTGGTGACGACGACAGCAGTGAAGTGTGGTGGTTTGCCAAACTGGATTCATGCAAGCCATACCAGACGAGTGCTAGGTCCACTTGAAAGACAAGAAGAGCAGCGACTGGTAAATCAAAGTCAAAGACCAGTGGTTGAAGTGTGTGAAGCTGATGAATCTAGAGTGACAGATTCTGAAGAACAAACAGATGATGAACAGCCGAGCACAAGTCCAGTAAAGTGGACAGCAGATACTTGGTCTCGAGAGACTGCTGTTGAAACAGAAGAAAGTGAGTTCACTGTTGATCCAGAAGAAAGTGAGTTCACGGCAAACCCAGAAACAAGAAAGACTGCTGTTGAGCCAGAAGGAAACGAATTCCCAGTTGAAAGTGAAACTAATATCGAACCAGCAGAAACAGAAGTTGCTGAAAATCAGGAAGAAGAACAGATCGAAGTAAGGCCAAATAAAAGAACCAGTGAACCAAACACAGAAGGTGAAAGGGTGGTTCAAAACAAGAAGCCAAGAAAAGGTGATAATTGGCCAGGTGGAGTGAAAAGACTGAAATACACTCTTGTGAGGAGAAAATCAAAGAGAAGACCAGAACAAAGTAATGAGGTCTCAAGTCAAACAGAACAAAAAGAGTCTGGAGAAGAATTAGTACGAAAGACAAAGAGAAGTAAGAATCCCAAGCAGGAAATACAAAGCACCAGAATGGACCTACGTCATTTTGAAGGAAATTGAAAGTTCTGATCCAAGTGAAGAAAAGGACAGTTCTGACACTGAGCAAGTTGATGAAAGCAAACTGAGACCGCCTTAAGAGAACTGTGACGAGTTGAGGTGCAATCTTGTCAACCGAAAAGAATCAAATTGAAAGACTCCGAAAATCTGAAGAAAGAAATAAAAGAAAGGGGTAAAGAGGAAAAGCCTTGAAGTGTAGGATTACACTACTATTTTTCTTTAGAAATTCCTTTTGAATAGATTAGAATTCATAGGTTTAGATTGATTTTTATTTTTGTAGAAAACAAAGATGGCCAAAGCATAAGTGACTGAACATCCAAGATCTGGTCTAAAACGTAGATGTATTAAAGCTTGCTTATGTAGTGTCTTTCTATTAACATTTATGTGGATAATATTAACTGTCCTTGTACCTATCCTAATGGTAACTAATGATGGAAACAATACTAATGATGTAACAAGAGAAAGAATGAGTGGTGTTGCTAATAAAACCACTAATACTAATTTAGAACAATTGGATGGAAGCATTCTCCATCATGATAAATCAATTAGTGATTTCTCGTTAAATGTGTTTACTAAATTGTTGTATGAATACATAGATACAATGAATGTGAGTGATTGTTATATGTGCATGCGACTACCTTAGTCTGTCTCAGAGGGGGTGACTTATCACCACCTTCCTTTAACATATGGTGTGTCTTGCAGTATTTTAACCAGCCTGTTTTACGTGACGGGAAAGCTCGAATATCACTACTCCAACATAGATTTAGTGTTTTCAGAAATACCTGTTATAAAGGAGCTAAATAAAGTTTTAAGTAGTAAAAATGTGCGTTATATGGGAGAGTTCTTCCATATTACTAAAACTTTAGATATAGAATTTGTTTATAGAAATAACCTAACGTGTAGTTTGCGGGTTGAAGAAAAGATTTTTTTAGAAATGGTAGAAGATAGAAGAGAAAGTTTCCAAAGAAAAGCTGCTGAACAAAAGTCACAGGTACCACCGTGGGCTTTTAGGGAAGGAAATTATGAGAAAGGCGAGACGTACGCTGAAATGTCCTTGGACTGGTCTCAAAAGGGAAAAATATGTTTACTTAGAATGAGAACTAACTATAACAATTATTTGGGGGGCGTGGCTTAGCCGGCTGCAAGATGGCCGCACTTTGAGTGGGCTCTGCCGGCCAAGCCTAAGATCCGCCAGAATCCTGCAGACTGCCCTATCGAAACCGCCTGGCACCTGGCCATCCTGACTCACCTCGTCCTGGGGCACCGCCTGGTATCACTTTTGGCCCCCCACGCTGCTGTTGGGCCGTGTTCTGACACCGGGCCTAAACCTCGAGACCGGGCCCTTCTGCTGGTGCGGCCCGGTTTTCCTGTTTCTCCTCCACTGCAGCTTCTCGCGTCCGGAGCGCCTGGCCTGCGTTCTGCCTCCAACTTCTGCCCGCCAGAGCCGGTGAGTGCTGCCGTTGTGGGGGGCATCCTGCGGCGGGATCAGATCGGGGGCGCGCGAGCCGTACCGTCCGGCCCGGGCCTTTTCATAGCACGGGCGCCATTTTCCCAGTTGCTGGCGCCCGCCGCGACTACCCACTTCCACCGGGTCGGACGACGAGGGCGGCGCGCCCCCCGCGACTCCCCACTGCTCGCTGTCTCCTGCTAGAGCGGCCCCCGGCTCCCTGCTGTGCTCCGCCGCGGCCTTCCTGAATTGTCTTTGCCGCACACTGAACCCGGCCTCCCGGCTGCCTGCATCTCACCGCCGCCTCGCGGCCGGCCCTCCGCGGCTGCTCCTCTGCCTTGTGCCCAGTCTTCGACCCTACATTGCGGTGATGGCCCCCCTTGCCTGCTCGTGTCTGGGGCCGCACCTGGACACCGCCGTGGCCTTGCTGTTGGGCCCGGTGCCGGCTGGAGGGACATCCTTGTGGGCGCCCCGGCACTTGGCTACGTGGACCCGGCCCTGGCGGCCCGGTTGCTCACCACGCTCCTCCTCCTGTGCTTGCTCACTGGGGCCCATCTGCTGATAGCCTCCCGCCGACCGGGGTGAGCGCCGCTGCTGCGGGGGTATACCCGGCGGGGCTGGGGGCGTGTGCGCGTGCGCAACACTGCGGGGCCTCATTCTCTACTACCTTTGCTGGTAGACCTTTGTGGCTTCGCAGCCCGTTGGCCCCGCTGCTTTGGCCCCGCGCTGGAGGCTGCACGCCGCCGCGTCTCCCCGCTGCCGCCATCCCTGCGGCCGCGTTCTCCTCTGCGGCGCTTACAACCGGCCTGACACCGCTGAAGCCACCCCTCGCTGGGTAACATCTGGATCCACAGACCCTCCGCCCATCGTTGCCGGCCCGACACCGTTTCCGCGCTGCCCTCCTTGACATCCCCCTGTCGGATCCTGTGGTCCTGCCTGGCACCCGCTGCAGCGTGCCACCGTTAGGGGCGCAGCCTATCGCTTCTCCCTGGCACACCGCATCTGGCCTGCCTGTCGCCTGTCCACTGCGGGCCTACACCCTTGCCTCCTCGACCTGCCCGCCGGATCCATTCTCCTCTCACTTTGGGCGTCTCCTCCACGCCCGTGGGCGCTGCTACCTTGCCTCCCAGCTGTGATCTCCTCCCGCTTCCTGGCCGCTTCCCTCACCTGCCTTCGCCTGCCATGGGGAAGACTGACCCCAAACAGCCAAAGATCGCTTTTGACCAGCGCCGGCAGACGCGACAGGATGGCGCGGTCGCCGATGGGGGCGACCCACCTGCCCCCGCCGAGATGGCCTCAACACGGGAGGACGATCTCAAGTCCATCATGCTGGAAGTCAAATCCGCAGTCTCGGGCATTGCGGCCCAGCTGGAACAGCTGTCGTCTCGTCTGAACGCGGTCAAGTCTCGGGTGGACTCTCATGATGCTCGCCTGCTACACGTCGAGACGAGGGTCTCTGACGCTGAGGATGCTGCCACTCAGGACCGGCAAAAGCTTCTTCAAATGGACAAGGTACTGGAGCTGATATGGAACAAAAACAAGGATTTGGAGGCGCGTTCCCGCAGGAGTATCCTTCGCATCACGGGTGTGCCCGAATCCACCAATATCTTGCGGATGGAGGACTTTGTGGAACAACTTATCCGCAAACTTTTTGGCGAGGTCCTTTCTCCGGTCTTCATCGTTGAGCGGGCCCACCGCTCCCTCGGTCCTCGCCCCGGCCCCGGACTGCCGGCTCGCCCAATCATCGCCAAAATCCTTAATTTCAGGGACCGCGACGCAATCCTTCGAGCGGCCAGGGAGAAGGGCGAGATCCGCCATCAGGGCAACTCCCTGTCGTTTTACCCCTACTACACCATGGCGGTGCAGGCTGCCCGCCGTGAGTTCCTTCCTGCGAAACGAATCCTCCAGAAGCATGAGGTCTCATACTCCCTGGCGTATCCTGCTAAACTACGAGTCAGGCAAGGCTCCAAAACACTCGTCTTCCCTGATCCCAAGGATGCTCTGGCCTTTGCAAAGAAACTACACCGATCGCATCGACCCACTCATGCGAACTCTCAAGCCACTGTTGACTGCAACTTAAGTGACAATGACTGAACTGTAGTGTACCATTTTTCTATCAGTTGGTTTTTCTTCATGTTACTCGACCATCTGTATTGACTTGGTCCACTTTGCAACTCCTTCCTCCACGGGGCTCTTCCTCTCGCAGCTATGATCTGGGCTAGGTGCCTCCGTACCTTGGACGTCCTTCCCTCCACTGTCTGCTACAACATCTGGCTTGGCCACCCTGTCTCTTCGGCAGGGGTGTATGCTGAGCGATGCTTTGCCTCCACGGGATGATTCCCTCCTTGGACATAGACTTCCCTCTTCCCAGTTGTGGTTCCCCGGGATGGGTGCGGGTGGGCTCTCTGCCTGTTTGGGGGGTTGGTGTGGGTGGCAGGGTGGGGGGATCTGGGGGTTTGTGGCCTCCTTCTGAGGCCTCTTTGATTGTTTTGGTACATGTTGTGTTGTTTTATTGCACTTCCAATGCTGTTGCACTGTGCTTGCTCCTCCACGATATACTGCACCGTTCTTTGCACCTACTCGAGGTTACTCCCCCACGCACTACTGTCCTCGACACTACTTTCATTAATATGGCACCATGCAGACACCACCTTCTGGACCTGGTACGTCCGCGGCCTTAATGACCACCGCAAGGCGTGCCTGGTCCATGCCCACCTTACCCGGCATAGGGTGGATATTTGTTTTCTGCAGGAAACTCACCTGCTACTTGCGACTTCCTCCAGACTTCTATCCCGGTATTGGGGCGAAATACACTCCTCCTTCTATTCTAATTATTCTCGGGGGGGGTTTCCATCCTTATGCGCAGAGGGCTCCCTTGGCAGACTTCCCAGGTAGTTATCGACCCTGGGGGGCGTTTTGTGATCCTCCATGGTACCCTTCAGGCCCAGCCATTGACACTCGCTGCACTGTATGGTCCAAATAGCGACGACCCGGATTTCTTTGCGCGAGTCTGGCACCATATTTCGTCCCTGGGCCCTGCTGCGCTCCTTTGGGGAGGTGATTTAAATGTAACACTGTCCACCACACTAGATCGCTCTGGTCCCCACGCTTCCCACCCACGTGCTGCTACGCTCCTAAGTTCCATTCTCACTGATAACTTCCTGTTCGATGCATGGTGCCACACTCGCCCCGAGGCTCGCGAAGGCACTTGCGTCTCTGGCTTCCACGGCTGCTGGTCCCGCTTGGACCTCTGGATCACCACTCCGGACGTCCTCGCCTGGCTCACCTCTGTTGATCACATGGCGCGCACCCTCTCAGATCACGCTCCTGTTCGCCTCTGCCTGCGCCTCTCGCACTCCCCCTGTCGCGCGTTCTCCTGGTGGCTTCCCCCCAATGCGCTACGCGACTCGGTCTTCTGTGACGAGATACAAACCACAATTACTAATTATTTCGAGCTTAACGAAGGCACCGTTGACTCCCCCTCCACGCTCTGGGAGGGTTTTAAAGCCGTCATTCGTGGGGAATGTATTTCCAAACAGTCTGGTGTCCTGAGCTCTATCCGAGGTACTCTTGCCAAATTGGAAATGGAGATTAAGGCTCTGGACTCCTCTCACTCCCGGGACCCTAACCCTGACACGCTAGCTCAGATCCGAGGGAAGCTCACTGACTTTGCCGATGAGGCCGACAGAGAGCTTTCGTTCCTCGGTAGGGAGGCGCGAGCGTGCCGCTTTGGTGAGGGCGATCGCCCTGGGAAAACCCTTGCCAACCTTCTCTGCCCGCTTCACGCCGCGTCCTACATAACCGCCCTTCAAGACGGTGGCCCTGCTGGAACCACCTCCCCTGAGGAAATCAAAGCGCGATTTACTGCTTTTTACACACAACTTTACACGGCCGGTTCTGCCCTCCCGCGTGAGGTTCTCGATCAATACTTCGACACCCTCCAGCTTCTTTGGCTCGGAAACCCTCACCGGGAATTCCTTGACGAGCCCTTCTCTAAAGAAGAAATTCTAGCCGCAATTAATGGTATGCCCAGCGATAAGGCCCCCGGCTCGGACGGCCTGCCAGTCTCCTTCTATAAATCCTTCGCTCATATTCTGGTTCCTCACTTGGCTGCCATGTACAATGAATCCTATGAGACCGGCCAATATCCCCCCTCGCTCCGCGAGGCTCTACTTACTCTATTCCTAAAACCGGACAAACCCCCTGAGCTGAGAGACTCCTATTGTCCCTTGTCACTGATTAATACGGATAATGAAATGAAATGAAATGAAATTCGTACTTGTAAAGCGCACTTATACCCCCAAAGGGGTGTCCTGGCGCTGTACGCATACCGCTGTGGAACCCTTCCTGGCTTTTCCCTGTGAAATGTCCACTCCTGGGCACCCCCAAGGTGAAGCCAGGCATCCCAGCGCTGTTGGGGCCGTTGTGGAGATTAAGCAAGCTATTGCCCAGAGTTGCAGAGTGGGACCCATGATTAGAATAGGCACCGAGGCGAGAATTATCAGGTCCGAGGAAATTGAGCCCAAGACCCGCCGAGGCGGGAATTGAACCCTGGTCACGGCCAGATCTCTGCATCAGGGTCTGCCGCTCTAACCATTGAGCCACACTTGTGGTTTGTATCTCGTCAATAAAATCTTCGCCAAACTTCTCGCTTCCCGCCTTCTTCCTCTCATGCCGCTAATCGCCCTCCCGGACCAGTCTGGTTTTATCCCTGGCCGCGCGACCTCTCATAATCTCCGGACAATATTCTCTGTCCTCCATCAAATTAACCCAGCGCTTCCTGCAGTGGCTGCCCTGCTCGACGCCACCAAATCCTTCGACACTTTAGAGTGGCCTTTCCTTTTTTATCTCCTCCCCCGCTTGGGCTTCAGCCCGGTCTTCATTCGTAAAATATTACTTCTTTATACCCTTCCCACTGCCCGTCTCCGGATCAACGGTCAAATATCTGAGCCAATCTCCATCGAGCGAGGTACCCGGCAGGGGTGCCCGCTGTCACCTATGCTTTTCGCCATCGCAATGCGGCCAGACTTCGACAGCATCACACCCAAAGAGGCATCGGTTTTGCGGCTCGCGCTCTTTTAGTCTCCATGTACGTTGACGATGTCACTCTTTATGTCTGCAATCCTCAGGAGAACCTCAGTCCTTTGGTTCGTGAGGTGATACGGTTCGGGGGCTACTCTGGAATCCAGGTGAACTGGAATAAGTCTGTGCTGTTCCCCCTCACTGATGCCACGGTGCCTTTCACTCCAGACTACCCCTTCATGTGGGCGTCGGGTCCCACTAGGTACTTGGGTATCTGGCTGAGCAGGGACGTGGACGAACTTTGGAGAGCTAACTTTGGTCGTGTTGTGGACTGGTTTGAGTCCATGATTCCCCTCTGGAGCCGGCTGCCTTTATCTTTGGCCGGTCGCATAGCTATCGCCAAGATGGTTGTGCTCCCGAAGTTTTTGTATTTGTTCGTGAACATTCCCATCCCCCTTACTGCCCACTTTTTTCGCAAAGTCCGCTCTTTGCTCATCACTTTGGTCTGGGCCGGTCGTCAGCCTAGGATCGCATACAACATTCTTACCCTCCCGATGTCGCGCGGTGGACTTGGCGCCCCTGATTTTAAACTTTATGCCCTTAGTGCCCAGGCCAATTTTCTTCATTTTTGGCTCCATCCGACTCCCTTTCAGCCACATGTTGCGGTGGAGGCCGACCTTGCTGCCCCATGGCCGCTCTCGACCGCCTTGTTCGCCCCAGCAAAATTCCCACGCACCGAGATCGATACGGTCGAGACCTTGCGCTGGGCGTGGGAGGGGCTCCGTAAATTTTCCGGCTCTTGCAAGCTCATCATCCGGCTTTTCCTCCTCTTCAAACTTCTGGGATGGTTAAACACGCTACTCGCTTAGGGCTGTCTACAGTGTCGGATCTCTATCCTGGGGGCACATTCTTCTCACTTGCTGCCGACTCCGGCCCCATGGACACTCTACTCTACTATCAACTCAGGGCTGTCTGCAGGGAGTTTCACCCCTCGTTTCCCCAGCCCCCTCCCTCGATGGCTACTCTCGACTTCCTTTATACGTCCCCCTCCCCATGGAAACTGGTCACTAAAATCTATGCCTTCACGCTGGCAGCGTCTTCCATTTCACTGACCGAGCGCGTGTGGCGTGGGGTGAGGACCTGGGGGTTGAAATCTCTCAAGCTGACTGGCTCTATTGTTGTAACCAGATTAAACGTCTGTCCCCAAATTACCGTCTGCGCCTTATTCACTTTAAAAATTTGCATAGGCTCTACCGGACTCCCGTCCAGCTGCACAAGATGGGACTTATTCCCGATGATAGATGCCTGCGCTGCTCTGCTCCTGCAGCTGATTTTTCCCACCGCGCCTGGCTGTGTCCCCAGGTCTCCGCATACTGGCGTGAGGTCTGCGCCGCCATTTCTGAGATCACCTCGTCGCTGGTCCAGCCCGATCCTCCACTTTGCCTTTTAGGCTTTGTTAAATATTTCCCAGATGCCTCCCGCTGCCTGACTGCCATGCTACTTGTCCTTGCGCGGCGCAGGGTTTCCATGTGCTGGGGCCGCAAGCCCGCACCTACGGCCGCCCTTTGGCTTGAGGATGCCTCGCGCTGCCAGACTCTCCTGTCCGAATTCTGGGACCTCATGCCTGCCAGATCCCGCCCAATTGACATATGGGACCCACTTGTCTCCTATCTCCTAAGTCGCAATTCCCAGCGCCCGGCGACCTCTCCCGCGCTCCCCGCCGGCGATCCGCCCGCGGCGGCCGCCGATAATGGTCAATGAGTAGCTTGCTTCCCGCTCTCTCTCCCCTCTGTTCAATCATCCTCCCCCCCCTCACTTAAGGTGCTTCTTCCCGGGGCCCACCCCACTGTATTGGTGCTCCTACGACATTTCTTCTTTGTATTGATTTCAAGCATTCTGTATTCGAGGTATCTTTTGTTGGAATATATCGTATGTCTGTCCATGATGTCTTGATACGGTGCAATCTTGTAACTTTGCTATGCAATTTTGTTCAATAAAGGTTTTTGAAAAATCAAAAAAAAACAAAAAACTATAACAATTATTTCATTGGTACTAGTGAATGTGAGCATACTTTCGAAATTACTGGAGGATGGGGATTAAAGGGTGGAACTGATCCTGTCTTCCCAGGAGTCTATTATGTGTGTGGTAAGAAGGCCTACTACAGGTTGCATGCACATTGGTATGGTAGTTGTTACTTTGCAATAGTTTTTCCTAAAGCCTACCACGTAGACCGAAGCAATAACCAACTAAGTGAAATAAAACAAGGACTAACACGTAACAAGAGAGCAAGTTTCTCAGAAATAGTTGGTGATATTTTTGGTGCACTGATACCCTCAGTTGGAGTTGTCTTAAATTCGCACAAAATTCGGAAGTTGTCCACAGTGGTTGATCGTTTATCGACAGATACTGCTGGTGGTTACCAGATGATTGACACAGAAATGGTTGCAATCAGATCAATGGTTTTGCAAAATCGACTTGCCCTTGATATCTTATTGGCAAAAGAGGGTGGAGTCTGTGGCATGTTAAAAATACAACATTGCTGTACATATATCCTTGATAAAAGTAAAGGTATTGATGGATATATAAAGAATATTACGAAATTACATGAAGATTTGACCCAACTGGAGGTTGATGGTGTTTGGGAGAAACTTGGTAAGGGTTTCTCCTCTGTAGGTAAATGGTTTTCCACTTTTGGGAATAGTATATTAGGAAAAATAATAATACCGATTGTTTCAGTAGCCACAGTAACCTTAGTGATAATAATGACATATAAATGTTGTAAGTGTAGGAGTGGAAGAAGAGAAGTAACAGAATCAAAAAGTCAACGTAGAGCAAGAAAGAGAAAAAGAGAAGAGATAGAATTAGAAGACATGAAAGGAGAGTACTATGATATGATGAAAGATTTAGACGAAAGTGCCATAAAAAGAGAGAAGAATAATGAATTTTAGATAAAAGAAGGTGGCATTCAGTATGGTAGGTATTTATGATGGCTCCAGGAAGCCATCAAAGGGGGGATTAATGGAGCAGGATCTCGCAAAAAGAGGCCTGCTTGATTGAGTACCCCCATAATACGTACTAACAGTAAGTAGTAATAGAAAACTAACGTGCACCTTACATAAACACGAGGGAAAGTTGCTTTGCGCATGAATGCACTAACGTGTATTAATATATGTAAGAACTAAAACCGTATTTACATAATGCTTTGAAAGAAATGAGAAATAATGCATGACTAGGCCGCATGTGCATTTTGTCACTGCATGCTGCATTTTGCTTTGAAACAATAAATAATGCTGCTTTCGCTGTAAGCTATGCTAGGAAAAAATGCTAACAGGGAATAGTGCAAAGGTGGGTGGTAAACAGTGAAGGCTACATTATCACATAATTAATGAATGTTCGTTTTCCATTTGCTATAGTGTGCTGGATGAAACTGCATTTTCCTTAAATTGTCCGAATAAGAGGAGGGGTGAACAAGGATTAAAAAATTAACTGTCAGAGGCACATTGAAGCGCTAAGCACAGCAGAAGGCGTGCAAGGGTTGAAGGACAGAGTGATGATCGTCTGCCAAAAGATGCCATTGACCGTGGGACAGAAAGACTCTTTCCGCGGACATTGCTTGAAATTATTGTGCAATTGAAACATATACATAACGTGTGAACGGAACAAAATGAAATCATGAGAAAGGATGTCGAACAATGAATATGCTCAAACTGTTAATGAAGTCACCATGGTGTGACAGAGACACCTCCTAAGCCCTCCAATCATCTGTCTAGTTTTGGGAATTGTTGCAACTGATGTGGGATGGACATGTAGGTTTAGAGGTATAACTGGGGTGCCTTTTACGGGTGTGGTTAAGTTAGGCTGACTACAGACAGAGAGAGGGGAGATGCGTCGCTGTCCGGTTTGCAGAGAGGCCTAGCTGTTCCTGTCCCGTTCCTGTCCCTGTAATCTTTGTTCCCTGTCTCTATTCAGGGAACCCCCACCATCACCTTGGCCAGGGTAGTGGTTTTCTACAGACCTTTAGGTTCGTATTATTCAGACTCGATCTTGAACAATTATCTGAAATGTATATTTGTCTCTGAAACTTTTGTCTCTTCACCTGTCCACTCTGTCATCAGTGCATTGAAACGTATTATTTAGATGCAACTTTTGTCTCTTCATCTATCCCCTCCGTTAGATGCATTTGTTTCGCATTTTATTTTTGCTGAAACTGTCTCCTAATCTATCCACTCCCTCATGCATAATGTCATTATTGATTGATGAGTTTGTTTCTATCATATATTGCTGATGTATTTTCTCTCCCTTTGTGAGTTCATTGTTTGCACTTCTAACCGTATGCATTGAGCATTATTTTCCATTTATTTTGCGATGAAACTTTATTAACTATACCAAGAGTCGGTGATTATTTTAGTTGACTGAATAGTTAATTAGAATGTATTATCATTACCATCAACTATTCAACTAATTGGTCCATCGACCAAATAGAAGGAAAGTTGATGTATTAGCTAAATGAGTATTGTGGGATATAACATATGAAAACCCTGAAGGAAAGAATTTAATGTATATAAAATTGACCCCAGCGCATCAGGGATTTGGGTGAATGTGTATGGGCCATTGTTCTGTGATATTATTGAGTATTGATCCCTGATCAGGTATAGGCCTTGCGCTGGATCATTATCATGTGATCATTGTCAAGCGACACTACTTGCTTCATAATACAGCAATCATCATTGTGTCCAGACAACGTGCATCCAGCACGTCAAGCCACACATTCAGCCAGGGCACAGTGGACAGCTGCTACTCTCAGCTGATTCCCTGTTGGCTACTCTGCACGGGTGCTGCCGTCCGAATGTATTATCTTTAACTCTAGTGCATTCATGGTGATATGCACACCAACACCAGCTAAGTGATATTTTTTTTCTCATTTCATTCTCTCTTTCATCTTACTCCAGCCATCAGTGCATTACTGGTGATGCACACACCTATACTTCAGAGAGACATATAATTTTTTGTATTGACAATTATTATTATTGTTTAACAATGTTTTCTTTTCAGGTTTCCACATATTTCTGAATATTTTCAGCTACTATTTTTTTCCTCATATTCTTGGTAATGAGTACACCCATTGATTGAATTGAGATAATCGTTTATGCTCATTTAAACCAGATTTTATCACATAGAAACATTATTTATTTCATTTTTTGTCATTTGGTGTGTTATTGGCACTGTTACTCTGCATTTGGGCTGAACCTTAAATTTTAGAGTGATACCCTTATTTTTTTTTTTTGTGGGACACAATGTGCACTATGTAGGCTGTAAATCCTCCTGCTTTTCTGCACAACACAGATAAACAACCTGTTAGATGGAAAATCTGATACAATGCCTTTGAGACCTACCTGGGAGCAATAGGGGCTCTTAGATTCAGTGCAGCTAGAAAAAAGTGTTTACTCCTTCGTTTTCTGGGCTTTGAAGGTAGATACCTTTCTAAACACCTACCTGATCTACCACAACAAGACATTGGAGAGATTGGTGAATATCGTGAAACTGTGCTTAAGTTGAAAAACAGGGTTGACAAAGAACCCAGTCTCATGGTCCTTAGACACATATTTTTTAAACGGAAGCAGGCTGATGGTGAGGATGCTGATGCTTACATTTCTGTGCCAGTTTAGACCTGTCCATATGCAAATCAGTCTTGACCCTGTGCCTCATGGGAACAGTCTAGCCCGAACTGCCAAGCCAGGTACTCCCTGGACCGAAAACAAGCATCCTAGCACCGGTTTCGGGGTTTCATCCCTCAGTCGTTTACTACGATAGGAGTACTCTCCTGAACCCGATACATAACCAAATGTTCGTAATTGGAACATAAACGTTCTAGAGCTACACGCTATATGTGATTGATTATATGCTCTGCCTGGAACTTGGCGGAATTGTTTTAGATTCTATATGTGCCCTGAGGAAGTCGATGGGTGATACTCCCAGGACGAAACACGTGTTGGCTACATTTGGCTACATTTCGGCTATATCAAATAAATAAAGAGGAATCATATCACACAAGACCTGGACTGATATTGAATGAACTGACTTACTGATGTGAAAAGCCTATTTTTTGCTCGGGAACGGGACTTTACTTTATGATAGCTATTAGGTCTATAGTTTTGCTGAGCCTCCTTGCATTAGAAATTTGGGGGCTTATTTACAAGTCCCTTGCGCCGCCGGTGCATCACATTGCGTGACGCACTGGCGGCGCAACCTGCTGCGTGATATTTACAAGCACACGTAAAGCCACCCTGCATGGCTTTACGTGTGCTTGTAAATATCGCCCCATTTTACGCAACACTTTGCGTGTTAGGGGCGTGACATGGGTGTTGCTGTGGGTGTTCCCACGTAACATCCATGTCCACTGATGCATTTCCAGATTTACGAGCAATCGTAAACCTGGGAATGCGTGTCAATGCTACGCCACCCCTGGGGTGGGGCAACGAGGCGCAATGAGGAGAAATGTTTTCATTTCTCCTCGTTTTGTTCCTCTTTCAATGCGTGCTGCATTCTACAGCATGCATTGGAAGAGGAAATCACCTCAATTTATTGTTTTTGTGCAGGAAGGTGGCCCTTCCTGCACAAAACAATCTCCCCATGACATAGGCATCTTTGCACTATGGTACAAAGGTGCCTGAACCAGCGCATGGCAGCAGTTTGTGCTCCAGCGCAGGGAAAACCAGAGATGCGACATATTGTTGTAAATATATCGCATCCCTGTGCTTCGAACCTAACGCAGCGCGGTGCAGCAAAATGACTTGCGGCACCGCGCTACGTTAGTTTCTCGTAAATAGGGCCCTTTTTTAGCAAAAGAAGGTGGAGTCTGTAAGGTGCTCAAAGATCAACTTTCAAGATTTATCTTCATACCAGATAATAGTACAGAGTTACGACAGTTTGCAAAGACTATTACTGAGCTGAAACAAGATTTAGAAGCCCTGGAAGCAACAGGTGCATGGGAAGCAATTGGAAATGAATTTGCTGCATGTACGTAGTTGGTTTGGCAATAGAGGTAGTGGGCTTTTAGGCACTATATTGAGGCCTATTTTGATTATTGGCATTAGTATAATTTGTCTGTTTGCTATGTTTAAAGGATTTAAGTATTAGATCAAAGAAAGTGGTGGCTGAAGAAAAGGCTATTAAGTGGAAGATGGAGGATCTGGAAAGAGAGAAAGGACAGTGTAGAGCATATGCTGAAATGAAGGCGCTGGAGATGGTAAGGCGTAAGATGTTGAAATCAACGAAATTTTGAGATGGTCTCAAGAAGAAGACACCTGGACACCTTACTTGCCTGTGGTCTCCAGTTCTGCTTATTCCAGACTGATCAAGTGACACCGCAGCTGCCCGAGTTTTCCCCCGGTGGTTTTCCCGACTGGGTTTTCCCACTCACCGTTCTTCCAGCCAAAAGAAGACTGCCCACCCCAGGACCTACTTAATGCAGGCCGCATCGTGACCGTGCAGCGGACGCGTGCAGCGCGTGCAACAAAAGCAAGCCTGTCTGCACCTGTATGCACCTGGACTGTGCCCAGTGCCACGACTCTTGGCCCTCCCACTCCCCAAAGATTCACCATTGCTGAGTTCTACACCCTTGGCCCTCAGACGCCGCAAAAAACACTGCCACCGCGCTGACCCACGCTCCACGGTAGGACCTTTCACTTGCATCCACATCCATTTCACCTGCCACTGCACACACATCAGCCACCGATCAGCCCCACCCCGAACACACCACAGACACCACCAGAAGAAAAACAGTAACTTGCATGCACCCTTCTCAACACACTCTCACTATGCAAGCATTCCACTGAATTATGGGACCTCATCGCAACCCTCGCACCTAACATCATCTTCCTCACTGAGACTTGGCTCAATCCCACATCCGCCCCAGACATTGCCACAGCAATCCCCGACGGATATAAAATCACTCACCAGGATCGCACCAACAATCCGGGAGGAGGAACAGCCATCATCCTCAAAGAGACCATACAATGTACCACCACACCCGACAATACCACCCCCCCATGGAACATCTCAAGTTCAAGTTCCACACAGACGGCAAGACAACCATCGGAGGCACGCTCATATTCTGACCTCCAGGCCCGCACTCCAGCTTCTGCAACACCATTGTGGACATCATTGCACCCTAGCCTTAGACTCCAAGGACTACATCTTCCTTGGCGACCTAGATTTCCACATCGATGACCCCGAAGACAAAAGTACTGAACACCTTCCCGACAGTATGAGCATCCTCGGACTGACCCAGATTGTGCACGAGCCTACACACACACACACCACAGGACACACACTGGACCCAATTTTCACCTCCAGCACCCCCAGGGGTGGCGTAGCATTGACACGCATTCCCAGGTTTACGATTGCTGGTAAATCTGGAAATGCATCAGTGGACATGGATGTTACGTGGGAACACCCACAGCAACACCCATGTCACGCCCCTAACACGCAAAGTGTTGCGTCAGATACAGCCATGTCACAGAACTCACATGGACCGATCACTTCATGGTCCACTTCAGCATCTCCAGCCCCTGCACCGCCACCCCCAAGATGACCAACGCCCCCCATCGGAGGTGGAACAAAATCTCAGAGACCAGCTGGGCGAACGCACTCAACACCTCCAACCCTGCTACCACCACCAACTTCAAACAGGGAGCGAAAAACTTCAACGCCTGGATCACCAGTTGCGCAGACAGCATCATCCCCATCAAGAGCAACATCCAGAGAAAATCCTCCAAAAAGGCCAGCTGGTACACCCAAGAACTCAGAACAGCGAAACGAGACAGCAAACAGTTGGAGAGGAGATGATACACCAGCAAGGACACCTCCGATAGGGCAGTCTTCAAGACTACCCTCAACCTTTACCACCACCTGTTGAGTGCAACAAAGAAGACAGCCCTAGCCGCACACATCAAAACCAGCTCCAACAACACCAAGGAACATTTTAACATCGTTAAGGAATTCTCCAACCCGGTTGCCAGACAAAATAACATCACACCCTCACAGGAGCTGTATGACAACCTTGCCCACTTCTTCCACAACAAGATCGCAACCACATACAGAAACTTCGAACCCCAACCCAGACCTACGGACTTCCTCGACAGATACGTTACTGCCGTAACCGACCGAATCACACACTGATCACCTGGAACATCCTCTCCACCCAAAACACCACCTCCACCATTAAATCCATCCACTCTGGAGCTCCCACAGACCAATGCCTGCACCTCATCTTCAACCTCGGAAACCAAAGGATGGGCCTGGACTTAACCACCCTACTTAACACCTCTATCATCACCGCAACATTTCCCGGCGCCTGGAAACATGCTGGTCAGCCCACAACTCAAAAAACCCTCCGCCAACCCCAACAAACTCAAAAACGACCGGCCAATCTCCCTGCTCCCATTCCCAGCAAAGGTACTGGAAAAGATCATCAAAAATCAATTGATTACACACCTGGAGCAGAACCAGCTACTCAATGCCCCCCAATCTGGCAGCCCCAAAACCGCCCTGATCGCAGCCACCGACGACATCCGAATCCTCCTCAACGAAGGAAAAACAGCAGCTTTGATTCTCCTTGACCTCTCGACAGCCTTCAACACTGTATCCCACCACACACTGATTGAAAGACTCCACCACATTCAAGGGGACGCGCTCAGATGGATAACCTCCTTCCTCACTGGAAGAACTCAGAGGATCTGCTTCCCACCTTTCATCTCTGAACCCAAGGAGATCACCTGTGCTGTCCCCCAGGGCTCATCTCTCACTCCCACGCTCTTCAACGCATATATTTCCCTGCTGGCCAACATCATCAGATCCCACGGTCTCAACATAATTTCCCACATAGACATAATTTCCTATGCAGACAACACCCAACTCATCCTCTCACTCACCGACCACCCTACCACCACCAGACCCAACTTCCACTGATGCATTACAAAACGTTGCCAACTGGATGAGGAACAACTTCCTGCAGATGAACACAGACAAGACGGAAGTACTGATCTTTTATTAACAGCAGCAACACATGGAACGACTCCTACTGGCCATTAGACCTAGGACCCACACCCACTCCCTCCAACCACGCCAGAAACCTCGGAATCATCATTGACAACAAGCTCTCCATGAAATCACAGATCAATGCCATCTCCTTCACCTGCTTCCTCACTTTGCGCATACTGCTTAAGATCTTCAAATGGCTACCCCTACACACGATATGCATCGTGACACAAGCCATCACCAGCATCTGACTGGACTACGGCAATGCCCGCTACTTTGGAATTGTCGCATACCTTCTACAGAGACTTCAGCCCAGCAAGAACGCAACAGCCAGACTCATTCTTGGCCTTCCCCGACATACCCACATCACGCTCCATCTCAGGAAACTCCACTGGCTCCCCGTACAGAAGAGATGCCAATTCAAGCTGCTTACCCACACACACAAAGCTCAACACAACCAAGGACCCGCCTACATTAACCACCACCTGAACTTCACCCAACCATTGAGAAGACTACGCTCCGCCTCCCTTTCACTTGCCCATACTTCCCGCATCTACCGTAGCAGAAGTGGAGGTGCTCCTTCTCCCACATCGCAGCAAAGACCTGGAACAGCCTCCCCACGCACCTTCAGACCCTCACCTCACTTCCGGAATTCTGAATGGCCCTCGAGACCTGGCTTTTTGAATAAGCCTCCAGGGCCTGCAAGAGCATAGCTACCCTATTGGGTGATTAGCCGCTCTTTATAAATCCTGATTGATTGATTGAAGAAAGGTTAATTTGATTTGTGTTATGTTTAGAACTCTATGCAAATGTAACAACAAGAGCCACCCTATTAAAAATAGGGACAGGGTAATAGCAATCTCCAAACAACAAGTCCCTCATAGAAATGTGTGGACCCAATACTGTAATCCAAATGTGCAAAAACCTCAAGGCAAAACTATCCACAGTGAGTATACTCCTACATAACAAGCCCAATAGTACCCTTTTCCAATTGTTTCAATAACACTTGAGAATCAAACAGACAATAATCCCAACACAATGTTAAAATATACAAAATCGATTTTATTCATAAGTTCTATTTTTTAAAAAACATGATTGACAAATCTTTAAAAAGTCATTAAAAATTGGTTTTTCATTTAATACATACAAAAAATTTCATACACAATAATTGCACACCAGAAAACTACATAAAAGTCGACGCAGCGTTTCGGTGAAATGCTGATTGATCACCTTCTTCAGGACAGAGTTTTCTATTATCGATATCAAAAAGTGGTAGATCCCTTATTCTCTATAGATGGGAACCACTCTTCCTGATTGGAAACAAGGAGTGACCTTTTTATGTGGTACTATTCCTTTTTATTGAGTCGCATTTCATAGGATTTCCGAATCGTCTACATAGGAGCGAGGAGGCCAAACTTTCGGTTCCAAAATGTCAGACTGAAGTTGCGCAATCAAGGGCAGCAACATAACCAGCACTTTCTCATGTATAAACAACGAGGATTAAATCATTAGAAGAGCCCAATGACGGCCTACCCTTCTGGAGATTTTTGCTGACTTTTAATAGGAAATTGACGACAAGATTTATTGGTGGCTCCTATGAAATGCGACTCAATAAAAGGAATAGTACCACATAAAAAGGTCACTCCTTGTTTCCAATCAGGAAGAGTGGTTCCCATCTATAGAGAATAAGGGATCTACCACTTTTGATATCGATAATAGAAAACTCTGTCCTGAAGAAGGTGATCAATCAGCATTTCACCGAAACGCTGCGTCGACTTTTATGTAGTTTTCTGGTGTGCAATTATTGTGTATGAAATTTTTGTATGTATTAAATGAAAAACCAATTTTTAATGACTTTTTAAAGATTTGTCAATCATGTTTTTAAAAAATAGAACTTATGAATAAAATCGATTTTGTATATTTTAACATTGTGTTGGGATTATTGTCTGTTTGATTCTCAAGTGTTATTGAAACAATTGGAAAAGGGTACTATTGGGCTTGTTATGTAGGAGTATACTCACTGTGGATAGTTTTGCCTTGAGGTTTTTGCACATTTGGATTACAGTATTGGGTCCACACATTTCTATGAGGGACTTGTTGTTTGGAGATGTTTAGAACTCTACCCTTTACTTATCAGATATACCCAAATTATATATTTAACACATGTTAGACATATTAATCTGTGTGCATTATATCAATTGAATAACATTAGATAGTTGCATTTATATTTAGTTAAGGGCCACACACATAATGGAACTGAAGCGAGAAATTCACTTTGAGAATGCTTGTGTGTGAAATGCTCCTTGTTATTGAGCTGCACCTTCTTAGAGTGATGTGAGCCCACTCATACTATATTTCCAGGGATTGGATGCAAGTGACATTGGTATGCCTAATAAGATCAAGATGTCCAAGAAAGATTGCTGATACAAGCCGAAATGTTTACCGGCTGTGGCAAAAGTGTCTCTACACCTACATAGTTTGACTGTACTTTGTCTAGGTTTTAATAGGGAATTGTAATACAAACTATTACTTATGCGGTCCGTTATAATGATTTGAGGACTAAAACCAGTGTCGACGGGTCATGGCTTTAACTTAATAATTTCCCTGGCTTCCACTTCAATAAGGTTTCCAACAAGTTTTCATGGTTTTCTTTTGTATTTACAGTGTTAAATACAAAGGTAGGCAATCGCCTTTTGTTTTGAGGTAATGAACTGTTTATCCAATATGTAGGGTGGACTGTATGTGTTTTTAGCAGCGGAGTGTGATGGTTGATTGTTAAATAATAAGCGAGTTTTCAAAGTTTTGTTAAATAGGTGATCAGCATTTGTACAATACACTTCAAGTTAGAGTTTCCTTAAATGTGCATGCTGACATTTAAGTTCCCAAAATAAAATTAAGTAATTTGAATACCACCGTTCCATTTGTAACACAAAAAAGGAGAACCAGAGGAAATTATATCTGGAGGTTTTGAGGATTTTGCCAATTCTATAGCAATTACAGAGAGGTTTCATCAGGTGTATGTTTTAACATTGTTTTCTTTCTAATTGCAATTTTACAAATTTTCTCTAATTCTTTTGAAATGTACTTTGTACTTCTTTATGTGAAGTCAGTCTGCTTGCACAACCCCGTTGGTAGGACCACAAAGTGACCCACGTGGTTTAATGGAATTGTTAAGAGGAGCAAACCTAAATCTGAGGCACTCGTTACAAAATAATGGCTAATTTCCTACCCCTGTGCAAAATTCTAATTTCAAAAGGATCGGAATTACGACTTAAGCACGGCGAGGTGAGGCAACATCTTTGCCTAAAAACGTATGCAAGCTCCCAGCAGGCATCTTTTCTGAACAGTTACATTAACAGAGTTAAGGTATACCATCAAAGAAGACTTCAGGAGCCAGAGATCAAATTTGCATTGTAAGTGGTGAACTTAAAAAGCATACGCAGGAAAATATTCCATTGTAGATACTTATGAGATGACCCAGCATTTTCATTTCATTTACTCTATAAGAAAGCATATCTGTACATACGTATTTATTTTTTTCTTTTGAAATTAACACAATTTTTCTTTCTGATCTGCAGTGAGCATACAACTTTGGGCCCATCAAATCATACTGCAACAGACCATTGCATAAAGTGTAGTCAAAGGTTTTGTGCATTACCACAAGTGATTTTTATATCTAGAATGGCCACTCTTCGAACCTCCACTAACAATTCATGGACAGTTGGAGCAGTGTCTTCATTTAACCATCTACAAAACCTTATACTAGTTAACAGTGTAGTATAGAACAATAACTGATGCGCTGTCTTCTTTACTCCAGTGTTTAACTCATGAATCCGGAAAGTAATTAGAATGCACCAAACTCAGGGCCAAATGTACGTAGCTTAGGGTTTGCGATTACCAAATAGCAAATTTTCCTCAGTTCCGAGGAAGGAAGATGGCGGACTGACGCCGCCTCTGGGAAGTCGCTGCGGAGCTCCCCGGCGAAACTGATCGGTTAAAGGCATGCAGACGGTGGCAATGATAGCTGACGAACAATTTAAATAAAAGGAGAACGTGAGGAAATACACAAGGAGTGTACAATTTGATAAGCTTAAGAAAAAGAAACGCTTTACCTGCTTCCAGCCCTTCTGCTTTGTCCCGCTCCACGCTGACTTTCTTTCCCGCGAGTCAAGGGAGAAATCGAGGGACGCGGCGGACTTTTGGATTAGCGGACTGTCGGGATGCCGGGCTTTTGGAGAGTTGATGGGCTGAATACAGACGGAGAAAACAAGACTGGGGTTTCGTTTTTTGGATCAGTTTCTGCATTTGAGGATATTGTGGTTTGCTCATATGATCCTGTTGGCTGACCGGATTCCACTTCAGGTTTTGCTGATCGCCGCTGACCATCCTGGGCGTTCTTGTTGACTGCTTTCTCAGTTGGACTGTAACTCGCATATTGGTCTTCTTTACTGCAAATTGTGGATTATGGGTCCACCAAAATCGAACCCCTCGAAGGGAGGGCGCGCTGGTGCTCGCGCGTCAGCAGTATTGGCAAGCACAGGGGCTGTTGAGAATGCCAATGAAGGAGGAGAGGAGAAAGGTGAAAAAGCTGACCTAACGCAATCTGCCTCACGGGTAGGTCGTTCCATCTTAAAAGTTTTACAATCTGGAAAGGCTTCTTCCGTGATTAATCCAGGGGGTACAGCTATCTATCCTCCAGAGTCGGATATGGTGAGTGCATTAATCGAGGCAGTGTCACCACCTGCGGGGGAAAAGTTACAGATGGATTTAAGTGTGTCTAAATCCATCGAAGAAACAGTATTAATAGCCTCAGGGGAGATTTTGACTGCGCCTGCCCCACATTCCCCTACCATAAATTCAGAGGTCTCTTATGCTGTTCAATCGCTACAATCTCTTCAGCTTTTGCAGCCTCTGCATAATCAACCTGGGCTGACATCTTTCCGCATTGATTGTCATGGTGTAGATCTTGAAAGACAAGAGGAAATGGTGGAGGTCAGGAATCCTGGTGCTGTTCAGGCTAGCAGGGATGATAAGATAGCAGCTCTTCAAACTTTGGGACAAAGTTCTAGCGCTTCATATGCTGGAGGGGCGGATATTTTGGAAATCAATTCTGGGATTCAGAAAGGGTCGCAAGATGTGATTCCTGCTAGTAATGAATGGATTACAGTTAGTTGTGACGAATCCATTATGGAGTATGGTGAGGAGGGAACTCCGATGAACAAACAAAATAAAGAGACTGTCAAATCAAGGGCTCAGAGACAGTATAAAAAGAAGGCTCTGGATAGGCAAGGCGAGACTTCTCTTGAACCTGCCAAATCTGTGACAACCAGCAGCCCACTTCGAAAGTGGGTCACAAAGAAGGGCGAGGTGAAGAGAATGATCTCGCGTTTATCCGGTTCAAGTCCCGAGCTGCTCCCTCCAACTACTCAGGTCTTCCCAGTTCCCTCAGTAGCAGAGAGGGGGCAAGGTAACAATTCTGCTGGTGCCAGTAGTAAAGATACCAGGGATATTAGTAGCCAGAGACGATCATTGATGCTTCCCTCCTTAATACCCTCTCCAGATGTGTTAGCAATTCAAGCAAATCAAGAAGATCCGACGGACCAGACTGATGGCTCTAGCCAACCAGCTGAACAAACCTCGCTGCAAGAAATTCTTAAGATACTACAAACAGAGAGGGCAGAAGCTCAGGCGTACTACGCTCAGGCTAGAGCTGATAGCTCTGCCATTAGGCTTACTTTGTCAGTGGTGAAAAATCAGATAGCTTCTATCACTTCTGATATCACTGAGCTTCAGCAGAGGGTAGCTGATACCGAAGATCACATGAACCAAACAGTGAAACGCACGGATACACATGAAACTCAAATAAGATCTATGCAGATGAAGGTCGAAGATCTGGAAAATCGACAACGACGCAATAATTTGCGAGTGTTTGGGGTACCAGAAGGAACGGAAGGGACGGATTGCCGAACATATGTTGTTAGTCTGTTTCAGAAGTCTTTCCCAGATTTGGCGGACTGGGATTGGGATAGCCAAATCCAACGGGCTCATAGACTACCATTGATTACTAATAAACCCCCTGGCCGTTTTCCTAGACCCATTTTAATCTGTCTAGGCAATTTTTTACTACGCCAAGCGATTTCCATCAAAGCCAGGCCTACTACTCCAGTACGCACGGAGTGTTTCTCAATGTTTGTCAGATCTGACTTTTGTAAGGACACTATGGATCGTCGTTGGAGACTTCGGCAGCTCATTGATCCCCTGAAGGCAGCTGGGGCACAGGTTTATCTTCAGGAGCCTGGGCGTCTAAAAATAATAAAGGATGGCTACACTAAGATGGTATTCTCAGAGCAGGAGGCTCAGGAAGTTTTGAAGTCTTGGCGACAGGAGCCTGGGAAATAACTTGAATGTTTGTGTGTATTTTCTCTCTCCTTTTTGGTAGAGTTATTTGGAGACGGCAATTTTCGTTTTGCATATTTTTTTGCCATTCCACATGCCTGCATGCTTTGGGGGAAAACACCCCCTTTTCTTTTTTTTTCTTTACCATTGGGCCACTCTGCAGCTGAACTTCCTAAAATGCTGTCTGGTAGACAGTAATGAGGGGGGTGATTCCTTTCTTAAGATACGGGGTGGGTGAGAAGGGGGGGTTTGGGGAGAGGGTTGTTGGTCACAGGGCAAAAGCAAGGGATTCAAACAGATCATTTTTTTCTTTAGGGGGAGTGGTTTTTGGATGGGTTTTAAGGAAATTTGTACAAAATGAATGTGTTATAAAATGGCAGTGATCAAATTCTTATGTTGGAATGTATCTGGGCTGAACGCTACTCGTAAACGTCAACTTGTTCGCGAAGAGTTAAAAATGTATCGTCCTCATTTTGTTTTGATAACAGAAACTCATATAGCATTTAAAGATCGGACATTACTTAATCAATTAGGTTATAATACAGTCGTTTGCTCATCTCAAACTGTGTCAATAAGGGGGGTGGCTATACTAGCTAGCAAATGTTTGCAGTATAAAATTGACCGGGTTATGGCCGATGTGAGGGGAAGGTGGGCTATTGCCCAATTAGTGGTTTATGGTACTTAATATGTTTTAGCAGTGATCTATGGGCCTAATATAGACGACCCTGCGTTTTTTAACATGCTCATGCTTAATTTACTCGAATTTCAGGGATCATTAATAGGTATGGGAGATTTCAATTGTATTATGAATCAAATGTTAGACACAACTTCTCGACGTTCTTCTGTAAGGATGTTGAAAGTACGGAACTCAATATTGGAACTTGCAAGGTTGCACGATATACAAGACGTTTGGAGAGTTTTACATCCAGACTCCCCGGGCTTTACATTTTATTCTTGCCCACATAGACAATACTCGAGGCTGGATATGGCGTGGGCTAGTAGTGCAGTCTTGAATACAGCAAAGATGGAGATCTGTCCTAAGATTACTTCAGATCATAATCCAATTTTATTAATAATTCAACCGACAACAGCTGCTAAGACAGGTCGACTTTTCTCCTTTCCACATTATTTACTATCTGATGGCCAGTATATTCTATATGTGGGGAAACTCTTGGCTGAATTTCTGAGTTTTAATCTTGGCACTGCTTCTTTTTATATGATTTGGGACTCTATGAAGGCCTTCATCAGAGGTATTACTCAGCAATTTATATTATCTAAGAATAAAGCTAAAGAGGCTGTCGTTAAGGCGGCCCTTGGAACTTTAACTGGTTTGGAGCTTTCTCATGCTCAATCTGTTGGAAGACAGGATGAGGACCAATTTTCAATCTATTCTAAACTAGTAGAAGTAAAGGAGAAGGCATAGGGATTATTAAGGAAAGGGCGGCAGTTATCTTCAATAAATTTCGTGCTGAACAGTACGAATACAGCGAACAAGTGGGGAGAGTACTAGCTTATAAAATTGCTGATAAAAAATCTAAAAGCAGGATTGGTGAGATTAAAGGGGCGGACAAGGTGAGTCACACTGGAGCTAGGGCGATCTTGGAGCAATTTGCTCTTTTTTATGAAGATTTATATGCTCCTTTAAACATGGTTGATCTAGGGGAGGTTACTCGATATCTCAATAAAGCTCAAATATCATCGTTAAGAGCCCAGGAGGCCGTCCAATTGGAACAAGAGATATTGGTAGAGGATATATGGTCAGCCTTGGCATCTCTCCCCATGGGTAAGGCTACGGGGGAAGACCAGATCCCGATTGAATTCTATAAAGTGTTCAAAAATATCCTAACCCCATTGTTTGTATGAGTTATTAAGGAAATAGGAGAAACAGGCACGGTTCCTCCCTCCTGGGATAATACAAATATGTTTTTATTTTTAAAGAAGAACAAGCCACCTGCAGCTTGTGGTTCGTACCGTCCGATCTCACTTATTAATGCTGATGCCAAATGGTTCGCGAAGATTTTGGCTAATCGTCTCTCCCCATTTATGGGAAAATTGGTTTCGGAGCAGCAGCAGCATGGTTTTATTAAAGGAAGAGATACGACTACTCATATTAACACAGCCATTATGGCATTTGATTTGGCTGAGCAAACTAATGTTAAATTAGGAATGATACTTTTGGATGCAGAAAAAGCGTTCGATCGGGTGGCTTGGGCCTATTTATGGCCCACCCTCTCAGCAATGGGAATCTCTGATCGTTTTTAGGTCTCGCCTACGCAGCGCGCATGCGCTGCATAGGGGGAACCTCTTGGAATCGATCTGCTTTTGTCCCCAAAAACGTGCACGCGTTGCATTGCTTTCAATGGCAACGCGTGCACGTTTGGCGATTCCCTTGCGGGAGTGAGCTTTGGCAACATCTGTTTGTAATTAACTTCCAAACAGATGGTGCCCAAGGCTCGCTCCCGCAAGGGAATCGCTGTGTGTTCTCTTGGCCGCACTCCCCCACCCCTCCCACTTGTTAACCCGGAGTACTGTTTCACTTTCGCGGCCGCGGGGCCGCGCTTGTGTTTAATGCTGTAGTTCCGCTCTCATGCAGTTGCTGTAGTTCCGCTCTCGTGCGTGGTGCCCGGGGTTTGAAGCACGGCCCGGCTGGTGCCGCTCCCCTTTAAGAGCGCGACACTGGGAGCTGACTGTGCCTGCACGGTGCCTCCCCGCACCCCTCCCGAGCGTACACTCAGCTGCTTCACGGGCAGCCTGAAGCCCTGCATTGTTCGCCCTTGGAAGTGCGCTGCGGCCGGGCCGAGGGGAAGCAGCGTCCCCCGCGCCCAGGGGCGCCCTCGCTGCTTTGTTAATGGGACAATGTTTTCACGTTGCAGATGGCCGAGAGCTAGCGCCGTACATTCGGGACCACGATGGCCCAGTTTCCCACAGCCATGAATGGTAAGCAGTCTTGTTCTCCTGCATTAACTGTTGTGCTCTTTGTTGGGACAGGAAGACCCCTGTCAGCGCTGGCTTCCGATATTTGTATGTGCTGCACGGGTCAGGGGATGCTTTTGTTGCTAAAGATTGCTGTTGTCAACTTGTTATGCACGGCACCTGTGACATATGGCTACCATGAATTTGCTCAGCGTCCATTGGTGATTTTGGAAATTTCAACACACACATGCCAGAGTCACGCAGAGGTGTTTTGTCGGCACCATTGCTGTTTAACTTTCTGTGAAATGCTTCATTTATTTACAGTATACAGATGGTCTGTGATTAAAGCAACTCGTTGATGGTAGAATATAAACCGTACTGGACAAACACCACAGAACCAACAATTAAAGCTCCTTTGAAGTACTCAATTAAAAGCATTCGGAATTTACTCCTAAAAGATGACTTATTTTAAATTAAACTTGTATGTGGAATGTTGAGAATCTGACCCCAAATTTTTTTTTTTTTCTGACGTGCAGTGAAAAGCAGTTTCCTTGTTGTTGGCACAGTGGGAAATCCTGCTCTCTTTCTGCGCAGTCATAACACGGCGAAGGGAAAGATAAACTTTACAGGGCCTGTTATTACAAAGTCCTGTTGACCGAAGGCAGCAGTGTTCTGGTGCTGCTCTGCTGTCTGCAATCCAGGTTATTGCTGCTGCACCACTCAGCGATGCACTCTGTTTTGTGTAGATATATTGTATGGCTAAGCATTACTTGAAAGAGGAAAACTGTTTAACATTATCAATTACCCTCATTACATAAGTGCGAGGTAGCGTTCACCTTGTAATTATAGGGTTAGAAATAAATCCTAGCTCTCTGAGTTTGAAGTGTGCCAAATCTTTTATTTTCCAGGCTTTTAATTAGCAGTAGTCCGGGCATGCACATGCCAAGTATTCTGTGATTTGTCTGAAAGGCCTGTACTGAGGGCCAGTGGCCGGGGAGGGCTTCTGCCTGTCGTGCAGTTCGTAAATGAAACCAAAACCTACGTCCCTGTTAAGAGAAAACAAGTAGAGATGGGTGGATGCAGAATTCGTCTCAAACGCAGACTGCCATTATAGACATGGACCGACTGTAAGCAAATCAGTCCGGCCCCGCTCCCAAAAGAAACCGTGCCCCCCAAACTTTACACAGTGTCCCCTCGGTATTGCCGTGAAGCAACCTCAGGCATGCTTCCGCCTTGGTGGGCCTTGGCGGTGAAGCTCATCTTGAGACAAATGACAGTAACTTCTGTTTCTGTCAGAACTACGAGAAAGAGGGTCAGCCTGGGTTTGTAGAAAGAAGGGATCACAGCAAGTCATATTGCTGAATAAACATCATTTCAGAGCCTCTGTGAACCTGACACCCAGCATAAACGTTGCAGATGCACCGTATAAAGGCATTCTTACTCATCGTCTTTAAAAGCCTAGTACTATTTTGTGAATCCTTCAGATCTGCTATGTAGTTTGTTTTTCATTTCATAGAAAAAACTCATTTGAAAACTACACTATTTCATTTAGATATATACATAATTCCGGTGACGTAATTTTCCTTAATTTGGGTGCCAGACACCGTATCCTTCATATGGTTTTTAGACTCTAATCCGTTTCTCTAGGGCTTAGAATTGAAAAATCCAAGACACAGATCTCACTCGGTACTGACATAAAGTGTAATCATTGACTCTAGGGTTGTAAAACAATAGTAGATTGTTTCTCTTGACCTGTCTCAAGGGCCTTGGCTGCATGTTAAGCAATGTTATTAGCTTATTAGTGACCCAGCGTTCACCTTCCTATACCACCCTTCCTTGCTGCTTGAATCTCTCTTCAATTGCTGATGTACTTATTGCCAGTGCTTTTAATGAACTTTCTGTTCTCAACGTGATTTGAGAGCATTTTTATATGAGTACTTTCCGACTGCTTTCTGGGGAATTTCATTTGACTGTTCTGCTTCCAGTATTGTCTTAGTGTGACCACCATGGACAATATTGTGTGCTCTTTAGCTGCCTGTATAGCTTGGCTTGGGTTACGCATGGCTGTAAATTGCTTTCCTAAGTTTAAAACCAGTGGTTTGACCTACCTTTTGTTGTTTTTGGGTACTAGACTAGTTGAGATCACTAAACTCTGCATGGCAAGGCTTAGATAATCCCTAGGTCATATACCCTACAAGTGTTGATTGCACTTCGCCAAACTGGTGCACCAAAGACACATAATAAGTTTGGCATTGGTGACAGAGGCGTTAGACTTCACTTTCTGCTTGGTTCTGGGAGCCTGTTAGACCTGGCACCATTGGCGTGGGTCTCCCTTCCATTTTTCGCTGTTGTCTCATCTGTTTTGCTGGTGTTAGATGCTCTGGGCGCTGTGCCACTGCCATTCAGTGTCACAGCGCGAATGCTCCCTGTGTAAAGATGACATGTGAATTGGTATATCCCTGATTGGCTTATTTGGTTTACCTGTTAGTCCCTAGTAGTGTGGCCTATGTGTGCCCAGGGCTGGTAAACCAAATGCTGCTGGTGGGCCTGCAGCACTGATGTGTGCCACCCACAGAAGCAGCTTGTAAAGTGTGTCTCAGACCTGCCACTGCAGTGTCTGTGTGCAGTCCAGAACTGCCATCTTGGCTGTGAAGTGCACCCACTTTCCAGCCCCTGAACCTTCCCTTGGCATCCTGTAAGTCACCCCTATGGTAGGGTGCATTGTATGTGTAAGGTAGGACATGCCTTGGTGTGTGTAGCATGTCCTGGTAGTGAATTACACCCCATTTCGGTTTTCACTACTGTAAGGCTACCTGTTCCTCATAGGCTAGAATGGGCAGTTTGACTATTACATCCTATAGTCCCAACTGACCCCAGGAACATGGTAGAAAAACGAATTTAGTATGCCTGAGCTCAGAATAATAAAATACATCTTTTAGTGAAGTTTATTTTTATATTCTGTGTTTGAAAATACCACTTTTAGAAAGTAGGTATTTTCTTGCCTAAGCCTTCCAGTGTGCTCTGCTGTTATGTGTATTGGCTGTCTGGTTTTGGAGGGGCAGGGCAGGCTGAGTCAGACCTGGGTTGAATAGAGAGATCTGCATTTAGAGTATGGGGAGGGGTGGCTCCTTGACCTGAATAGGGCTGTGCCTGGCAAGGTGAATGCTGGCTCCACCTCCTACTGTGTGTCTGCTAGCAGACCCCCTCTTTCTGAAAGGAAGGATGCAGCCTGGTAAACAAAGTGCTCCAGGTCTGAGCAGAACTGGTTCTGGCTAGGTTCAGTGACTTGTAGCTTCTGAGAACAAAGACTTTTGGGGTATAAATATCTGTGCTCAAACCCCTACAATTTGTATTGCCCTTGGATCTGGAGAGGAAACTCTGTCCGTGCCACTGGAGGAATCTGCAGGAAGTGACTGTCCCTGTGCTTGTGTTCTGTTTCTTGCACTGGCCTGCAGCAGTGACCACTGGACCTTGAAGAAGAGGAAAAGGAACTTTTGAGAGAACTTTTATTTTTGTTACAAGCCATTACCCAAGGGCTAGGAAAAGAGCTAGCCTCCTGCTGGAGTCTCAGGCACATCAGACTCCACCACCAACCTCCTGCTCCCTCCCTGCGAGGACTGCTATCTGCTGATGAGGCTCCTGTGAGTTCCAGGGCCTCTAGTTTGCTTCAGAGAAAAGAGTGTTGGAAATCGACGCTAACGCACCTTTACGAGCCGCTGCAGTCGAGAGCGCTGGGAAAATCATCGCGCCGCTGCCGCTAAGAGCTCGCAACACGAAACCATCGCTAACGCCCCTTTGCGAGCCGCTGCAGCCGAGACGCGCTGGAAAAATCATCGCGCTGCTGTCGCGCGCGCTCGCAACCCCTAAAGAAATCATCGCTTCAAGACATCGCATTGCGGACGCCGTGCGTCCGCCACTTTGATCGCATCGCACCGAATTTCGTCGCTCCCTCGCGGAGCGTCTTCTCTTCGCATCGCAACACTATCGCCCAACGCAACAGGATCGTCGCATCGACTTCTCCCTCGCGGTAAGAAAGTCATCGCATCGGCGGTCCAGCGTGCAAAAGTTTGTTGCATCGTCCCCGCACGCATCCCGCAGATCGGCGCATCATCCTCCCTTGCGGCAAGGATTTCAACGCATCGCTGGCCTCGCGTGCAGAGAATCATCGCTACAGCTTATTTGCGACATTTTGTTGGTTTTGCTACTAAACCCAGGTACTTTGTGAGAGAAAGGGTCGCAGCGACCACTGCTTTGAATTTGAACCTTATTTTTGCAACCTTTGAACTATTTTTTGACAGTCCTTCAACAGCAATCCTATTTTTGACAGTATTGTGGCTTTGACAGTTATTGGTCTTGTGATAAGTCTATATATATATAAAGATACTTATTTTTTATAACTACTTGTGTGGTGTCCCTTTGTAGTGTGCCTCACTGTATTACTGTGTATGGTCATAAATGCTTCACACACTGCCTCTGAGATAAGCCTACCTGCTCGTGCTACGTTACCACAGGGTTGAGCAGGGGTATCAAGGAGGGTAGCCCTCTTACTCTGACTTAGGAAGAAGGGTCCCTACTTGGACAGTGGCCAGCCATTGCCAACTAGAGACCCCCATTTCTAACAGAGCCCATCAGTACTGGTCAACCACAGTGTGCAGTACTGGTGAGCCACCAAGACCAACCAAGCGGCGTGGACTATCAATAGAAAGCTAATGACTTTACGCGCAGCCGAGCAGTGAGATGTGCTGCGCAGTCTCCGTCTCGCGCGTCTCTCACTGACCCCCTGCCCCAAAATGTCTTTTAATTCACCCTTCATTGCCCACCTCTCGTTCCTTCCTGGCCCCACCTCCTGAGTCCTATCTTCCTCAACCCGCCTGTTCCTTCCCCAGCCCCATATATTTCCTCTCTCTCCTCATGCTTTATATTAATTCCCTTCCCACCAGTGGCGCTCTCCCCCATACTCCTTTCCTCTCATTCACAGCATCTCTCCCTCTTCAGCCCGCCCTCCTTCCCGTCAGTGGCATCCTGTCCCCTCCTTACCACATATCCGTCCCTTCACCTCTCTTTCGCCTTAGCCCGCTCCCTACCCTCAGTAGAATCCTTTCTTCCTCCTCAAGACAACTTCTTCCCTCCTACTCTTCGTCTCTCTCCCTCTTCATCCCGCCCCTTCCCTCCCGTTACTCCTCTCTCCCTCTCTGTCACATCTTCCCTCCCAGACCAGCCTGCCTCTCTCCCTCCTGATCTCACGCCCCTTCACTCCCTGTCTCAGTGCACTATGATAAAAAAAAAAAGCATTGGCATAGCCAATAGGTCTTGCTTTTGGGACCTTATAAGTATTTAGTTATGCAGCACAATATCCTTGGTGCAACAACATTAACTGTTGCATGGTTAAACACTTATAAGGTCCCAAAGGCGATACCTATTGGCTATGCCAATGCTTGTTTGACATGGGTAAGAGCGCTTTATCACTCACCCCAGGCTAAATTAAGCTATGAGGGTCTATTCTCTAGGGCTTTTCGGATAAATAGGGGTACAAGACAGGGGTGCCCTTTATCCCCCCTGTTGTTTGCTTTATATCTTGAACCTTTTATCCGAATACTTATGATGAATGAGGGCATTCGGCCATTATCCTGTGGACCTAATGAGCTAAAACTTAACGCCTACGCGGATGATATCGCAAATTTTTCGATAGATCCAGCCCAGTCTGTAGAATTAATTAATCAAAAGGCTAATAGATTTGGCATCTTCTCTGGTTATAAATTGAATATTGATAAGACTCAGATTCTGCTGAATTATTCACCAGAAAGCCCCATAATGGGACACTGCCCAGAAACTACATATCTAGGTGTTCATGTCACTCCTCAGATCCAAAGCATTATTAAATTAAACTATGAAGCGTTGTTGACTGATACTGCTAGGAAACTTAAGAATTGGCACAAGCTTCCTATTAGTATTATTGGACGATGTAATATTGTCAAAATGACAATCCTTCCTAGGTTTCTTTACTTATTTAGGTCTATTCCTTTGAAACTTCCGAATTTGTTTTTTAAGAAATTAGATGGTATAGTAGGTAGTTTTATTTGGGGGCATAGGCGGGCACGTCGAGCCATTAAGTTTTTAAAATATCCATTCAATCAAGGCGGCCTAGCACTCCCTGACTTTAAATTATACTGTTGGGCTTCATTTACGAGCAGACTCCGTAGTCTCTTTTCCAATAAGGACCAAGATTTTAGCCATAGGCTTTTGCTAAATCAAGCTATGGTTTGGCGAGACATATCTACCACATATTCTGTACCGACCTATTTTACTAAGTTCCCGCTTTGGGATAATCCACTTCTTCCAGATATATTTCGGGATAGTATAGTCAAACATTGGGCCAGTCTTGGGATAGCCAAACTGGAGGATTTGTATGATTTGGAGGGTTTTCGTACTTTTCAAGATCTGGAAGATTTCTTTTCTATTCCACGCCAGCATTACTATAAGTACTTCCAACTCGGGGATTATTTTCTGAGATCACAAGGACTCAGGGCGGTGGAATTCCACCAATTATTGACCTTTTTACATGAACCCCCTCAGGGAAAATTAATCAGCACTGCGTAGCAAATATTTAGTCAGGAAAGATTGGATCCTATGGACCTCTTAGCTGAGAAATGGAGTGTAATGCTTGCGGAGGAAATATCTGGCACAACCCTAGAGGCCAGCACTTACTACAGCAAAAGAGGCAGTATGGTCTATTAATTTAAGGCTTCAACAATTTAAAACTATAAGTATGCTGTATTATACACCTGATAAGGTTGCTAGATGGGGACAAACAACTACTCAGCATTTAAATAATAGGACGAGCTGTCCTAAATGTGGGGAATATGGAGCAAATATTGTTCATATGTTTGCTGAGTGTCCTAGGCTAGCGGCCTTTTGGCAAGAGGTCATGAATGTATTCAGAAATCGACTTGGATTGGAGGTGGCTCTTACTACAACTGAGATAATGCTGGGCTATAGAGACAATGCTAATAGAGTAAAGAGAGCTCTAATAACCATAGTCATAGTTTCTGCCAGATTAGCTATAGCCCGGGCATGGATCTCTCCAAACCTATGTAATGTAATGGAGTGGTGGGGTATTTTTACTGAACTTTTCGAGCGTGAAAAAGCTTTGGCTAAGGTCAGAGGTCTTAAGGCACTACGGAAGTTTAATGCTATTTGGCATGGTATGATTCAGGATTAATGTGTTAATTATTTTTATGTGTTGTTTTTCACTGCCTATTACTTAATCAATTTTCTTTTATTCTTATTTGTTTGATTTTGTCTTTTTTGTACAATTACTATCCCCCTAGAAAAACGAAATGTATATGAAGGAGTATGTAATAGGTTATCTTTTTTTGTCTGTATATCTTGTCTGAATCCTTTGCAAAAATAAAAATATTTTTAAAAAAATGAAATTAACACAATTTTTCTTTCTGATCTGCTGTGAGCATACAACTTTGGGTCCATCAAATCATACTGCAACAGAGCATTGCATAAAGTGTAGTCAAAGGTTTTGTGCATTACCACAAGTGATTTTTATATCTAGAATGGCCACTCTTCGAACCTCCACTAACAATTCATGGACAGTTGGAGCAGTGTCTTCATTTAACCATTTACAAAACCTTATACTAGTTAACAGTGTAGTATAGAACAATAACTGATGTGCTGTCTTCTTTAATCCAGTGTTTAACTCATGAATCCGGAAAGTAATTAGAATGCACCAAACTCAGGGCCAAATGTACGTAGCTTAGGGTTTGCGATTACCAAATAGCAAATTTTTGTGATTCGCTATTTGGTAATGCAAAGACTCATGTATGAAAGTGTGTTCAACACATTTGGCAATTCCCAGTGGGTCGCAAATAGACCTACCTGATGAATATTAATGAGTTACGTCTCGGTTTGCGACCCATTGGGAATCCTAAAAATCACAGGGACGTTGGCCTTCTGGGGTCAGCAGACCACCATGTCTATGGTTGCTTACAATAAAGCTTTTTTTTAAAAATGCAGCCCGTTTTCCTTATAGGAAAATGAGATGCGTTTCAAAAAGAAAAATGAAAATTTTATTTTCATTTTTTTTTAGAGTAGGCAGTGGTCCCTGGGACCACTGTCTCTTCTTAAAAATGTTTTTATAACCATTCACAAAGAGAAAGGGTTCCCTTAGGGGCCCCTTCCCATCTGTGAATGCTTTACCACCAACTTTAAGTTGGTAGCAATATGTGAATGTTTTGCAACCGCATTTTGGTCGCCACTGTGATTTGGTATTAGGAAAAAAACACCCTAAACACGCCCCTTCCTAATACCGAATTGCAAACCCAATTTGCGATTCAGTAATAGGTTACCGAATTGAAAAAATTGGGCCTTTGTGCATTAAAAAATTCTTTTTTGCAGTTGCATGTTGCCCGATTCTGTGAAACAGGGCCGTTTGTGACCCCAAAAAAGCTTTGTACATCTGGCCCCTAGTTCCTCTCTTGAGTATTTTTCGAATTGTCTAACTCACAGTATATCAGAATGGATGAAGCTTGTGGTAACGACAGAACATATGAATATCATCTACCTCTTTCAGCCCACACTTAGCATACTCACTGGTGAGTTGTGTGCAGATGTAATAGTTTATTTGGGCCCGGATTATGAGTCTGGCAGTCCGAGGACCGCCAGACTCGTGGAGGCACGGCCGTGGCGGTGCGGCCACCGCCGAACCGGTGCCCTGACCGCCCAATGACAACTAGGAGAGTCGGACCGCCATTGCTGCATGGATGCTGTCAGGGAACCACAGTTACCTGGCTGTGGCGCGGCGATGTAGAGGGAGCAGTATGCTTGGTGGGACCACTGTGGTCTAGCCAAGCATATTACGAGTTTCCTCTCCGCCACGGTTTTCATGGCGGTTCCTCTTCCATGAAAACCATGGCGGAGAGGAAACAAAGTGGACCCTATTGGGCCCCCTGTTGGCCATGTGCACGAGGGTGCATGCAAAGGGCACAACATGTGCCCCCCTGTGTGCATGTACCTCATTTCCTGCACAGCATGGAGTTTATAGTCCATGCCGTGCAGGAACTGTTTTTGGCGTTGCCATTGCGGTGCCCATTTACAGAGGCACTGCCGTGGGAACACCAAAAACAGCCCGCAAGACACGAGGAAACTCGTAATCTGTCGGGTGGCGCGAACACCGGGTTTGGCGTTGCGGGAGCAGGCTGCCAGTATGGCGGACTGCTCCCATACCACCGAACTAGTAATTGGGCCCTTGGTGTCCAGTATAACCTGAAAACTGTGAAAAAGTGGTTTCTTTTCAAATTCAGCTGCACAATCAACTTTGGGTGGAGTGTCAATAGATACTGGCTATATATGAGCTTCTTAAAGACTTGGCAATCTGTCCGTCCAGATTTACTCCTGTGGTTCCGTTCTGGTTTCTGTTATTTCCTTTAATAATTGTTAGCACACCTATAGCTCCTTCTTTTCACTACCCAAATTAATTTGGTTTTCAACCGTTGTGGTGTGCAAGAAGGAGTCTTCTATCCAAATCTCCTGCTAGTAGTATTTACATCAATTAAGTTCTCCAATTGCAACTGCTGTAAGGTCGTCCCTGATTTGATTTTCCCCTCCATCTGTAGATCTGCAATAATTCATATATTGGTTAATTCTAAAGGGTGCTAATCCCGTCTCTCAAACAATCAGGAGTTCCTGCAGGGTTGGAGTAAACCATAGCATGGTGTACCCAGAAGTTTCAGCACCACACACCAGGCCTTAGGAGATGTTTGTAATACCTTCAACTTGATATTTAAGAAAAATTTGGGCGCAGCAAATGTGTATACAATTCCCCTTTATGACTCAGGTGCTTACATGGACAACAGACAATACGGAGGTTCCATCTCATATCGGGAGGAGATGAGTGACCGAAATTGTTTTATCATAAATGCACAACAATATAAATGTAGGTTTGAAGCACCCATCCTCCCTTTTTCAGAGCTTGGGGTAATTTTTTCCAGCCCGTCTTATGTCTTTTGTCCCTCCCCATAAAAATGAATTGAGCATTGCTTGTGTTTTCTGCAGTTCTTTATTAGCAAACTTGCGAAGAATTGTTTTCTTCAATTTGATTTTTCTCTGCCTACGAGAGCAAAGAGGATACCTTTACATCGTCTGAGCTCAGACTTGGCTTTGGTGGAAACCCTCTTCAAATTAATTTGTTCATCCATGTCTAATTAAGGTAAAATTGTAGCGCCTAAATCTTTTTTTATCACTGTCAGACTTATAAACACTATTCCAACTCACGGTCTCATATTTTACTTTATCCATTAAGTACCCTGAGATGTTACAGAAGGTTTCAATGCTCTCTTCTGATATTTTCTTTCTGGGCAAGATAGGAAGAAGATGTCTATATCATCTGGATGCAGCACGATCGGTCGTTGTATCATATTTCTGATATAAAAAATAGGCATCAGTTCCAATTTTACTCTTAAACTTTGAGGCTAAGGTTCAATATCTACATTACAAAGAAGCAGTTCTTTGCTCAGTAGGGTGCTTCATGGGGGCTGAGAGAGACGGCTTCGCTGTGGGAATAAAAGATGCAGGGGGATATTCTCAAGAACGTGTGATAACCACCGCAAATTTAGCTTAACGCAACTTTGCATATCGCAGTCTATCACGGGAAAACAACGCCGTGTTAACGTAGTATTCTCAACCTGGCGGCACCATGCGATAGTCCCACGATAACGCGTCAAATGTCCTCGTTAAAATCAACGCGACGCCGCAAAAATGCGAAACACGAACGCGAATAAAGTTGCGATGAGGCCAACCGCGATACAAAAATCAGCGATAACCAGCGACAGGCCTGCAATTCCCACGCGTCATGCGGGAGAATGCACCATAAAAGCAGAACAAGAAAAAAACACACGAAAAACAATAAAAACTGCGTAGCAACATGGATGCACCCGGAACGAGTGCCCAGGTCAACGCGAACCCCACAAGCCCCACAGACCACCAGCAAGGACCCTCGGGTTCAGGGCAGGCCAAGGAGAAGAGGAAGACGGGGCACAGTCCGCATGACAACCGGATCGTCGTCACGGAGGTGACAGAGCACTAACAACAACTGTCCGTCACCTCCACCGTGTCATTGGCAACACAGACGGAAAAATGGCATTCCATTGTGAATGCAGTCGTAGTGTCGAGGAGGCCAAGATGCGCTGGCACGATGTGAAAAGCCAAACCAAGCAGAAACCCGCTGCCAACAGGAAGGCAGCAACGGCGAATGGAGGTGGGAGTCCAGCGCCACAGGAGGAGCTGGAGCAAATGGTGGCCACAGTTATCAGTGCGGAGACGGTGCAAGGAGTCGGGAGTCCGGACACAGCACGACATGACCTGACACAACATCAACAGGGTGAGTAACGAACAGGCACTGGGGGGACGGGCACAATGGCACACATGCACAACGACGTGTAGCACACCGCACACCCACAATGACCCTGGGTCATGTCCCTGATCCCCGTGGCACACTGCAGCACACATACAAACATCAAGTAGGCCCCCGTCCACCATGTGCCCAAAGATGTCACACCCCACACATCACCAATTCCACGACACACACATGCACCCGTGCGAAAACAGCAAAGATGCGCATGTGAGAGCCACACTGACAATGCAAGTGACACCACATGACGAGCAGCATGGCTGGAGTACAATCACCATGACATTGTGCACGCCACGAGACTGAGGTGGCTGAGTGTGGACCACGTCCGGAAAGGAGCAGGTCACACTCTGACACATCCACGTGCACAAACAACCACTGACGTCAACAATACATCTGTAGACAAACAATGCACAAGAGTACAAAAACCGTCCAAGAGCACAAATGACCCAAGTCACCAACATCACAGCACCTTAAAAGCACAAAAGTCAAAGGCACACTGCCTCCAAGGGATAAGGGGCAGCAAAATCACAGCTGCAGGTGCGACCCTCCCACAATGCAGCACACACACATAGCAATGACAGCACATCCACATGGACGACAATGTGGTACACAGTGCAACACACACACTGCAGAACAGAGGACACAACTGGGTCCGCCTGTGCGTACAAAATGGCCAATCACATCTGACATAGCAGGGAACTGTGAGATGAAAATGTACGTGTACAACCTCACCTACGTCATGTAGTCCAAATGTCCACTGTCCCGCATCAAATAGTCCGCTCCTCCCAAACAGTCACAATGTACATTGTCATGCAGTCTGTATGTAAACCTGAATAATGCGTGAACATACATGCCAACACAATGTCAACAAGCATCTCCCCTTCACATTGCAGAGGGACAAACAACACCTCCAGCCGAGCAGACCAGACAACTCTACAGTGATTCCGAAGAGGACCTCCACACTTCCGACGCCCTACAACAGTCCATGGACATCTTCGGGCAATCGACCTCCAGGAGCAGGGCAGCCCAGCTGCATCGAGGATACCCCACCCCCTGCACAGACAACACAGCTGGACGCACGCACCACCACGGCTGGCTCCCAGCAGCCCACCGAAGCACACATCGCATTTCAAGGCCAGGAGTCAGACTGCCAGAAGGGGGTGTCCGACCAGGTGCGGGTGGGGTCCCACCTCATGGAAGCCGAACTAGATCACATACGTGGGTGTCTAAGTCCCATCAGGGACCACCTACACTCCCCAAAGGAGACCCACACTGCGACAGAGACACCTGCATTTGCACATTTCCAGGACTGACCACACCCAGAGCCACGGGATAATCATCCACACCCCCACGCTGGACTGGCGCACGCCGGCCGAGTCCACTCCCCTTACGTATTGAGTGGGGGACGACAAAGCTACATGTGCAATGTCCCACACTCTGCCTGCGGTGACATGGCTGCGTCCTCTGCACACGGCACAATGTGATGTTGTAGGGCCGTGGCCCGAATGCATACATCATGAGCACACGGACACACTCATAGAGCTCTTGAACTGGCCACGGGCACGTGCGCCCGACACCTTTATTGGCATGGTCACATGTACAGTGACGCATGTGCTGGATGTGTGTGGGGTGAGTGTCAGGGAGTCGTCGGTGCTGGCAACAACTTGAACAGTGATCACAATTTAAGCAGAAACAGAAAACACCAGCATTACTGAAACAACTGTGAAGCATCATTGTGGTAGCCAGAGAGAGTACAGTGTTCACCCAACATGCAAGCAGAATGCTCCTTGATTCATTGTGCACTGAGTAAGTGGCACCTGAAGGGCTGAGCAGGGTATCAAGCTGATGATGGCACCCACGACAGGTGTGAGCAACTCTTACAGTCTGGCAGTAAGACACCTCCGACTCTGGCACCTGTTGTTTGGAGTTGGTCCTGGCGGTGGTGGCGTGTGCATCCTGCGGTGATGCGATGTCCGGGCAGGACAGGACTCGATTTGATGTGTGAGCCCAGGTGGACCGCACCTGAGGCCGGAGGCAGCGGACAGCGCAGGGCCACAGACACATGGCGTTGATGCCCCCCAGGCCATCGGAACAGAGGCCATCCGACATGCCCTTAGACTGGGGCCATGATTTGAGCTGCACAGAGTTAGTGGCCCCGGATGTACTGCGGCCGGCACAGGCCCACCGCCGCGGGACAGTGACTTGCGGTGCAGTGAGATAGGGCCACGCTAGGTGAGCGGGTCCTCGTCGATGTCGAAGGTGAATGTCACTGAGGTTTGCGGGGGACAGTGGAAGGGGTCCTCCAGGGCATGATGCAGAGGGCAGAAGCCGGCCGGAAGCGGCAAATGGAAGAGTGGAATGCTACAGCCTCGTTTTGGCCACATAGTCAGTATCACCGACACGATGATGAAGACAACCCCCAAGCCATAGACTCAGTCTCCAAGAAGTAAGTGTCCATGGATGGCTGGGAACAGACTTAGTGGCAGCGGAGCTGTAAGGGGATGCAGTCTGCGACGAGGCCAGTACAATGTTATCAGCTCGGCCATAAATGATTCATGACTGAGTTCACAATGTGTGACCTACTCGACCCCTGTGTGGTCCGAAGGCAGCGGGCAGCGCGGGCCAACCGCTGTTCAGCAAGCTCCTCCTGGAACATTAAAACACGGCGTTGAAATGGCATGTGGTGATGACTCGTGGTTGACCGAGGCAGTAGCGACAGAGCTGAGCGGGTGTTTAGCCAGCGACAACGCCGTGTCCTGCCTGGTACGGACTGGATTGGATTTGTGTGAGGCCTGCAGGCCCGCAGTGTAGTCCGAAGGCGTAGTCTTCAAGGGCCCACAGGCACGTGTGGCTGGGATGTCATGCACATACTTTGTGTCACCACATCGAAGGGAGTATAGTGATATAAACGGAGCCATAAAGTGTGTACTCTGCCATTGCATAATCAAGACTCAGTCCCAAATGTGTGACCTACTTGAGCGTAGTGTAGGCCGGAGGCAGCGGTGGAGTACGTAAACGAAAAAGGAGTAAAGCGGGCCTGTGTCGCGGAGGCCGTGATGGTCTGAGGAGGCTGCCAAGGTCGCGGGCTTCGGGCTTGGAGCTTGCGCTGGCACGTGGTGGTCCCTCTTCGACACACGCCGGTGTCGGCAGGTGAGCAATGAGGCCTGGCTGCGCAGGGGCGGGCATGACGGGTTCGGGGACCAGCGGCCCTGGGTGCAGCAGGCACACAGGATCACAGGCCACACCGCTCATGGCGACGGCGTCGGCCTTGTGGCGGGGTGGGTGGCGCCGCCCTGGCAGGCACGTTGGGCATTCCGGAAGAGAACCACGCCCAGGGCTACGCGCTTTTTATTCACACCCCTACGCTGGCCTGGCGTCCTCCGGGCCAGCTCACTCCGCACACGCTTACAGGGGGGGACATCACAAGCTACATTTCTGCGATCTTCCCCACTGGCTGGGGTGACATGGTTGCGTCCACTGTCCACTACACTCCAGACACTAGCAGTGCATGTAGACATGGCTATGTCTGTGGTCTGCATACTGCAGTCTGTCCAGCACATCTCCGCAACACTTGGCATTGTGTACATTCTCATCCATGGGTCACTTACCTCCTTCGCACATGCCTGGTTCCCACCTCTCCCCACATTCCGGTATTGTGTGGCTGAGGTGCCATGCCGTTGATGGCTCATGTACATGGCTAACCAAGGTTGCCACAGTAAGTTGTGCTGTCGTGTCTGGTGGGGGGCATGTTGTTTGGCATGTTGTATGTGATTTTGTGACGTGTGCAGTGCCAGAGTTGTGAGTTGCATGATTGTGGAGTTGAGGTGTGTGGTGTGTTCATTTGGTACTTGCCAACGTGCAGTGCATTTCCATAGGTGCCATCCTGGAAGCGCTGGTTGATGTTGGACTGTCGGAAGATGAAGGGATCATGCACACTGCCTGGGTAGTTGGCTATGACATTGGTGAGGAGTCCCCTGTGGTCCACTATTGCCTGCACGTTGATGTGATGCGTGTGCTTTCTGTTGGGGTATTGTGTGCGGTGTTGGCAGGGGGCACAAGTGGGACAAGTGTGCAGTTGATTGCCCCCGACACGTGCAGGGATTCAGCTATGGCGTATACTCCTTGCTTGGTCTCCAGCTGTTCCTGCGCATTGTGGGGGACGTATGGGTGCTGGGGTCCCTAGCTGGTGAGGGCATCCAGGCCAAGTGTGAGGAACTTGGATGGGGCTGGCTGTGAGACTCCTCCGACTCGGGCGGTTGTTGTTTGGGAGGGTACCAGAGGCCAACAGGTGCAGCACAGCCAGCAGCTTTGTCTGCGGAGGGATGTTGGTTGTCCGCTGTGTTGGTACCGTCAGCCTGTGGGCAATGATGTTCAGGATGCGGAGGATGGTTGTCCTTTTGGGCCTGTAGTGGGTATTGGCATTGTCTGGTGTTAGGTCTGTAGGGCTGGTGTATTTCCTGTATGTCCGCTGTCTTTGTCTGCGCTGCCTCTGTGGTGGTCCGGGGGGGGGGGGCGGGGTGGGTCCGTTGGGGGGGTGGCGGCGGCGGTGGGTGTTGTTGCCCCCTCGGGGCTCCGGGGTGCATGGTGAGTGGCTCCATGGCATCTGTTGTTCTTCCTGTGTGGCTCTGGGCTGGGCTCCCTTTGGTGCAGCTTGTCGTCCGACTTTACACCAGGTCAGAGCTGGTGTTAGTTTCCTGCTGCTAACGCGCCTCATCGCCTGTTTTGTGGTCTTATCGCCGATGTGGCTGGTCGTTGAGAATGTTGAGGTGTGGTGTTGTCGCAGGTTTTTGCTTGGGAACGCCTACTCTGCATCTCATTAGCGTTAGTTGCCGGGGTCATCTGTGGCAATGTTTTTTGCGACTGCTTTCGCAGGTAAACTGGTGTTATGGGCTGATAGCACCAGCTTGTGAATGGGGCGGTAAATTTAGCGCGACTTTGGCTGCGATAAAGTGCTGATAACTCGGCGATAGCTCCTTGAGAGTATGCCCCGCAGACTCTTAGTTGACATAGTGAGCAGCTCGCGGGTAACACAGAGATCACAGCGCGTTCCAAGTAACATATTAACGTAACAGTCGTGTTTTCTTACAGCACCCAGTGTGATATCGAGTCAGCACACCCATTTTATCTCCGTGTGTGGTACATCCATAAGTCCTTTCCTTGGGGCACTTCACGTGGCCTGTGGTTAGGGTCTGGCTGTCATCCTGAAGGATAAAGGACTGAAATAGCATTGATCCCTTGGTCCTGCAGCTGGTTTACGGGTCTATGCGATCAAAAATGTTTTAGAATTGTTTTAACATCGAGATGCAATCGGGCGTGTTTAATACCTTTGAGAAACAAAATTGGTATTTCTGAAGGTTGTGTGTTTTAGCCCAAAAAAACAAATCCATCGTAATTTAGGCATTCCTTGGCAGCCAGTGTACTTAAACGCATGAAATAGGGAATGTCTACATCGCAATACTCTTTCACATGATGCACAGAAGTGGCCCCTTTATCTTGAATGCATCTCAGGTCTTGTCAGCAAATAATACTTGAATGCTTTAACCAGGGCCGGCTTTAGCGCTGGTGGCACCCCCTGCGACAATCATTTTTGGTGCACACACACACCCCATCACCGTCTCCTCGGATTCTCTCACTACCACCGGGCAAAAGTGCTCCTCATCTCTCCAATCATAAGCTATTGATAAACATAGCGCTTAGCGCCCCGTTCACAGGACAGCGCCCAGTGCGGCCGCACCAGTCACATTGCCCTAAATCCAGCCCTGGCTTAAACCTTTGCAGGGAATTCCAGTCCCACATGTATGTTGTTCTGTGCCTCTTGTGTTTTGCCACCAGTGTTTCACCATAGGCGGACTGAAGGCAAAAAGTGCAGCATTGTAAAATTAGATTTAAATTGGGCTCGAGTTCTATTCGCATTTATTTCACATTGACATCTAAGTCTACTCGGCTATCTATCACTGGTGCTACCGATGGTGTCTGGTTCTGCGGCACACACAGGGTTATCTCAAAAGGCGCAGTTTGCAAGCCTGTTTGGTGTCCTACAACGAGCTGGTGCAAAGGGGACTCTTCTAGGGTAGCAGGCAGCCGGCCTTGCTGGGGTGAGAGGTGTTCATGTGTGGTATTTTGCTTTACATTTGCATGACTATGCTGCCTTTTAAGCTTTTATCAGTGCTGTATCTCATGACAATAGCCACATCATTTCTGCTCCTTTGTGGCCATCTGGTATGCGATGAGGCGATTTAACTCTTTAAGGGCAGCGTGCTTGTGGCAGTCATGCTCCGTTCGGTGCTCAGCCAGCATTAGCTAGAACTGTTCTCACTTGTATATCGCTGATATCTTCTATTCGTTTTCTCAGTGCAGTTTCTGCAGATGCCTTCATGCTCCTGCCAGTGCAAATCTGTGTTATTTGCACTAATTGTGATAGGTAGGTTTCAGTTTTTAACTTCACTAACATCATCTTGCGGCCAGCGGCTTGTAGATAGATCTTCATGCATGCAGCAGCCGAATTAGCCCTCCTGTACCACGATTAAATTCCTTGCAGTTATCTAGTCCTCATAACACTTAAGGGAAACAAGCTTCTTGCTAGTTGCTAGCCAAGTGTGTGCAAAATGTACATAATTTGCTTATGCATATTTACCTATAATTACATAAAATGAAGAACTGGCATTTAGGGATGTATATTAGCACAAAATGCGTCTATATTCAAGGATGCATTTTGCTCTATAAAAAAGTGCCCAAAAATAAAATAACCACAAATAACAGTCACCTGGGCTCTGTTGTTTGCACTGGTCCACTGCGGACCGCGAATGGTGCTTAATTAGGCCACGTGGTCCAGTCTTGTTGCTAGAGCGAGCCAAAGATGAGAGGATGAGGGCTGAAAGACAAAAATCAAGTATTAAGCATTATTTATATCTTAATCCGGGGGCCATTTCTACCAACTATCTGCAGAATACTAATAAAAGCTGGGAAAGAATTTTAGTGTTCAGCTTTCGTGCTGGTATAGTGAAATATTTTCTTTGTTCTCCGGCTGAACACCAACCCCAGCTCGACTCTAGAGAATGCCCTTGTACTAATTTGCACAAACAAACTATGGTACATTTTCTCTTCTTTTGTGAATATTCTAAAATGTATACCAAAAAATTCATCATACCATTTTTGAGGGTTAGGAATCTACGGGTTTGCATGCAAGCATATCATTTTTTACTGGCTATACCGGATGACGAAACGTGTGGACATGTGACTCTATTTCTCAAAGCTGCAGTCCGCTCCAGGAGGCCGATGTTTTTAGATTAAATTTAGTAGATTAATGAATTAGTACATGACTCTGCCTTAATCGTGGTTTTGCTCATCCCAGCCTGTTTTTATTCAGATTGTTGACCATTAATTTACTAAACCTGATGATTTTATGTAATTTATCTGCGTGCTTTAAATAATCTGCATGGATTCTATTGCTATTTTGCACATCTTGCATGCTTTTATGGCTGTTTTCAGCAAAATAAAGAGAATTCTGATTCTGGTCGCCATCCTATTCAAAGGAACACGATCTTCACTTGTTCTATCAAAACTGGTTATAGTGTTTCAAAAATGTGGGTTTCCAGCTGATAGAGTGCAAGTGATTCTCCAGTGTATTGCCCCATGAAAGCTCATTAAAATCAAAGGAGCTATGGCTGATCTGGTCACTGTGCTGCAGCATTTAATTGAGCAAGTGGTGCTTTAGAAGGGTGCAGCATTACTCTGTGCCCTGGAAAGTATTCTGACATAACTGAAGCAGGTTGGCACATCTCAACGCCTGTTTACATATATACCGTTAGTATGCTTAAGGAACTCCAGTCACATACTGCTGCTTCAGAAAAAGTGCATGAATTAGTGTTATCTTCGGTTGAAGAGTACACACCCCCTTCCAGTATGGTTTAACCTTCAGTGAACTCGAGACAGAAATAAGCAATAGTAGTTTAATACCAACTTGCCAATCTCTGCCTTTTGAATGGACTCTAAAGCAATAGTTCAGTTAACCTCAAGCAAGAAAATATAACACCTAGGATAAGTGATAGGGACGCTGGTTCAAAATGCAAATATGACAGGGGTTCTTTTTAGGTTGAGCCTGCTAGACAGTGCATTGTTGTCTGTGCATCGCTGTCTGTTGAGAGGCATATAGAGGCTTACCAACAACATAGATGGGCTTGGAGTCCACCCACTGCCAATTGGTTGGCTTGCCTTGTCACTCCCATTTGCCTGCTTCTTATTCGTGTCCCAGCTTGTTAACTTGGTGTTTGCCTCTGCTATGGAGCATTGCCTCTTTGCAATCTCCTTCATTGACTGGCACCTCTGCTTCCAACGCTTGCATTTCAAGCACTATTTTTAGGTCTCGGCTAGACAGTGCATGTGCTGTCTTGAGAAGACTGTTGTATTCAATGTGTGTGCTTCAGCCCGCCTGTAGGCTTCCCATTTGCTGGATCCATCGTCTCTCTCATATTTTTTTTCCCCATTTGTCCATGGCCTTCATGCATCATGCCTCTTTCTGTGCTTAGCCGTCCACGAGAGCACGGAGCAATTACTACTATCCATCCACTGCTCCCATTTTAGGAACTGCTTTAGGAACTACAGGGCTTATTTACAAGCCCATTGTGCCGCCGATGCGTCACTTTTGTTGACGCACCGGCGGCACAGTGTGTCTGCCCATATTTTCAAGGCCACGTAAAACCACACTGTGTGGCTTTTCATTTCATGGCCTTGTAAATATGCCCCCCTTTCACGCATTACGTGTGGAAAAGGGCATTCCATGGGTGTTGCTGTGGGTGTTCTCACGCAACATCTGTGGAATCTGACGCATTCCCAGATTTACAACGTTTTGTAAACCTGGGATTGCGTCCGATTCCTATGCCTCCCAAGGGGAGGCGTAAGGGAGGCGCAACAAGGAGAAATACCTCTATTTCTGAATGCAGCACACATAGAAAAAGGCAAACATCTCTCGTGATTGTTTTGTCCTGGAAGGTGTCCCTTCCTGCACAAAAACAATCACCCCTTGTTAGAAATGGAATTTCTGGTTGGCTAGGGCATGCGCCTAAGCCAGGCAGAAACCACCACTCTAGTCAGGGCAAGGGAGTTATACGCTGAAGATAACCCCTGCTCACACCCTTGGTAGCTTGGCAGAGCAGTCAGGCTTATCCCAGAGGCAATGTGTAAAGAGTTTGAGCAACACACCCACCCACCAGTGACACACTAGGCACACCACAAAAGAGACTGCACACACGGATAAATGAAAATAGCCTTTGTATTATTTACACGAACACAAAGCACATTAGACCATAAATCACAGAGTAACATGTAAAACACCTTTAGACCACATAACATAAAACACTGCGCCACTGGGCGCTTGTCATAAAGGTGCATATAAGTCATATAGTACCATAGTTACCTAAAACACCGTGCCACTGGGCACTGGTCAAGACGTCACCCAGATTATAAAATCACTTTACTATTAGGCAATAGGTATAACATTAGTTGGGTAGTTTAATTGAATAATGACTGGTAGGTTGTACATATTATGGAAGCAGTAGGCATAACTTTATAAACACACCTCACAACAGCCTTAGGCAGAGGTCATAAAACACCCTCCAATGACATTGGTTACTTGGTCATGATACCACTTAGATCATAGATCGCTTTGCCACTGGCACAACATCACCGTGCACTAAACTAAAACATTGTAGGGTGCCCACGTCATGAGAACATTTTCACTTAGAGCACTATCATTGTGCATATCCTATCCTCCAAACATCATGGCCTGACATGTAGCGGTTACGTAGGGAGGGAAACACATTAATCATCAAGTATGTTTCCCAGCAGGGGCCCCCGTCGAGGTCGCATCCTGCAATGCCCCTCAGGAAGACAAGTACTCCCAAAGTAAGAAGGGAGCAACCCCGGTGTATGTTGGGGTGGCCGGCACCGCTCGGGTGCAATGCTATATATCAGAAAGGTAGCCGGACCCGCTGCTCGTATGCCACTGTGTGGCCAAATGCCAAATCCGACCAGGCATGCCCCACTCCTACTCTACGCAAGCCTGTAGGGCAGCAGCCCGCAAACTCGCGATGCCGCTGCCACGCGGGGAACCTCAACCCCCACTCACCATTGAGGCTGCGGGCAGGCGGCTTAAGGATGCGTCCACTTCTGGCCGTACCTCCCACCTTGCGGTGCCCCGCGGGGCGATGTCGGCAACCTGTGTCGATCAGGATCCCTTCCGAGTGCAGGTCCCACTATGCGGGTGCCGTGAGACTCCTTCCTGTGTCCACGCCCCCTCTACTGCCTGGTCCAGGCTGCTCCAGCCCAGCGTGGCAGTCCGCCACCAAGAAAGGGACCACAGGAGTGTGAAGCAGCGCACACCACACGCAGCTGCAAAAATCTCAGAGATCACCCGGTAGGTGCCTGCTTGTGCCCCGGGGGCACTAGGCAGCGCGCAGCTCTCCGGGGGCACTAATGCAGTAAGGAAAATAAAGGAATCAGAGTGCTTTCACGCACTATACTCGATTCCCAGCAGTGCCTGCTGCCATCCCAACACAAGGAACAGCTGACAGGGCAAATCCAGGTGCTCTCAGCACGCACTGACGCCAGCAGACAAAAACCAGCGGCTGCTCCCAGAATCACCAGCCAGAAATAGAGCTAAGGCTGAAAGAGGTAGGGAGTCATACAGTCTTTGGAGAACACTGGGGGGACCAACAACAGGGCACAGGCAGGCCAGCACACAGGGTCCCTTAGCAGAGTGGCAGTCCCTTCTGCTGCCCAGCAGGCAGCAGGTTCAGTCCCACAAGTAGGCAGTCCCAGATGGTGGTTCCTCCTGGCACTCCACGCAGTGTCTTCTGTTCCAGTTTCACCAGTTCCCCCCCAACATGGGGTCACAACCCCAATATTTATATTGTACACAGTCTTTGTTCTGCCCCATGGCACAGGGCTCTGAGCCCAGTCCAAACCAGTTCTGGGGGGCACTTAATATTTTATTTACAGTGCACAACAATCTCCTTTGTAAGTGTAGGCTCTGGCCCCAGACACACCACAGGGGGGCGGATCCAGCATTATGGAAGGCAGGCACAGTCCCATTCAGTCCCAGGTGCTACTCCTCCCACCACTCCAAATGCAGATTGGCCTATTCAGCCTAGTGCTGACTCACCCAGCCCCTCTGGAGCCACTGCACCTCCCCAGCCCCTGTCACTCCAGAGCCAGACATGCAATACACAACAGGCAGGCACAAAGACACATAGCACAAAGAAATGCCCACTTCTAAAAGTGACATTCCTAAAATCGTGATAATAAATCTGCGAACACCATTACACAGCATTTATTACCACTATTCCAAACATACCAAACTTGACCACGCTACTCCTCCCATGTCAGGAATTACCACTGAAACACATATCAGGGAATCCTCAATGCATTCCTATGAGAGGGCAGCCTCACAGTAGTGAGAAACCAAAATGGCTATTTGTCACTACCAGGACATGCCACACAGTTAAGGCACATGTTCTACCTTTTACCTACAGCGCACCCTGCCCATAGGGCTAGCTAGAGCCTACCTTAGGGGTGACTGATATGTAGTAAATGGGGAGTCACAGACGTGGCATCCACTTTATGTGCCACGTCACAGCGGCAGTCAACTGCGCGCGCAGGCCCTGCAATGGTAGAGGCCTGGGACAGGTTTGGAAGGGTACTTTGGTGGGTGGCGCAAGCAGCGTTGCAAGCCCACCAGTAGCATTTAATTTACTGGACCCGGGTATATGAGATACCACATTACTGGGGATTGATAGGTAAATTAAATACACCAAACAGGTGTAGACCAATCTTACCACGTTTTACCTTAGAGAGCTCATGCACTTTACACTGGACAGCAGTGATAAAGTGCCCAGAGTCCTAAAACCACCAACACCAGGTCAGAAAAAATAGTAGGAGGAAGGCAAAAAGTTCAGGGATGACCCTGCAAAAAGGGCCAAGTCTAACACCCCTACAACGCAGACACTCTGCACCATGGTTCAAGGGTGCCTGCATTGGTGCATGGCAGCCCATTGTGTGCCAGCACAGGGGAAAAGGATAGGAATGCACCGTATCTCATAGATTTCTTGCAGAACTGCCCTGCGCCAAAACCTCGCAAATGAGGCCCAACTTTCTTTTTTGTTTAAGAGCACTTCACACGAGCGCTGGTGTTTTCACTCACACCGAGCTCCGTTTCTCTAAACAGGCCTGTAAATTGTGTTCTTATCTCGTCACATTTGCTGTGCATTCAAAGACCGAGGTCAAATGTCAGACGCATTTTTTGAGGGCGCCTTTTTACTTTTATTTCTCTGACTTCAAAGTGAGAGGATTTCCCAGTGTTGCTTGCCTGTCCCCCAACCCACTCCTGCTTCGCTGCTTGCCCCCTCCATGCATACCCCCCTCCATCCATCATTGTTTACCTCATCTGCTGAGAATGCTTGCCGGGTTCTGCGCTCAGTGCCACCTGCGAGTACAAACAGCGCTGCTTGACCTGTGTGCACCATGTCTGTGGTGGGCATCAACATGGGCTTCCAGAGACGCTATATTTCAGTGACCTGAGCTGGCGGTATCAAGACTCTGGCCAATGAGTACAGCAACCGCTGCACGCCATGAGTATCTGACCATTTTCTACTGACTCCCACAAAGAGAATTGCGGCCACGGTAGCCAAGGAGGCCTCTGTGTGAGAGAAAGGAGAGTGTTGCAGCAGGTTCTATGTCTCTGCCCAGAGATTCTGAAACTGTCTGCACCACGGCATTCCAGGCTCCTGTGCCAAAACAAAGGCACTACATTGAGGCCTTCCATGCTTCCCACGGTAGGTATAATGTTACAACAGCATACCCAGTCATATGCCCTCTAGCACGTTCCATGGATGACCTACTGACTTACTGATACACTTGAACTCATAATCTAGCACTGCCCCGTTTTCGGATCACGACAGGTTCACTGCCAATCATTGACTCACAGACTGCCTTGCCAGGTATCGGTAGCATCGTAGACGTATTACCAGAGGCATAAACACATTGGCATTAACACTTATACTCTTCACCATTATTTCGTTGGCTAAAGACAAGAAGCCTTTTTTATGGTGAAAGTGTGCTATGTAAATAAAGTGATTATAAAAATATTCAGCGCACTGTTTACCCTCTCATCCTCACAGAACATAGGGTGTGTGCCCACAGACCACAAGTCACAGACTAACAGCCCATCTGTGCCATATCAGTATCCGTTCACCAGCAACAAGCTGCCCCTCATTTACTACACTCAGTGACAGATCCTCATTCAGCCCCTACTCACACAGCCAGTCCAGCATCCCTACGACTGGAACCTGCACCCCACCCCCCCTTCCCCCCAGCGCCTTGAGACCCTTACGGGTGAGTAGTCGCGCTTAACAAACTCCTGATTGATTGATTGACCACTTAACCTGATATTGTTATTGCCCCCTCGAAAATCAATGCACATAATGACAAAGCGACAGCTCGCTGCTCTGCCCCATGCCCCCTAAGTATGGACTGACACATCAGAGATGATGCAGATCTATTATTTCTCATCTACGCCTCAACAAATGGTCTCTGTCTGCTTCCTCAATAAACTAACTACAGCGCAGAAAAACTGCAGGCAAGCAGCGACATAAGAGATTTCACTACATTCATCAAAGGTGCCCATTTCCCTGAATAAATCCTATCCCCAGATTTGCATCCAAACGCACTAGTAACTTAAAAGACATGCTCATACACACACGACCATGTGCCCAGGAAACCAATGTACAAAGGGGACTATGGGATCTACCGCCCGTAGTTGGCCATTACCCATGTGGGACTTGTTCGGTTTGTCCGCTTACTAAGACCACAAAAGAAATAACATTCAGGAATGGGGTCAAATGGGTCCTTAAGAGGCACACCAATTGTAACACGAACAATTGCATTTATGTATTGACCTGTCCGTGTGGACTCCTTTATGTAGGGATGACGACCAGACCGGTGAAAATCCGGATGACAGAACACAGGAGCAACTTTAGGTGTCATAGAACCAACACCAAGATGACGACCCACTTTGAATATCTTAAACACCCTCCTGACTCCTTTCGGTGGGTGGTTTTGGAAGCTCACCCCGGGATGCACCGTGACACTCTGTTCCGCATTGAACAGAGGTGGGTGCTTAGGTTGTCCTCTGATAGGGAGGGACTCAATGAGGACATACCTTGGAGTTTGCTGACGTGATACTTCTAATGATGTACTGGCTCCATTTTTACCTTTCTATAATTCTGTGACTTGATACTGTTACTGGCACCACAATTCTCTAGATACTACCACCAACATACGCCACATTGACATTAGTCATGAGTAGTTTTTAGGTAGTTACGCGACCCTCAGCAACTATTATCACTAGGGGCTTTACCCCTTGTTGTGGCCATTAATACATAGGGTTATCCCCTTTGATCTCCGTTTGTATCTTTTATCCTATTCTGCCCTAGACACCCTGGGTTGACTATATGGGCAGGTTCTGCACTTTACAGCAACCATGTCGATCATTGGTGGGTCTTGAGGCACATTCCTGTAGGTACGCGTTCCCCGCATCTACATAGTAGCTTTACTATTCTAGCTATACTACCATTAGACACTCGTTCCTAGGTGGCCAATTATGTAACATTTGGGGCCACCACCACTGACGTAAACACATAGTGTGTTCCAATATGGCAACCCGGAAGTGGAGTCTGACGTTCTAGTTGTTGCCCCCATCGTGCTACCGGAAGTCCCGCCTACATTTCTGACCGACCGGGGAATATCACTCGCACTTGTGTGCGTAGAGACATCCATCCGGGTCCGGCAGAGTGTGGGGTAGGTCGCCCGTGAACAGACGGAACTGACAACGTGAGTACTGGGTATTGGGGTGAGTCTTAGAGTGGGGGACGTGTCTGCCTTTACTTGGACCTCCAATAGGTTATTCTGTGGCGATTGAGCAGAGTGTCAGTTTGGCGGGACCTGCCTTGCTGTGTCTCGCACCCCCCTTCCTCCCACGGCGGATATTGGAGTCCCAGTTATCGCCCGAGTGAGTTTTTCCACTATGCAATACTTAGGAGGTATTGGCGACGCTGCGTGGTCTTGGTTCCGGTACATTGAGCTCACTCTTTTTACGCTACTTTTTCCCTTGTGTTCGTTGCACCATTTGGTTGCCGGCGATATCGGGGGGTGCCAGTGGCACGTTGTAGTATACCACCCTCGATCATATGGCCGAGGTGATTAGCTGGAACCCGGGGTATAATACACCCCTGGTGTACCGCCGACTACCAATGGGCAGATGACACCGTGTTTTCCAAGCAAAGGCCATCGGAATCTTAATAGGCTAGTCCGCTCTTGGGCCCGTTTTTGGTAACATCCAGCTTAGGTGTGGGTCTTGTGTGTTCACATGTATGTTGGGGTTAACATGATGTGAGCGTCTACTCATTTCCGATGCCTTAACTTAATCCCTCCCCCTCCCTTACTAATTGTTAATATCCATAGGACACTGAATCTTGCAGTGTTTTTACCTGCCGTGACATCTTGGTGTGTTGAGCTGACCCAAGTTTGGGTGAGTGTTCTAGTATACTGTATATATCTACATCTTCCTGGCTACTTCTGTTTTTATCAAATTCACAATGTGCACCAGCACATACATTTTGAGATGAAGCATGCTAACATCTCACGTGTGGTTTGCAATGTCACAATAGCATGGTCAATAATTGTACTTTCGCAATAAGGTTGAATTGCAGACTACAGTAGAACTTTGTATTAATCACTATGATTCTTTTTTCCTACAGGCAGTGTTATTTGATCGACAGGTACCACTTTATAGGGTGCTGTATGAGTGGTCACTGAACTGTGTATTTATAGACCACCAACCATAAAGTGTAGAATGTCGATAGTAGGTCCTGAAGAATTGCCGTTAAATTAACATTAGGCATGAAACATGTTGGCCTGAGCTTCAGCACACAATCCTGCAATCCTAGGGCAGGCGTGTGCGCCTTTTCTATTTTTAATCAGGTTAGTGCCCACAGTCATTAAAATAGTTTTGGGTGGTTCACTATTCCTGCTTTAGATTTCACACAATTCACATCTACACTCACTAGGGCCCTTACACGCACTACACCCTACGGCTAAGAAAAAAGATCTCCGCCAAGAAGGCCCCACCACGGGTGCCGATCGGGTATTGCAGCGCCGACCCGATAAGGAGCAGACCCAGTGATGAAGCAAGACACCTAGCTGGCTGGGTGTGTGAGGGTCTTTTTCTGAAAGGAGATAAGCATTTCTCCGATTTCTACGAGCACCCTTGCCTCTTGTATAACCTTGATCTGTAGGATCTTTTAGGAACAGCATACCCTTTCTTGTTGCATTTCCCTGAATACCCTTGTTTCCTAGAGCATACACGTGAGGCTTGATTCCTAGATTTTGCTATGACTTACTCTTCATCTGGTTATTTTCCACAACTTTCAGCCATGCTGACCCGCAGCTATGCTGCTATATCACATGGCTAAAAGACATTAACATTGACAATGCCAATAGCTCTTGTATTGCCAATATCTATTGGCTTTGCCAATGCTTGTTTCATTTATTTCTCATTGAAGCTGCACGCTATTTTAAATATAGATACCTAAAGGTGAAAGACCCCAACATTTTTTTTTTTTTTTCTAGCCACATTTTTGACCCCAGCCCCTGCTCTCTGACCCCACCCCCATTGCATGCAGCATCACAGTTCCCGTGCATTTTTTTAATGCACTTTGACTGCTGGTATGCTCAGATACGGAATCCAGGTAACCACATGAATCATTCACAAAATATTTGCAGTATGCCGGTATATATAAACATAACATGCTCACTTTAATAATTCTTCATAATTTTCAGGCACTCCCTAGGCCCGTAGTCTTGACGACTTTATCAAGATATCGCAAACACAACAGGAGGATGGACAGAGTGCTGACATTTTTCAACCATTTACCCCCAGTCAAGAGATCTGGGTTTAATCCATCATTCTTTTGCTCACTAGGCCACCCCAGTTTGGACCCAGCCATATGCAAATCAATCTTGACCCTGTTCTTCATTGGAACAGTCTAGCCCGAACTGCCAGGCCAGATCCTCCCTGGACTGGAAAGAAGTATCCTAGGACCGGTTTCAGGGCATCACCCCTCATCAGCCAGGCTAGCTTAAAACCAGTGGCACCGCGAGCAAGGGACCAACGTCTGGGCATACACTTGGCTACTTAGGGCGAACATAGTAAACACAACAAGGTGATGGACGGAGTGCTGAAACTTTTCAACCACTCACCCCGGTCAAGAGATCTGGGTTGAACCCATCGTTCTTTTGCTCACTATGCCACCCCAGTTTGGGCCCAGCCATATGCAAATTAGTCTTGGTCATGTTCCTCATGGGAACAGTCCAGCCCGAACTGCAAGGCCATATCCTCCCTGGACCGGAAACAAGCCTCCTGGGACCGATTTCAGGGTAACACCCCATACCAGCCAGGCTAGCTTGAGTCCAAAACTCCGTCCATCATCTTGTTGTGTTTGCTATGTTTGCTTTAAGTTGCCAAGGGTATGCCCAGACGTGGGTCCCTTGCTCGCTGCGCCGCTGGATTCAAACTAGCCTGGCTGATGAGGGGTGATACCCTGAAACCGGTCACAGGATGCTTATGCTTGTTTCTGGTACACGGAGGACCAGGCCTGGCAGTTTGGGCTGGCATGTTCCAATGAGGGGCAGGGTCAAGACTGATTTGCATGTGACTGGGTCCAAACTGGGGTGGCATAGTGAGCAAAAGAACGATGGATTTAACCCAGATCTCTTGACTGGGGGTGAGTGGTTGAAAAGTTTCAGCACTCTGCCCATCATCTTGTTACTGGCCCAACCTCATGGCAGGGTAGACGTGTCTGAAAATAGTGGGTACATGCCCTCTACCCACGTGTACCTCAACCTGTACCCTGATTATCACTAGGGTGGCTGTCATTGTGATTTCATTACCCTCTTTCCTGACAACAGGTCTAACAGTTCCAAGACCTGATGAGGCCCCCAACTCACCAAGGGCCGAAATGCTTCGACAACACTAGCCAAGGGCATTAGTCTCAAATTTTTCCAGAGGAAGATACCAGAAAAGACACCAAATTCTATCGCCCATATCCAACAGCAAAGTAACAAAGTTACTTAAAGGACACATGCCATACTGCTCAAAGTGAAAGTTTGTAACTGGCCATTTACTGTTATATTGATGATTTTTTTAGGATTTACTAAATGGTGATGTAACACAGCCAATGCACTTTTTAAAAATATTTTCTTTTGTAATTGTTTTGTTTTCAATAATTATATATTATTCCACATTTAAGTCCTTTTATAGTCAGTGTTTTGAGAAAAATGTATGCATCATACAGTATTAAAAAGAAAAGCCTTATCCATTGGCTTTCATCTCCTATATTTAAGTATTATTTGTGAAAATCACAGGAGGTAACTTGATTGTGTTATTATGTATTTAGTGGTCAAGCAACCACCTGTGAAAAAAGGACCCACCTCCTTCGCACCTTGGAATCCATGTGCCCCTCATAAAGCAGTAGCTGGAGGGGTTATGTTATGTTATGTTATTATAACTTGTATAGCGCGCGTATACCCTTAGGTGTCTTGGCGCTTCCGGTCTTCAAATTACATTACAACCACTGATCCTAAAAGAGCCATGTCTTTAGCTGCTTTCTGAACTCCAGGAGGGAGGGAATCTTCCTAAGATAAAGTGGGAGAGAGTTCCATTCCTTTATGGTATTGTAACTGAAACTCCTCCCACCCCAATTCGTTTTTTAATTCTAACAGTAGGCATCAAATTTAAATTTGCCGATCGTAGAGATCTATTGGGGGAATACCATCTGAAGAGGTCCCATAGAAATTTCGGACCTTCTTTGTAAAGGGCCTTGTGAGCGATACAAAGCGCCTTAAATTTTACCCGCTGACCGACTGGCAGCCAGTGCAGGTCCTGAATCCCTTTTGTCACTGACTGATACTTGGGGATATCCAATATGAGTCTTGCTGCAGCATTTTTGTACCATTTGCAATTTTCTAAGGAGAGAGGATTGAATGTTAATATAAAGGCCATTGCAGTAGTCAAGTTTTGATAAGACTAGGGAGGTCACAACTGTCTTTCTAGATTCTTTAGGAACAAAAGGAAGTATTTTTTTTAAGGTTTTAATCATAAAGTATGAGGAAGACACCACTGTGGACACTTGGGGTTTCAGGCTCAATTTGTCATCTATAATAATGCCAAGATTTTTAGCCTTAATTACAGGTAAAGGTGGGGGCCAAGATTGTCTGGCCACCACTCAGGGGACCAAGGTGGAGAAAGATTACCAAACATGATCACTTCCGTCTTGCTTGAGTTCAATTTTAAGCAGTGATTGCTCATCCAGCTACTTAATTTAATCATACACTCATGAAGTTTTAGAGAATGATTGATATCCTTATCTATTGTCGAGATTACCAACTGGGTATCATCGGCGTAGGTGGTAGGGATCAAATTGAAACTTCTAATCAATGGTGCCAATTCAGCCACGTAAATGTTAAAAGCGTAGGGCTCAATGATGAGCCCTGAGGGACCCGCATGGCAGTGTAAAAGGTGCCGACTTAAATTTACCTAGGTGGACAGATTGGGATCTTTCTGATAGAAAGGATGTCAACAGGGAGAGAGCTGCTCCTCCTATCCCTATTGTTTTTAATCGCTGGACCAGAAGAGCATGGTCAACAGTATCAAATGCTGCGGATAGGTCCAGCAGTATAAGAACTGCTGACCCACCGCAATCCAAAGAGGATCGAATTTCTTCCGTGGTTTTAATCAAAGCCGTTTCCGTACTATGATTGGCTCTAAAACCGAACTGGCTATGATCTAAAACTTGGCTATCCGCAATAAAAGTAGAAAGTTCTACATTTAAAATTTTTTCAATTATCTTTGCAGGCAAAGGAAGTCTTGCAATAGGTCGATAATTGGCAGGGTCGGTTGAATTCAAATTAGCTTTTTTAGAAGAGGCAAGATACAAGCCTGTTTCCATATAGTGGGGAAAGATCCTTGTAAAATCATCTGGTTAAACAGCTTAGACAAATAAAGTCCCATGAATTGGCTAATACTATGTAATATTCTAGGGCTTCTTTTTTAGGTCGAGCGTCAGCGCGCATGCTCTGTCTGCAAGACCTTTTGTCTTCAACAAAATCACTTTATTCCCATAGCTGCCAAGGTTTCAGATTGCTATGTGTGATATTTTCATAATTTCAGTGTAATTATGAGTGACATTTCAATGACTATGAGTGACACTATCTCCGTCACCACTGACCAGTGTCACCCGACCATCACCGGCGCGGCCCAAACATAGCTGCCAAGTTTTCAGTACACACGAGTAACATTTCTATGTTTTCAAGTCAGGTATAAGTGATTTTCACATCTCCTGTGCAACACCTTCAGTGATACTTTATAAGGAGCAGTAGTTTAAGAAAATGTATGGTACAAAACGAAAATCTTTTTTTTAGTAAGTGCAGTGTAGTACCTGGATTAAATACACCACTCACACCTGACGTGATTTGTGAAGTTGCCCTGCACCCTTTCCTACCATACCATACCTTCCTGTAATATTTTTTAGTAGCATTTAATAAAATTCAGCTGGTAATCTATACCAAATAACAGCTGTCTTATCTCAGTGTCGGCCTGTATATACCCTTTTGATCTGTAAGTTAGAAATTAATTTTGTTGTAAAAAAAATGTTACACTAGTTTGGTATTTCAGTTTTGCAATTGATACGCATTACCTAAATTAATGACAGCAGTTTTCCGATCTCTGAAAAACTTAGCTGCCATCTGCCAGTGACGTGAGCGCGCTGCACATTTATCACTGCTCCCAACCAAATTGTTGCTGCTGGCTGGCCACATCCTCACGCTGGGTTGAGTTCTACAGTACACATGTCGCAAGCCTCGACTGGGGCTGTTGACAGCTTGGGCTGGTCAAGGTCACACTTAAACGCTTGTGCGGTCTGCTGACCGAAAAAGGCCCGGGATCGGGAGAATGAACAAACACTGTGCCCCCGTTCCTGAAACCATATGTGATCGGAGGGCAAGAGCTGCGAAGCGTTTTTTGACAGCAATCTGAGGTAAGTAATCTGTGGGGGCTTAGGAAGGCATGGGCCCAACAGGCTGCAAACCAACACCCTCTACCATGACCCTCCCCACAACACTGTAAGGGTCGGGTCAGACGGCACAGAAAGTCTGCTGATGGCGGCACGGCAAAGAAAAACAAAGATGCCGCCCGGCGTCATTCTATCTGGGGCCAATCTGCGAAGTGTGTGACACTGGTGGTTAACACTGACAAACAGGGTGGCAAGTGGCTGAAACAACTGTCTACTTACAGTGATCGTTTTCAGCCGGAAGCGTGATTGGCACGTCGGTGACTCGCACTGCAAGTGGGCTGCTGGGTGCTCATGCCACGAGTGAGCTACCCCTACGGCAATCTGCCTTAGACTTCGGTCCAGGCTGCTGCTGTCCTCACGGAGTCCTGGCAGCCGGCGCTGTAAACCGACAGTGATGCCGGTCAGTCATAGCTCTCCATTAACCCGTCCAGTGCACTTATTCCCTCTGCCGGCTCGGAAATTGTAACTGAAGAATGAATGCTGCGGCGGCCTTGATTATAATGGCCTACAGCAGAGTGTGGCCGGGCCATCACATGCGAGCAACAGCGCCGCTGCCCCATAATTATTTGCGGCCGCCTTACTTGGCGCCTTCCTGAAGAATAAACTCCCGCTCTCGGAGCCAGCAGGATCAGGATGTCATGTGACATACCCCCGAGGAGCCCAGCTATTGAGCAACGGACGTGAGGTCAGGCAGGCTGGCTCTAAAGCGCGCGGCACCGCGGCCGCTGGTTGATACATTGTAGCAGACTGGGACTGGCAGGCCATAGCTTAGCTGGGAATCACTGCCTCAAGACCATGGAAGCAGCGCTGCATGCCGGCACAGGCAGAGACCACAGGCTGTGCCTGCAGCCAGCTGTCACACTCACGTTTGCAGCCATCAGTAAATGTACACCTGAGACTGCCATTATGCGTGACAATGCATTTCAGTGCGGTGATGCGGAGCACCACACTGAAATGCGCTAGAGTCACGCCTGATGCGTGACACTTGGCAGCACTGTATTCCCACCCGCCACTTACCATTAGTTTCCTGCTCCATCGCTCTGTTTTGCTGGCCCCTAAGTTGTTCACTCAGTGGACACGTCACTTCTGGTTAAGACTAAGGAGCACCGGCCGAGCACAGTCTCCTTACTCTTACTTTCCTTATCTGTGTTGTAGCGAACTTTTTTTGTTAAGCTGCTTTACTCCCGTCGCTGCTTCTGTCCTCGGACACAAACGCAGCGTTTAAACGTTGCGGGGTAATTTCTATTCTGCCGCTTAGTACTGTCATTTATGTGTGGGTGGATATGCTCACTTTAATGTGTTTCTTTTCTCCTACATTGAATGTTAGGCACATTGTGCTCTTACGTGGCAGCAGGCTCCTGGCTCCTCGTATTGTTAGTTTACTGCCCGGTAAATGAGAGCTTTGAATGAGCTGTGGCAGAGGCACTGAGCTTTCTTTACTGTTTGAGTAGTGGAGAGCCCGGGTTGCTGTGCTTCTGTCCGCAGCGCAGCACGCTATAAGAATAGCGTCTGCGCATTTTGCTTTAAGCAGGGGGGGGTGGCACCGGTCAGTTGCCACAGCTTGATGAGGAGTCCCCAAAATACACCACGCTAATTGCAGCTGCGCGTGAAGTTTCTTGGTGAAACACTCCGGATCACGTGTACTCCTATATCTTGTAGCGTGAGTACAACATGAACTCTTAAATTCCACACCGTATGCAGTTTAGGGAACATCATAAGCACCTATAAAGTAATTTGTGGGCTGCAGCTGAACTGTGAACATAATTCACCATAAAGAACGCTGCGTGATATGTAAATAGGATGCTGCGTTCATGTTTCATTAGTCTAATCTTGCGTGTTGCTAATGATGCCATTGCCTGCCGTGAAGGACATCACAGGGCGTAAACGTGTCTTTTTCCTCATTTCCCTTTCAAATTGGGTTTTTGCACTTTTATATAACCATTATGAATTTTTGGGAGTAACGCTGTATTTTAGAAGGGATGTCTGCCCTCCCTCTTGCGTCCTCAGACTGCATGTTCTGACCAGTCGCTTCTTGGACACAAAGGGGCAGATTTACGTTCCCTGGCGCATGCCTGCAAATCAGCAGGGATGCGCCAGGGAAGATGCGTGACGCAAGTTTACCCTTGCGCCACCACAGATGCGCCGCATTTACAATGCGGCGCATCATGGCGCAAGGATAAACAGATGCGTGACGCATCTGTCGGCGGAAGGGTGGCGCAGTACTGGAGTCGTGTCGCAAGTGCGACGTAACTCCAGTACTGCTCAGGGGTGCCCTATACCTAACATGCTGCGTCACTCCTTACGCCTGCTTGAAGCAGGCGTAAGGATTTGACGCAGCAGGACGTAAAGTGACTCCGTGAAATCTTGTAGATTTCACTGCGTCACTTTTACGGGGCTTCCTTGGGCAGGAACGCCCCCCCCTGCGCCGGCACTCCCACATGAAACCTCACGCAGGTTTCATGTGGCGCAGGGCTTTACAACGTGACGCATCTCCCTAGATGCGTCACGTTGTAAATCCCCCGCAGCATGGTGCATGATTTGCGCCGCCGCTGCGTCACAAAAGTGACGCAACGGCAGCGCAAAAGTGGCGTATGGGGCTTGTAAATCTGCCCCTGAGTGCTCTGCGGGGCGAGGGGGCTCACTTCCCAAGCTTACAGCAAAATCTTCCTAGCGCCAGCATTTATCCAGAGGCAGCTGCAGGGCTGGATCCACCCTCTTCTCAGCACTCCTCACCCGCCCCTCAGCCTCCTCCCCTCACCTCCTCTATAACAGTTTAATCTTTTTCTGTGCTGCGGGCAGAAACAGCAGAGGAGTTTGTAGTCCATATTCTATAATGTACCCAGGTTTACACACAGCACTGAACACCTAGCGGACTGTGGTTTGTTTTGGTTTTGTCGTACAAAAGCGTGTAGAAGTGGTTTGCTGTATTTGGAATACATTCGTCCTTTCAGTGCATGCACACACTTTGGGAGGTGGGTGTTCTGTTTGGGAATATTACAAAAGGGACTTTCCGTCAGCCTCCAGCCTACACACACAGAAAGGCAGCCTCATTAAGTCTGTGGGCTTTGTATGCACTACATTTAATCTTAATGGTGGGGCACAATTTAAATCACCGAGCACATAGGTGTGTGAAAAGGGTTTTCAGATTTGACCCCTCTTATTAGCAGACAGGAAAGACCAAAGCCTCACAGGGCCCTCAAGCATACTAGACGTGGCCTTTATAGGACCATATGTACACAATTTGTTTTCTGTTGTAACACAGCGGTTTAGTCTTAGCCTTGTTTTATTGTATTGGCCTTTATTTATTTCTTCATACCCCGACACTGTATCGAAGCGCTTATGTGGGTGAGTTACAGGTAGTCCCGGACGAAATTTCAGGAATGTCGTGTTGTGCTTCTTAAGTGAAATTCATAAAATTATGTCATCACGACGCATAAGCATTTGCTGCAAAATTGTACAGTGGGAGCTTGGGAACACAGTGTACGACCAAAACGCACACATCTATTAAAGCAGGCTCATCTTCAGCATTCCACGGTATGCGCAACCATTGTTTCTGATTGAATGTATGTCATGAGTCGTAATGCAAGCAAGAATAAGCACTGGCAAATTCAAAAGCTCTTGCTACAGATTCTCTTGTCCGTGGCAGGAATAGGCTTATCACATAAAGTCAAGGGTTGAAAGCGGTGTACCAAAAGCCTCTTATGTATATTGTTAACAATAGTTAATTATTCTTCAATGGAGGGCCCTCAAAATCTTGCGCCACAGTACAACTCCACATGCTTCCCTCATAATAACAACACCCTGGCCTTTACCACCAGAAAGGGTAATAACTGCATGGTATGTCTTGCTAATCCTTTATTTTTAAGGTGTGCTCTAAGCTACCCTAAAGTGGCCTTCCTGCCCAGTGTGAAAAAGTGACTTTCTTGAGGAGGAATAAAATACTCAATCTGTCATTTCTTCAGAGCAACCTTTTATTTATATATATTTTTATTTTGCTCAGTCAATCTTCGGCTCTAGCTTGTTGGTGTAGTTATGTTGTTTATTTGTCCCAAATTGGTGTTAATAATTTAGAGGCTTAGGCAGGGCTTTAAGTGGGATGAAAAAAGTGGGGGGTCTTTCAAATGGGCGTGGCCAATGTAATTTAGGGCGTGGCTTAAAACACATAAGCCTAAAATCTGTGCTTAGCATAGTGTGTCGCCAGACTTGTATTTTGCTGTTCCTGTCATTGCATCGAGATGTATGATACAAGTCACATCATACCTACAAGTCAGGACTTTTGACTTTGTCAATGGTAGTTAGTTTCATAAGATAAATAAGCAGCAACTATGGCTTGTATATAATATTGAAAAAGCTTCCACTTAAAGCCCTGGTGACACCACAACAATGTTGCTGCTCCTGAGTTTCAAAAAGAGAAGGGAAATCCAGAGAGAAAATGACTCTCTTTAAAGGATTTCCATTCCCCTACAACGCACACCTGGCATGACGTCATGCTGTAACTTCTTCACTAGTGAGAAGTGAGCAGTGTGAGCACGCCCACACTAGTGAAAAGTGAGCAGTGTGAGCAGCGCACATCGATGTACCTGCTGTCACTGCAGTCCGGGGAAAAAACGGACCGCTTGTGCCAGGGCACAAAACAGAGCTCGACAGAGACCCGTTTCGAGCCCCCCTTTAAAAAAATGCCGGTGCTCAGCACCGGTGAGACCCAGCCCACTTAAAACCCTGGGATTAGGAATGTACTCTAAGCCTGGTTTGTTAATTAAAGCATTGTAGCTGAATTTTTGAAATTTATTTTTTACCTGCATGACCAAGAGAACATTATAAGAAATCAAAGTTGTGAACAAGTTGCTCATGGGCACCTTTGGGTAAATAAATGACCAGGGAAATAAACAGCCATTCCCCTTTGTCCCTCTACAAATGTAGAAGTTGTTTCTCTGTTCCCATTGGTAATTCCTCATTCTTAGTCCTCTAGACAGTGCTACAGCTGTGTCTCCGGTCATAGTGGTAATTCCTCATTTTTTGTCCTTTAGGCAGTGCTGCTAGCTGCTTCTCTGGTCTCATCGGTAATTCCTCATTCTAAATCCATAGGCAATGCTGCAGCTGCATCTTTGGTCCTATCAGTAATTCCACATTTTAAGTCCTCTAGACAGTACTGCAGCTGTCTCTATTCATACATCCACTACACTCCCAACCAAAACACATAGATAAAAGACATTGGGGCATATCAGCAAGGGCCGGCGATAATTATCGCTAAGCGCACTTAGCGCTAGGATAATTATCGCCGGCTATCGCTGCTTTCTATCGCGGAGATAGCGTGCTATCAGCAACGCTTATCTCCAAAGCGATAGAAATGCAAGCGATAGCTGGAAAACAGTGTGATTATCGCTGGGAAACCAGCGATAATCGCACTGTGACCGGCGATACCTTGCTGATAGGGCAGGGTGGTCTTAGCCATGATATCCACCTCCCATTGGATTACATGGCTAAGTCAGAATTAAAGCATGCGTTAGGTTAGTAGCGATAACCGTGGTTATCGCTACTTTTCTTATCGCTATGCTTGTTAGCGATTCCCTTGATAATAGGAGAAATGGCGGTTAGCGACATTTCTCCAGTTATTTCGGGAAGGAACGCCCACTTTGCATCTCATTAGAGATGCAAAGATGGGCGATAAGGAAAGGGCGAAGAAGCATGGATTCACGCGTTAGCGTGTCCTTGCTAATAGGGCGTTAAAATTATCGCTGCTTTTCGTCCGAAAACGGACGCTAAAGCGGCGATAATTTTATCGCCAGCCCTTGTATATGCCCCATTGTCATTTACACGCCAATAGCTCTAACTCTGACAAATGCGAGACCTATTGCATTGCACATGCTTGTTACTTATCTCTTGCTGCCATTAAATCCCCCTTGACGTTTCTAATCTCGGCAAAGTCGTCATGGTCTCAGCGATGTGCTTTTAACAATACAATGCTTGAACAGTTTTCGGTAAAGGCGAGGTGAGACTTCCAAAGAGTTAGCGCTCAGGCTGATAAAAAGCCATCCCAGCCGAAATAGCAGCAGAAATAACAGAAATAACCCTGCTTCTTCTTTCGTGTCCCCTGCTTACCTTGGACTCAACATCCATTCATCGTTGGAGGCGTAGACAGAGAAGGCTCCCTGTGAGCAACACAGGCTCAAAGGTTCAGGAGTTTGTAGTGGGAAGGGGGTATTTGACCTAAGCTACTTGTTTGTCCGTGGAATCCTCCCGTACTTCGAACTCCTGTTTGTGCAGCAACAGTACGAACTAAGGGTCCGAGCGGCTGACAGGAAGATAGCTGCTGGTTTAGGGCCAAAAGTAGTCGTAAGCAGATGTATTTCTGGAACACTTTTTCCAGGTGGTGAAATGCTGGCACCCAGACACAACCACAGGGGGGTGTTTATCAAGACAAAAAAGCAGAGACAGCAGAATATCTCCAATCTCACCAGCTTGCCTCTGCGATGTTAGTTGCATCCAAAGAAACAAGCATTTTCAGGGCAAGGAAAGCAGCATCAGTAGCATCGCACACACGAGGCAGGGCTGTGGTGTCTGCACGGAACAAGCAATGCCTGCAAAGATCCCGGAGCCAGGGAAGGTAAAGACTGTTACTGACTTTTTCTCTGCGGCACAATTCTGGCAAACCAAAAAGCAATTTGAAAACAACACTAACAGATGCGGATTCGAAGAACGGGACTGGTTCTGAAGGGGAGGGCTTGCCTCACAGCGAATGATGGCTCTACAAGTAGGAGGGAATAATTCTGTGGCTAACCGTCCTATAATGAAGGGAGAGGTCTTGCACCTTGGGTCTGTTTATTCCACATTGCCCTCTCATTCTCTTTTCTCCCCTTCCGGGGTTGACAAAAAAGTTGATAAGAATGCCATGCCTCGTCTGACACATAGCTCCCTCTTAATTCACCTCAAGGACAGGACTGTGACATGGATGCGCAACTATTAGAGCACGGAGTCTCCCGTACATTATTTAGTGTGGGGGAAAGTGGTGAGCCCAAGCTATTGGCAGCAACCTCCTGCTCTCTCTCAAGAGACTACGGACAGGCCTTCTATAGAACAGTTGGACTATGGCAGCCAGCAAGGGGGGCTTAAGAACGTGGCAGGGAGTGAAGGGAAACTCACTTTTGGACACAAGGGTTTAAGGCAGATACCTTCTGTGATATTTGTGCTACCGAGTTCCCCTTATGAAGATGTGGTTCGGACTTATGTTTAGGATCAGGCCCGTCAGGGTGCTGAGACTCAAAACATGGAGGCACAAGACTTTTTGGTTTTCTCTATCGGACACCTCAGAAGTAGGTTCTGAAGTTGCCTAATTGACTGATCTCGAGCCAGAAGAGAACACCACCCTACATCACTCCCCTAGTCACCATTCAGCGACCAGGGGGAATCAAATGAATCAATTAATAGCCAGAAATTAGATGCCAAAAGAGGCAGACGGCAATTTAAGTCCTTAGGTGAGTGACAGATAGATTGATGAAACAGCGCTCTTCTGGGACGATTCCACAATCGACCTGACTCCACCTGACTCCTCGTTCAGATCCCATACCACCTAAATCGGTTAAGTAATGAAATATTGTCTCATGTTCAAGGACAGACAATTCTAAGGCTAAGTTACCCCATCCCAGCCGTTCATTAGAGGCCTCAGGAATGAATGTCAGAATTTTGCGCAGCATTCACAACAAGCCAAAACAACTCACAGAAAATCTAGTGGCCTTTGTTACCATTTACAAGAATTTCTCAATTCACATCCCCAAACTTTTTATAATTGCCTTGCTCACGAGGGGGGAATCCCATGCAAAGAGGCCAATCCAGGTCGTATTGAAGGGGGAACGAATTTCTCAGAATCATCAATTCCGTTTTAGCCCTGTTAAGCCTAAGCCGAGATAGATTCATCCAACTGGCTATCTGTTCCCAAAGCGTCCAGGGTTTCCAGAGGACGTACCAACACCAGGCGTAAGTGAGAACACCAACTGGCAGTCGTCCGCATAGGAGACTATAGACATCCCAGAAGGAGCTACAATGTCCATCAGGGGTTGAAGCTAAATGTTAAATAAAGTGAGGCTTAGTGGGGACCCCTGCGGTACTCCACAGGTGATGGGTAAAGTATTAGATACACAGTCCTTATAAAAAACCTGGAAAGCGCAACCCTTTAAAAAGGAGGTAATCCAATCCCCGGCTCTTGCTGTGACACCCGCCTTGTAAATCCTCTGCAGAAGCATTGACTGGTCAACAGTGTCAAAGGCTGCCGTAAGATCTAGTAGTACCATAGCCACCGTCGCTCCTAGATCCAGTCTCTTTTTTGCCTCTTCCACCACAATCAACAGGGCGGTCTCGGTGTTATGCCTAGGGCAGAAGCCAGTTTGAGTATGGTGCAAAAAAGAGTTGGCCTCCAAAAATTCAGAGAGGCACCTGTTTACCTGTTTTTCAGCAACTTTAACAGAGCATCACAGCCAGGGTTCACTTCTTTTTCAAATCCTCATAAATGAAGTACAAGAATTGATGTATTCCTGGTCAGTAAAGCTTTTATCCCCTACACAAATATAGAACAGACCATAATCCCCTTACACTCACTATCCTAAATCATATTAAAGTATATAATCTGTTTAGCACCCATTGCATGGAGTATAAGTAGGACACAGCCACTCTTTGCATATATAATCTGAAGACACAAGCTTTTGTACTTAAGATCTTCTAACAATTCTCTATTTTTTGGGATCCATATAGCAGAAGTTGCAGTACGTACGCAACATTGGAGAAGGATACCATTCTTATCAAAGAGCAAGTGGCAGAGCAGCAAGAGCACTCCCAGTAGGTAATGTTCAAACTGGAAAACATGGAAAATAGAATGCGGAGGAAAATGTACGTGTGCTGGGAATAGCTAAAGGTGCTGAGTGGGAAGACCTTTGTGTCTTGATCATACATCTACTTCAGAACACCTTTCCAGAACTGCAAGAATGGGACATTGATTGTCAGATACAGAGGGTCATCACTTTCTGCTCAAGAAATTCACAAGACAACAAAGCAGCCCCTATCCAAGGGCAATTCATATTCAGACTTTAATATGATTTAAGATAGTGAGTGTAAGGGGGTTATGGTCTGTTACCAGAAGGGATAATTTCTATATTTGTGTAGGGGATAAACGTTTTACTGACCAGGAATACATCAATTAGTGTACATCATTTATGAGGGATTTATGAGGATTTGAAAAAAAGTGAACCCTGTAGATCTGTTAAAGCGCCATACATCCATGAGCCCCATCCATGAAGGTCTCCAGGCCATTTCATTGGCAGATATAGAGGCATTTTAAATTTGCCCATTGAATGATTAATATAATTCAACACCTTCATAAAGACCTTCTTAGCCAGAATTTATCAGTGGGAGAAGCACCCAGCCATGTTGTCCTCTCTCACCACAACTATTCATTCTATATTTGAAACTCTATCTACAACTCCTGAAAGGATCTCCAGGATAATACTGAATAGCACATCATGCAAAGTGGTAGCACATTCAGATGATGTTGCCATACTCACATCCAACCAGATTATTACTCTACTGGTTGTCAAAGTAGAAGCAATGAGATTTGGTGCAGTATATGGTTACCCTTTGAATATTAGCAAAAGACACAGTTTATATAATCAACAACCAGCCAGCCTGGATAAAAGTTACGCTCTTGATGTAACTTACCTGAGAGTCCACATTACTACTTAAGGATACCTATCAGCTTAACTAAGAACGTTTGCTGGTTAAGTCTATGTCTAGCCTACATATAGGCATGAATAGGTCTCTTCTCGGTATAGAGGGTAGATGTCATCAAGATGGACATCTTCCCATGCTTCTTATTTATTATTTTGGACCCTCCCTATTTTTGAGCCCAGTTTTTTTTTTCAGGAAAATCAATTCATTATTCTAAAAATGTATGTGGCAGTTCAAGAAACCTCAATCAATACTTAAAACTACTGCTTCACAAGGGGGGGGGGAGGCACTGCAGTTTATTAAGTTCTTTTACTGGGCAATTCAATCAGGCTTTCACAGGTGGTTGCCCTTTCTAGATAACCATGGTCCCTGCACCATCATATTTCAATAAACCAAGATTTAAGGCAATTTTAGTTTTTTCACAAATTTGGTCTGCTATCATGAATATCAAGTTATTTTTTTGTTTCAGTTAGTTAAAATCATAACAATTTTACAGATTAAAACTATAGTTCATTGCAATAAATAAATATCATAAAATGACTCTAAAAGAACTTGCGGCGGGTCATTCAATTTGTTTCCTGCTGATAGATCTTAAAGCAAGTTAGTGGGTTAAAGCTAACCACGTTTTTATACGAAATAATACATCACGAAGAGACACCAACAGGGATCCAGGAAGGCGTAGACCAAGTTCAGGCTTAGAGATTGGTGCAGTATTAAACAATTGTATTAATGCTGTATGCTTCTTTTTCTTCATAGGTACCCCCCAGGGCGGATGTTTAAAGGCGTTTGGAGGACCTCACGCTGCACACTAAGTTCGTGAAATGAGCTGAACCACTGTGGACTTCTGGTCATAAACGGTGTGTTCCGATCTGGAATCATGAATTTAGGCAGCATTGTGTTTTTTAGTAAGGGCTGTTGCCAGAAATTTAATGAATTTGCAGTTTAATTGCGGGTCGCCAGGTTTTAGGCACACTATTATGGCTTCCCTAAATGTATGGATGGCTCTGTCACTGAAACTTCACTTTAATAGTATCAGCCGAGGCTTGCGCAGTTGAGGACAGATACAAATCAAATGGATGAGGTCCTCTTCTTTCTCTTTGCAATGTCTACATAATGTCGGGCCAGTATGATTCCATGCTAGTTTATTTGCTAGGGTCGGTATGTTGCCCATACGTAGGGTCACGAGACCCTATTTTATGCGTGCTGGGAATGGAATTGACAGGGAAGGTGTGGAAGACAGTGTGTTGTAATGCTTGATCACCATCCAGGCGTACAAGCGGGAGCTAAACTTGATTTTGTCTTCAAGAGAAGATAGTAGTTTTAGGGCCCTATTGGCTCCCTTTATAAAGGTAGCATATGGCACACCTGCCACCCATAACTCTGTTAGACTCAGTTCTTTGATGGAAGTGTGCAAGTATTTGTGATGTTCCAATTGCCCGTAACTTTGGAGCGCTGACCATAAGAAATTATTTAGATTGTCTTGAGCGCGACTGATCTTGTACCAGCTTTTTATCGCTGTTGCTCTTCTGGCTAGGTCTTGTTTAATGAGGCCAAATTCAAGGCGAATTATTGCTGGGGCTGAGATCCGGGGTAGATTAAACACTCGCCTGAAAGTGTTGGTCTGTATTCTATCTACTGTTGCTGCATCCAGGCCTCGCATCGCCACGCTACCATAAGGGATGGTTGGTAATAGCTTGAAAGCAATGACTGTTAGGAGTGGCTGAAATGAGGGTCCGTCCAGTATTTTGCCTGAGTGATAATTCATGGATTAGAGCCAAGCCCTTCTTCTCAATGTACTGATTTTGCTGCGTGAAAGTTCCTCTGCAATTGAGATATACCCCCAGATATTTGTAGTTTGTTACTGATTCCAGCGGGATATCATTTAGGTACATTCTGGCTGCCCGCTCCAATTCATTGCAGACTGGCATTGTTTTTGTTTTGGCCACATTTATCTCCAGTTGGTTAATTCTTGCAAAATACACCAGTAAATTCAGTGATTTTTGTAGGCCAAGCTTTAGTTTGACTAAATAGCACAATGTCATCTGTGTATGATAAGTGGGTAAGGCGGTGGGGCCCAAGCGGGGAGGGTGACAATTTTCCTGATCTAAGGCTGGAGAAAGGTCCATCATAAAAAGATTAAAAAGTGGGGTGCTAACATGTATCCCTGTTTTAGGCCTAAGTATGTTGGAATCTTTCTGGACGATCTTGTGCCATCTCCAGTTTTTATTTGGATCCAGGTATCTGAGTACAATGAGGTAATTGCTCTCTACAGGGTAGCTGGGAGACCCCAATTCTTTAGCTTGTTCCACAGCAATTCCCGGTTGACGCAGTCAAAAGCAGCTTTAAAATCTATAAAGCCAAGATGTAGTTTTTAGGTCTCGCCTAGGCAGCGCATGCGCTGTCTCGTTGAGACATGCAGTATATGCTTTAGTGGGGGAGTCCCCGCCTCCGTTTTCCTATTTGTTTTTGAGTGTGTCTTTCAAAATGTCCTACTTGTTATTGGGTAAGCATGTTTTATGTCCCTCCTTTTTCCCTGTTGGGCACGCCTATGGCTATTGACCCCTTTACTGGAATGAATGCATTTTTTGGGGGTTTGTTGTTTATCTGGGATCTCTTTTTTTTAAATGTGACTTGCTTTTTTTTTTTTTACTTTCAGGGAAGCACGTTCGTGTAATGCACGTTAGTTGAAGTCAACGCGTAATATTGTTAGAGTTTAAATATTACCGCTGTGTTTCCCAGTACGTATATTTTTATTTACTTCTAGGCAAGCAGCCGAGGCTCGAACCCTGTTCTCCAGCTCCAAAGTCGGCAGCGTTCTATGTTGAGCCACCTCCTCCCTTCGATTCTCTGCAGTTTGTTTCAGATGCTACATGATTTGCCCGTCTCAACCGTGTTTTTTAAATTTTTTTATCTGTCTCGACCCTCCATGTGTGTTCTGATTTTTTTATTTGTCTCTCCCCACCCCCCTCCGAGATCGCTGTTTATTTATTTATTTATCATTAAGTGATACAGCCTACGCCAAGGCTCGAAACCTGGTCTCCCGCTCCAAAGACAGCAGCTTTAAATATTAAGCCACCTCTTCGCTTAAAGACAAGCCCCTTAAAGTGGTTTATTGCTGTTTCCCTCACCGAGTCACCCTCCCACCATGCACCCACCTTTAACCCCTTCCTATCTCTCGCTTTCCCTGAGCTCCCCCGTAAGCGCATGGGAAGTGTGTTCCCTTCATTACACAAAAGTGTACAAGCGCTTTCACTTTCAATGTAAAGAGCCTGACTCTCTCTTCCAGAGCCCCTCCCTGCCTGCCCTCACAACATCCACGCACGGTGCATTAAAAGAGGTAATTTCTTGTTTAAAATGCCATGCTTTTCTATTTCGTTTTCCACAGAAGGATAAAAAGAGAAAAAAAAGATTTGAACAAAGAACACTTTGTTAGAAATCGAAGGATTTTGGGGGCGTGGCTTGGTGCCCGCGGAACATGGCGGCGTCTGAGTAAGGCTCCTTGGACCGGCGTGGAGGTTTCACGCTTTTAACCAACAGTCGCGAAGCTACTTGCAGATAGGAGCCTCGGAAGGTCTGCTGCCCAGGATGTGACCCAGTACACTCCCTCCTACCGCACCGGAGAAGTCTCCGCTTCAAGGTAAACTCCTCTCCGAGCCGCCGCGACATCGCAGCCGCCATTTTGAATTGCAGATCGAGCCGCAAAGCTCTCCTCACCCGCGGCAGTAATGGCTCATCGCTACACGCGCCTCAGCCTTTCTTGTGTGTTATGACTGTGTCACTCCTTCCAAGCAATATTCAAGGGCGGCTCGACAACCCAGTTTCTCCTCATTATATTGCAACATTTGAGCTGATGTGGTTGCGGCCGCCATTTTGTGGAGCACCTTTCATCGATGTTTGATAAGCCTCCATCTGCCTCCACACAGTCTGCCTGAATTTTCTGCGTAGCACCTGTGCATAAAACTTCAACCAGGACTCTTTTCTTACCATTTCCTCCTCATATTTTCCCATAATGTTATTCTTGCGCTCTCATATTATGAAATGAGGAACTTCCAAATGACATTTTAATTTGATCAATTCCCATTTCACTGCATTGGTCTTTACGTTTAGGAGGCTTCCACTCAGTTATAGTTGATGCTTTTTAGGGGATTTTTGACGCCACACCTACCTAATGTGCACAGTTCCGTTCGTGTTTTCTTTCTACGGATCACATTCCTTCTCGGATAGTTTGCTCTTCAATCTACTACCTGCTACTTTCAGGAGCCACTGTCTTTTCCTTAGGATATTCTTCTACCTCCAGCTTTAGGATTCATGGGCAGATTGAGAGGGGCTCTATCCATTTCCTCTAAGCCAAAGCATATCTTCGTCAAGAACTCAAAACGTTTTACTGAACTCTCCAAACTGGAAGATTCCTTGATATCCCCGTCTGAAGGCCATAACACAACAATGGATCCTGCTCTTGCACCATCAGGGAAATCTAACACGAAACGTCTAAAAAAAGACCCTCCCTCTCCGCCTAAACCAGTCTCTCCTGTTTCAATGGAGTTGTTGTTACAAGAAATAAGGGCCCTTCGACCCTTTGTAGAGGAAACCAACACCAAATTACAACTCCTTACAGATAGCTGGTCTCAACTCGATACAAAACTCACAGTAGTGGAGCAAAACATCTCCTCACTTGGGGATACCAATACCAACGTCACTCATCTTCAATCTCAAGTCTCAGTGCTCCAAAGACAGGTTGAAGACCTTGAGAAGCGCAACAGGAGAAATAATTTACGTATTTATGGTCTGATGGAAGGGGCTGAAGGCACGGATCACCTCACCTTCTTTAAGTCTTTCCTTCCCAAACTACTTCATATGCCAGAAGACACTGTGCTTAACATCCAACGTGCACATAGGTTGGGTCGTCCTCCCTCAAATGTTTCATCCTCACAACGACCAAGAGGAGTCATCCTATACTTCTTAGAATATACTGATCTGTTAAAAGTCCTGTCAGCGGTCAAATCTATTCAACGAATTACCTGGTCAGGTTCGACATTGTTTTTCGCACAGGATTACGCCAAAGCCACTGCAGCCAGACGTAAGACTTTCCTCAGTATGAGACCTGATCTTCACTCGATGGGAGCCCGATATGGTCTATTCCACCCTTGTCTTTTTAAAGTTACGTATAACAATAGAACAACAACATATGAAGATCCGCTATGACTACAAAGCTTCATAAACTCGTTTAAGACAGATCATATGGACTCGTCCGGACCTTCGTCTTCGCATATTACCTGAATTTTTGAGCCCTTCTTATAAGTTTTCTCTTTTTGTTTTTATTTCAGGTTCCATGACTTCTTTCTTAAACATGTGTTAGTTTTAGAACTTAAATAGGCTTACAGTTTATTGATGTTTTATATATATTTGATTGCTTCCTATGATTCTAATGTTTTCCTGTTTATTGTTGGCTTTATTAATTACTTTCTAAATTGTTTTTCTTCGCCTCTACAGTTGTTTCAACATTGTGGCGTGTTCCTCCCTGGTTCTCCGTCTGGTCGACCTTGGACGTTCCGTCTGTTCCATGTGGTTTCACCTCCCCCGCATCTTTGTTCCTTTTTTGTAGGTATGTTATTTGTCTATAGTTTCTTTTTATCTTTTCTTCTTTGTTTCTCTTTACACTTTCTTCCTGCTCTTTTTTCAGGTGTCTTTATTGCTTACGTCTCTTCCCTTTCACTCATTTCCATAAACACCCTTGACATTATCCTTCTGGTTTCCCCTATTTTTCTTCTCTCTCACCCTTTGTCTAATATGTTAACTTACCCAAATTTTTTGTCTTATCAATTTCATTGTTGGTTTCTATTGACTTCTCCTTTCTTCTTTCTTTGCCCTGTAGTTAATATGGTCACTTATTTGATACTCTTTTTTTCATATGTTTTCTATTGTCTTTGCGATGAATTGGATTGTTGTTCAATATTTTTATTTTTTCCTTCTTTTGCTGCTTTATGCCATTAAAAATAGTTTCTTGGAACATTAGGGGAATAAATTCTCCTATCAAGAGACAGAGAGTTTTAACTCACCTGGCTAAGTTAGATGCTGATATAGTGTGTCTTCAAGAAACTCATCTCACAGCTGTTGAATCATTAAAACTAAAAAAGGGTTGGGTGGGGGAAGTCTTCTTTTCTCAAGGTGATGGTAAACGCAACGGGGTTATGATACTTTGCCGTAAATCGCTTCCTGTTAAACTCATATCACATGATTCTGATGCAAGTGGCCGTTGGTTGAATGTTAAATTATTATTGGGGGGTGCTCCAGTCTCTTTTCTTAATGTTTATGCTCCCACTGGTGGTGATTCTTCTTTTTGGTCCTCATTAGCTAAGCAAATTACTCTTTGTTTTGAAGATCACTTTATACTAGCTGGCGATTGTAATCAGATTTTTGACCCATTTATAGATCGAAATTCCAAAGTTTCTTTTATCCCTAATAAACCCCACAAATCTTTTGTTCATACTATTACCCAACATAAACTCCTGGATGCATTGAGATTATGTAATCCCACTACCAGGGAGTATACTTTTTATTCCCCCGTTCACCACACCCAATCAAGAATTGATTATTTTTTTGTATCCCATAATGTATCACAAGCCCTTATGAATGCAGAAATTGGCCCTATTTTATTATCGGATCATGCCCCTATTTCAATTGGCCTCGATATATTGCCAAGGGTCAATGCTCCTAGAAGATGGCGTTTTAATAAGGCTCTCCTTTTGGATCCAGCATTTACCTCTTCCTTTACCACCTTTTTCAATGAATATTTTTTGTTAAACCGAAATGATTCTATATCCTTATCGACTATCTGGGACACCTTTAAAGCCTCAGCTAGAGACTTCATTATTGGCTATGTTGCCAAGAAACGGAAAATCGCACGCAAGCATATTAATAATCTTTTCCATGACATAAAGAGACTGGAGCACTCCTACTATTCTTCTAACTCGAAAGATTGTCTATCTGCTCTCATAAAAGCTAAACTTCAATTTAACAAGGAGTCAACTAATAATGCCTCATTGTACCTATTAAAATCTAGTGCAAAATTCTATGGAGGCCAAAATAAAGCAGGGAAAATGTTGGCTAACTATTTGAAAATTAAGCATAACAAACTAAACATTGAGTCTATTTATGATGAACACTCTGTTTTAAAATTTAAAGACGTAGAAATATTGAATGAATTCTCTCTTTTCTACAAGTCATTATATACTGCGGAAACACACCCCACAGATCATCTGTTGTCCCAATTTTTTTCCACTATTCAGAAACCCCTACATACTCCTCCTGATTTATCTCCCTTAGAATTAGATCTAACACAACAGGAACTCCTGGATGCTCTTAAACACCTTAAAAAAGATAAAGCACCAGGTCCAGACGGATTTACTGTTGAATTCTTTCTCCATTTTTCCAAATTGTTACTTCCCAAATTACTCTCTCTGTTAGACTCTTTTTGTTACATGAATAGCTCCACCGGCTCTTTCTCAGAAGCACATATTTGCCTCATCCCTAAGGAAGGTAAGGATTTAAAATACTGTAAAAATGACAGACCCATCTCCCTTGTTAACATCGATTACACATTTTTTTCCAAAGCATTAGCTCTTCGTTTAGATTCCTATTTACCAAATTTATTAGGCAAAGAGCAATCCGGTTTCGTCAAAGGACGACTTATAACGGTTAACACATGACTTTTTTTCGACATTTTATCCAAATCTTCCCATCTAAAACATCCTCTTGCAGCAATAGCATTAGACGCGGAAAAAGCGTTTGACAGAGTTGAATGGCCTTACCTATTTTTTACCCTTAGATGGTTTGGTTTTGGCCCCAAATTTATTTTCCTAATCTCTCTTCTTTATTCCAATCTTCGCGCTGCTGTCTGTGCTAATGGTCTAATTTCTCAATTTTTTGATTTAGGCAGGGGGGTACGCCAAGGCTGCCCCCTATCCCCTTTCCTTTTTAATTTGGCTCTAGATCCTTTTCTTTCTAAAATACGTCAGAATCCATTTATACATGGGTTTGAAACCCAAACCTCTCACATTAAACTTGGAGCTTATGCTGATGATATTTTGCCTTTTATTTCACAGCCACATGACTCGATCCCTGCTTTTCTAGCAGAGGTACAATCCTTTTCCTTCATTTCTGGTTACAAATTAAACAGTGATAAATGTGAGATTTTGCCCCTAACCAAGTACACTTTCAAAGCGGATTTTACCCCTTCTAACTTCACGTGGAGCCCCAATCACATTAAATATTTAGGGTTACACGTCACTCCTTTAATTCCTGACAGTAGCTTTATGCATGAATAAATGTATTCAAAAGATTTCAGAGTTAACCACTAAGTGGCATCCTCTTTACTTATCCTGGTGGGGTCGCCTGGACACTATAAAGATGATGCTCTCCCCCATAGTATTATACATTATCTCCACATTCCAGTCCCTATTTCTGCTAAATCATTTAAAAAAGTTAACTCCATCCTCTCCTCCTTTCTGTGGAGTAACAAGACATCTCGTATGTCTTTATCAAAATTAAATCGCCCTAAAACAGAGGGAGGTGTCAATTTTCCTGACTTTTCGGCCTATCAAAAAGCTTTCCTTCTACGTCAAGCTTCATATTGGCTGCTTGATTCCACAGAGGATTGTCCTTTATGGACTTCAGTTGAACGTTCATTTCTCTCTCCATTCTCCTTTCAAGAGTATCTCTCTTTCTCTCGTAAACCACAATCCCTTTCCACTCCTATAATCAAACTTACTTCTCTAATCCTAGGGTCACATTCTTCTTTAATTCATGGGACCCTTGATTCCTTCCTTAACTCAACAATTTGGCATAATAAAATCCTGTTAATACGCAATAAACCTTTCTACTGGAAGACCTGGAGGCTAAAAGGTTTAATTTGGGTTTGTCAATTATTTTCACAATCAGAATTTATACCTTTTCCTATACTTAGTCAATTGTTTGGCTTGCCTGCCTCTTTTATCTCTAAATATAACCTCCTCAGAAAGGCCGTGCTGGACACATACGCCCAATTTACCATTTCACCTGTTAATGTTCATACTTCCGATTCATCTGAACGTCTCCACACCCTGCTGCGCACCTTTCCCAAAGCATCCACTATATATAATCATTTACGATGTACAGACACTATTAGACAAAAATCTAAAATAGAGACTGCATGGGAACAGGATTTTAAAACATCTTGGCCATTGTCTCTCTGGAGCAAAATTTGGACTAAGATACGAAAATCTTCCAGAGCAGCTAATACAACGCAAACATTGTTTTTTATATATAATAGACTTTTGTTATCCTCAAATACCTTAAATAAGCGGTTTTCTACTGTATTAGATACCTGTTGGACATGCTCTTGCCCAAATGCTGATCTGTTTCATATGTTATTTTCTTGCTCATTTGTTCACAGTTTTTGGAAACGTGTATGGTCTCAAATTAATTTAATTTTTGGTACTAATTTTTCTTTTTCACTTACTCATGTGTTTTTGGGAAGTCTTTCCCCTATTTGGAACGATTTTCAGTCCAATGTCAAAATTATTGATTTGTTATTAGCGGTTGCCTTTCAGCAAATTACTAAGCACTGGAAAGATTTCACTAAAATATCTTATCAGGCTTGGTGGTAGGCAATATGCCATAATCATAGGTTAGATACTTCTTTTGTTTATCCTATACATATGGCTACGAAACGTTTGAACTTATGGTCACCTGTTACATTGTATATTGATGCAAGCGCCCAAAAATTTCTTTGCTGAAACCCTCTCAACAAGAAGTGCTCAAACCACCATGAATCCCCCTAATGTTCCTCCGTTTTTACCTCAATATCAATTGTATTTCCTTTTTACCCCTTTGTTTTTACTCTTCCCATTCATTAATCCAATTCATGTATTTCTCTTATAGTTAATTTGTAATGTGATGACCTGTGACTAATCTTGTATACTGCATATTGACACCTTTATTCTTTTAATAAAAACTTTTCTGAACTTAAAAAAGAAATCGAAGGATTTATTCTAAATGTGTTTTATTTATAATAGCATATTTGTGTGTAGAAGAGCGATGTCGTTTAGCTGATTTACTTTGCAATGTTGAGCTGGCAGTGGCCCCCCCGATCATGGTTGTTAATTAACCCCTGGCGAATTCAATTATTGCCGCGCCAATGATGCTGAACCTGGCCCCTCGCTTATAAGATACCAAGTGGATTGGTCAGCGCGCCTGGCATAGCTGAGTGAGAACCACGCTGAAATTGTCCCCCGAGACGCCAAGTCTGCGGGCTGCAGTTTCTGTTTCGTTGTCACTCATGCGAGCACCGGTGCAGCCCTGTCTCCAGAAGGCACGCGTCTGTGAGAGGTCAGTGTATAGGCAGATTTAATATTTTTGTCTTTTGTGGGCCTGTCAGCCTAAGTGAACTGGGATTAACTGTTGATTGTCTTAATGCAAAAACGCTGCCTGCAGCAAGCTTAAATGCATGGGCGTTTCACATAGCTTGCAAAACACGTATATCTCACATGAGGAGGCAGCTTTCTCTCTTCTTGCTCTGCCCTCCGCCAGTACATCCCCTTGTCGCCCCCCTACCCCCGCAAGTGTACGTTTCATACCCAGTCATGTCCCTGAGGGGGGGGAGGAGGGGATTATATGTGCGTGCGTGTGCGTGTTTTGATATTTTTTGGGCTGTTGGTGGGCCTCTTAAGCCCTAAGACATTAATTCACAACCACAATACAGTGCCCAGGCCAAGGCATTTCTAATCCTCACTTTGGAAACAGTCAGCTGATTTCCCTAAACTTCAATGAGCTCTGCTAATGTGATGCCCTTCTTCAGTGCTGCTTTAGTGCAGGTCTCACAGCAGGTCTTTACTGGCTGATGCAGCAGGGTCACAGAGCACCTGCTGGTGACTGGCCTCATATGGATCAGAGTCTAGTCGGACTGATGTAGCCCTTTCTCTGAGATAAGTGCAGAAGTCCCAGCCGGGATCCAGCCCAGGGAAGTTAAACCTAGGTGTGCCGCATGTTTTACTGTACATTTTCCAGATAATACAACAACCAGTGAGTGCAGCATGAGCAAGCTTACATACACGGAGTCTCTTATAAATGGAAAACACCGCTAGAGTGTTCAAAACTACCCCGATGTGCAAATGTAGGCCACTCTTAACTGTCTCATTTGCTAATGGGGGGGCACTTTTACTTTTGGGCTCGAGCTTATTTTCTATCCCCAGTCCAGCCCTGGTGGGGGGAATGTTTCCTCTCCAGTCTGCACAGGAACTCATCTGACTGTTCAGGCCTGGACTGTCAGCAGCTCTTCACCTTACATTAACCTACTAGCCCGCCCTTCCAGTTTTAGTTATATTGTACTGACAACCACAGGCATGCTTTTATTAATTTCATGATATTATCAGATACACTGGACCCTAAAACCTGCTCAATGCCTAATACATAGTGTCGATCCACAATTGATGTCTTGTCAGGCTAAGTATATGGCTCCACAAGCCTCCCCCAAACTTCCTCAACCTGTGATGGGAGATTGTGCTGCAATTGTTTTACAAAAGGGTCCTCTTAGAAAGAGGTTTTTGGTGAGTGACTGTTAGAAATGGGGGTCTCTAGTTGGCAAGGGCTTGCACCTTTGTCCAAGTAGGGACCCTTCTTCCTAGTCAGGATAAGGGAGTTACACTCCTAAAATAACCCCTGCTCACCCCCTTGGTAGCTTGGCACGAGCAGTCAGGCTTATTCTAGAGGCAGTGTGTAAAGCATTTGCACATAACCAACAGTAATACAGTGTAAGCACTACAAACGGACACCACACCAGTTTAGAAAAATATCCAATATTTTTATATACTTAAAACAAGACCAATATGATAAAAATCCACAGTACAGTACTTTAAAAATCTTCAGTTATCACAGTGTCCTTAAAAACAGTTCCTTGATGTCGATAGCTCCGTCCAGGCCTATCACGGCGTCGTGAACAAACAAATCCAAACAGTTCTGGCTGACCGCGGCGTCGCGGGTCAGCTACGGTGTCGGGAAGACCCGCAAACAGTACCTTTCAGAAATGCAGGGCGTCGATGACCTCGCGGTGAGCTTCCGAACACACAGCGTCCGCAGGCGTCGGTTCCGGAGGTCGGTGCAGCGTCGTCGGGGCCCTCAAAGTCACACGTGTTGCAGATCGATCTCCCCTCTGTTGAAGTCAGGAGCGCTGGTGTCGGCCGGCGTCGAGTGCTGCGGTGCGAAGTGCAGCGGTGCGGCGTGCGGTGCCCTCAGGTCGCGGTGCGAGCAGCGGCTCGGTGGCGTTGTCGGATGGCGTCGTCGGTGAGACCAGGGTCGCGGTGTGAGATGAAGGCGGTGCTCGTCACGGTGCTGGCAGGTCACGGTGCAGCAGCGGCGTCGTCGTAGCTGCAGCGCTGTAGTCGGCTGACGAACTTGGAGTCGATGGTACCGGCGTCGGTGGGCCAAGGCTGCGGTGCGGGATGAGGGCGGTGCGTCGTGTAACTTACGAGCGGTGCCCCCGAACCACGGTGCAAGCAGCGGCGTCGAGTCCGGCGTGGAGCGGCGTCGTCGGGGATACCACGGCGTCGTCGTGAAGCGAGGCGGTGTGGAGTGCGGTGCCCACAGGTCGCGGTGCGAGCAGCGGCTCGGTGGCGGCGTCAGCAGGCGTCGTCGGTGAGACCAGGGTCGCGGTGCGGCGTTGCGCTCTGCGGTGCCTTCAGGACACGGAGTCGGCAGCGGCGTCGTGGACGGCGTCGGGCTTGAAGTCTTTGCTGTTCCTGAGACTTCTTGAACAGGGGGCAAGCTCTACCTTAAGCCCTTGGAGACACTCACAAAGTAGATTGCAGAGAGTTCAGTTCCAGTCCTTTCACTGCCCAAGACAGAAGCAGCCACTGCAGGCCAACACAGCAAAGCACACCGCAAAGTGGTAGTTCCTCCTCACAGCTTCTCCAGCTCTTCTTCTTGGCAGTCTTCTTGATCCCAAAGAGTTCCAAAGTTCTGGGGTTTGGGTCCCCCTTTTTATCCTCAATTTCTCTTTGTTCTCTGAAGGCAGAGAGGCCTTTGCCTAGTCCAAACCAGTTCTGGTCAGTCCTGGAGCACTTTGTTGACAAGTCTCCTTCTTTCCTTTTGCAGTGTAGGCCAGGGACATCAGACACACCACAGGAGGTGGAGCCAGCATTGTGGCAGGAAGGCACAGCCCTATTCAGGTCCCAGGTGCATCTCCTCCCACCCATCTACATGTAGATCTTGCTATTCAGCCCTGTGCTGACTCACCCTGTCTTCTGACATCCCCCAGCCCCTGTCACTCACACTCCAGACAAGGAATTCACAACCTAGCAGAGGCAGGCTTGGATGGTTAGACAAGAAAATACCCACTTTCTAAAAGTGGTATTTTCAAACACAGAATGTTAAAACCAACTTCACTAAAAGATGCATTTTATCATTCTGAGTCCAGGCATACTAAACTCGAATTTCTACCATGTTCCCTGGGTCAGTTAGGATTATAAGCTGTAATAATCAAAACTGCCCATTCTGGCCTATGGGGAACAGGTAGCCTTGCAATAGTGAAAAACGAAATAGGCTGTAATTCACTATCAGGACATGCCACACACACCAGGGCATGTCCTACCTTTCACATACAATGCACCCTGCCCACAGGGGTACCTTGGGCCTACCTTAGGGGTGACTAACATGTAGAAAAGGGAAGGTTTAGGGACTTGCAAGTGTGTGCACTTGCCAAGTCGACATGGCAGCCCCAGGCTGCACACAGGCTCTGCAATAGCAGGCCAGAGTTACACTTTACGGGCTGTTTGCGTGGGTGGCACAATCCAGTGCTGCAGCCCACCAACAGCATTTGATCTATAGGCCCTGGCACTCTCAGTGCACTTTACAAGGGACTGACACATAAATCAAATAGGCCAATCATGGAAACACCAATCCATAACACATTTTATACAGGAGCACTTGCACTTTCCCACTGGACAGCAGTGAGGAAAGTGCGCAGAATCATTACACCAGCAAAAACAGAGTCAAAACCAGGAGGTCAGAAAGCAAAAAGTCAGGGGAAACACGCCAAAAGATGCCAAGTCTAACACATGTCCCCTCCAGCTGAAAGTAGGGAGAACTACCCAACCCCATTGGAGTTCTCTTCACTAAGGCGGAAGAACCTGGACAGACCATCTGCGTTGGCGTGCTCTGTACCAGGGCGGTGTTCCACCGTAAAGTCCATTCCCTGTAGGGAGATGGACCACCTCAGCAGTTTTGGATTCTCACCCCTCATTTGCATCAACCATCTGAGGGGCCTGTGGTCTGTCTGAACTCGGAAGTGAGTCCCAAACAGGTATGGTCTCAGCTTCTTCAGTGCCCAGACCACAGCAAAAGCTTCCCTTTCTATGGCACTCCACCTCTGTTCCCTGGGGAGTAGTCTCCTGCTAAGGAAGACTACAGGCTGATCCAGGCCCTCTTTGTTCAGTTGTGAGAGCACCGCTCCCACACCATGCTCTGAAGCGTCAGTCTGCAAGACGAATTCTTTGGAGAAGTCAGGTGCCTTGAGCACGGGCGCCTTGCACATGGCTGCCTTCAGGGCATCAAAAGCTTTCTGGCAGGACTCAGTCCAGATCACCTTCCTGGGTTGCTTCTTCGAAGTCAGCTCTGTTAAGGGGGAACGATGGTGCCATAGCCCTTAACAAATCTCCTATAGTAGCCGGTGAGACCTAAGAAGGCTCTCACCTCTGTCTGGGTCTTGGGGGCTCCCAAGCCAGAATGGTGTCAATCTTGGGTTGTAGGGGCGCCACCTGGCCGCTTCCTACCTGGTGTCCCAAGTACACCACAGAACCCTGCCCGATCTGGCACTTACTGGCCTTGATCGTGAGGCCTGCACCTTGCAGAGCCCTCAACACTTTCTCAAGGTGCTGTAAATGTTCTTCCCAGCTGGAACTGAACACAGCAATGTCATCCAGGTAGGCGGCACTGAAATCCTCCAGTCCAGCCAACACTTGATTGACCAACCTCTGAAAGGTGGCAGGGGCATTCTTCAACCCAAAGGGCATCACCCGAAATTGGTAATGACCTTCTGGGGTTGAGAATGCTGACCTCTCCTTGGCCCCATCGGTTAAGGCAATCTGCCAGTACCCAGACGTTAAATCAAACGTGCTGAGGAACCGGGCAGCTCCCAACCGATCAATGAGCTCATCAGCTCTGGGGATGGGGTGCGCGTCAGTCCTGGTGACAGCATTGAGCCCACGGTAGTCCACACAAAACCGGAGTTCTGGAGTGGCACCGGGCGCAGCAGCCTTTGGGACCAAGACCACTGGGCTGGCCCAAGGACTGTTGGAGGGCTCAATCACCCCTAACGTCAACATCTTAGAGACCTCCTCCTTGATGCTGGCCCTGACCCGGTCAGTCAACCTGTAAATCTTGTGCTTCACAGGAGGGCTGTCACCAGTGTCCACGTCATGGGTACACCAGTGAGTAACACCGGGGATCAGAGAGAACAGTGGGGCGAACTGTCCCAACAACTGGTGACAGTCCCCCTGCTGCTCCTGAGTCAGAGTAGGGGAGAGGATCACACCCTCCACTGACCCATCATGCTCCTTGGTAGACAGGAGGTCAGGGAGAGGCTCACTCTCCTCTTCCACCCCATCATCTGTCGCCAAGAGCATACTCACTTCGGACCTCTCGAAGTGGGGCTTGAGGCGGTTCACGTGAAGGACCCTCAAAGGGTTCCTTGGAGCCTGCAAATCCACCAGGTAGGTGACGTCACTTTTGCGCTCCACCACCTCATATGGCCCAGTCCACTTGTCCTGCAAGGCACAAGGTTCCACTGGGGCCATGACCCACACTTTTTGCCCAGGTTGAAATTCGACCAGAGTGGCATTCTGGTCATACCACCTCTTCATTTCTTCCTGGCTTGCTTCTAGGTTCGCCTGAGCGAGTTTCCTGAAGCGGGCAGTTTGGTTTCTAAAGGCCAGCATGTAACTAAACACATCCTGGGGAGTTTTCCTGGGAGCTGCCTCCCAGCCTTCCTTTACCAAACTCAGAGGTCCTCTGACAGGGTGGCCATACAGGAGCTCAAAGGGGCTGTACCCAAGAGACTTCTGAGGCACCTCCCTGTATGCAAAGAGTAGGCATGGCAAGAGGACGTCCCACTTACGCCTCATGGGTTCTGTTAGACCCTTGATCATGCCTTTCAAGGTCTGGTTGAATCTCTCCACCAGACCGTTTCCTTGTGGGTGGTAAGGCGTGGTGAACTTGTAGGTTACACCACACTCCTTCCACAGGGATGTCATATACTTGGATATGAAATTGGTCCCCCTATCAGAAACCACCTCTCTGGGGAATCCCACACGGGAAAAGATCCCCATTAACGCCCGGCCCACCACTGGTGCCATCGTCGTCCTGAGAGGGATGGCCTCCGGGTACCGAGTGGCATGGTCCACCAAGACCAGGATGTACCTGTTGCCCATGGCTGTCTTGGGATCCAGTGGCCCCACAATATCCATCCCTACCCTTTCAAAGGGTGTTCCAACAACAGGAAAAGGTTGGAGAGGAGCTTTGACCTTCCTCCCACTCTTACCACTTGCCTGGCAAGTTTGGCAAGACCTACAGTGTGCATCTGACTGCCTTCACATTTGGGGCCAAAAGAAGTGGGTGACAAGCCTGTCAAAGGTCTTGTCCTGCTCCAAATGTCCTGCCAAAGGCACGTCATGAGCCAGACCCAGTAGGAAGGTCCTGAAGCGCTGGGGTACCACCAGCACACGGGCTGACCCACGCTCAGCTACCTTAGGCTCACTGTATAGGAGACCATTCTCCCAGTAGATCAGATGTGACCCGGACTGATTACCAGCTGCCTGGTCTGCAGCCTGCCGCCGCAGACCCTCCAGAGTAGGGCACTCGTTCTGCTCCCTGCAGAACTCCTCCCTGGTGGGACCCCCTTCTTGCTGCCAATGGGTCAGCTCAGAGATGTCTCCCAGTTCGGCTACCTGCTCCCCTGTAGGCACCGGGGCGTCCCCCTCGAGGTCCGCCTCCTCCCGGTCCGTGGGAACTTCGGGGGCCGGTTTCCCGCACCCCCTGCCCTTCCTCTTGGCAGGGACTTGGGCCATTGTTCCAGGCTCCAAGTCCTCTTGATCACCCTTTCTGGCTGCCATTGACCGAGTAGACACGCATGCCCACTCTGGCAACCCAAGCATCTCCAAGTGAGACCTGAGCTCAACATCCTTCCATAAGGACTGCTCCAGGTCGTTACCTAGCAGACAATCTACAGGCATGGTAGGGCTCACAACCACCCTCAAGGGACCTGAGACCTCCCCCCATTCAAAGGGAACCGGCACCACCATACACTGGCACTCAGAGTTGTCCACAGCAACTACTTGATGGAATGCCCCTGGGACTACCTGCTTCTCAGAGACCAGGTGACACCGGACTGAGGTCACACTGGCTCCAGTATCTCTGAGAGCCTCTACCCTGTTCCCATTGATGGTCACCCAGGTGCTATATTTCGTTGTGTTAGGGGGCACCTGGTTTCCTGGGACCATCTCACTGTCCCCTAGTGAGACGAGGGTCATTTCTGCGGGATCCCCACCCTCCTGTGGGCACCCCTCCTCCCCAAGCGCTACACTAGCCAACACTTTGGACTGTCCACCGGTGGGCGGCTGTGTCCCCTTTGGGCACTTGGGGTCCCCCTTGAAGTGACCTACCTGGTCACATGCATAACACTTGCGGGGGCCGGTCTCAACAGGCTTCCCTGTAGAGACCCCTTTCTTCTTATCACCTGGGGGATGGGAACCTTTACCCTGGGTACTAGTTTGGGGCCCTTTAGAGAACTCCTGTGCTTTACCCTTGTCCCCCCACTTTTCTGCTGGGGACCCTGCCCACCTTTGGCTGAGTCTCCCCCAAACGCTTTCTTGTGGACCCTGGTACTCACCCAGCGGTCCGCCTCCATAGCAAGCTTTCTGGGGTCAGTTAGCTTACTGTCAACTAGGTGCTGGCGCAGATCTGCAAAACATAGACTAGACAAGTACTCCCATGCAATCAAATTGTAGAGCCCCTGAAAATCTGTTACATTACTGCCCTTCACCCAACCATCCAGCGACCTACAGAACATATCCACACATTCCAACCAAGTGTTGGCCTCAGACTTTTTACTGGACCTAAACTGATCCCTGTACTTTTCAGGTGTGAGCCCATATCTAGTGAGGAGAGCGTCTTTCATGTCAGCATAGGTGAGGTCCTGCCCCTTACCCAAAGCTATCCGAGTATCCCTAGCTTCCTCTGGAAAGAGAGGCCACAACCCCGCTCCCCAGTTCCTCTCAGGGACCCCATTCATATGAATAGACGACTCGTACCCTTGAAACCACCTTTGAATGTCATCACTCTTCTTGTACTCTTTACCTACATTCTTGGGGATGTGTACGATCCTGTCTGTGTGTGCTGAAGAATTGCTGCCACCATCTGAGCCGGTTCTACTTTTTAGCTCCAGCTCCTTAATCATTCTCTCATGATCTAGTATCATTTTCCTTTCCTCCATGGCTATTCTTTTCTCTTCCCTCTCACTTTCTATTCTGTGTTTCTCCAATTCAAACCTCCTTACTTCCCGCCTGTCCTCCAGCTCCTCTGGGGACAAGCTACTGCTGCCTGGCCTGGAGGGCTCCCCCCCTCCCAAAAGCACATCCACCCTAGGAACAGGCTCCTCCACCTCTCCAGTGAGATCACCAGATTGCCCACTGGCACCTCTGGCTGCTACCCAGGCCCTCAGCGCCTTTTGTAGCTCATCCTTCCTGGTGAGGCCTCTGACCTGGACTTTTAGGTCCTTGACATTGTAGGCTTCCAATCGATCCTCCTCAAAGGCAATTTCTACTGATGCAATTGATGATACTATAGATTCAGGCATGTTGAAGTAGCAAGTTCAAACTGGCAAGATCAAAAATAGGCCAAAAAGAAAAAGAACCTGTATGTGGTACGTAATGGTCTGCGATATGGTAGTAGTGCACACCAATCACTGTAAGTCAAGTGCAAACACAAGTCCTATCCTCACCGCTGACAACCAATGTTAGAAATGGGGGTCTCTAGTTGGCAAGGGCTTGCACCTTTGTCCAAGTAGGGACCCTTCTTCCTAGTCAGGATAAGGGAGTTACACTCCTAAAATAACCCCTGCTCACCCCTTGGTAGCTTGGCACGAGCAGTCAGGCTTATTCTAGAGGCAGTGTGTAAAGCATTTGCACATAACCAACAGTAATACAGCCCCTGTCACTCACACTCCAGACAAGGAATACACAACCTAGCAGAGGCAGGCTTGGATGGTTAGATAAGAAAATACCCACTTTCTAAAAGTGGTATTTTCAAACACAGAATGTTAAAACCAACTTCACTAAAAGATGCATTTTATCATTCTGAGTCCAGGCATACTAAACTCGAATTTCTACCATGTTCCCTGGGTCAGTTAGGATTATAAGCTGTAATAATCAAAACTGCCCATTCTGGCCTATGGGGAACAGGTAGCCTTGCAATAGTGAAAAACGAAATAGGCTGTAATTCACTATCAGGACATGCCACACACACCAGGGCATGTCCTACCTTTCACATACAATGCACCCTGCCCACAGGGATACCTTGGGCCTACCTTAGGGGTGACTAACATGTAGAAAAGGGAAGGTTTAGGGACTTGCAAGTGTGTGCACTTGCCAAATCGACATGGCAGCCCCAGGCTGCACACAGGCTCTGCAATGGCAGGCCAGAGTTACACTTTCCGGGCTGTTTGCGTGGGTGGCACAATCCAGTGCTGCAGCCCACCAACAGCATTTGATCTATAGGCCCTGGCACTCTCAGTGCACTTTACAAGGGACTGACACATAAATCAAATAGGCCAATCATGGAAACACCAATCCATAACACATTTTATACAGGAGCACTTGCACTTTCCCACTGGACAGCAGTGAGGAAAGTGCGCAGAATCATTACACCAGCAAAAACAGAGTCAAAACCAGGAGGTCAGAAAGCAAAAAGTCAGGGGAAACACGCCAAAAGATGCCAAGTCTAACAGTGACCTTATTTGGAGGTGTTTGTATGCTGTGCTGGAAATGGAAATCCTTTAACTCTGGCCGCCAGCAAATTCCAAGGGTGAGCTGACAGCAGAAAGGGGCCGGAGTCACGAGGGTCGGTGTCATGCAACAGTATGAAGCTTTCTCACATCCCTCTCATTCCTTCAAAACCTCTAAATCTGGGGCATGATTGCAGCGACACACATTCCATTCATTAACTTTATTTCGGCCTCACGGGCCATAAAAGCACAGTTTACAATAAAACATAACACATGAGATAAAAAATTCAACAGCTCATAACTATCTTTTTTACACAGAGGTGTCAACTTACACAACAGTAAATGCAGATCTCGCTAGGGGTATGAAATTGTGCAAGATATTTTTCAGACCTTAAAAACACAATAAAAACAACCCTCGCATACTAAACTGCGATCTTAAAAAAAGGATTATTTACAAGATTAAAAAAAAATATATAAACAGAAATAATAATCCCCTAGGCTCAACTACACATTTACTCTGTCTGTATAAGTCGAACACACTGATTCCCCAGGGGGAGGCTACTTTAAAAAGGCCCGCCGAGTGTGCCACATGGAGTTTAAAAAACGCGATACAGCGAAAACAATTGGTGGATGGGTGTCATACTTTAGGACTCTAAACGCTTCTACACAGCGGACAAAACCTAAATTCTTGCATACTTGGACTAACCAATACTTGCGCGCTGGCAAGTAAGCTGGACAAAATAGCACTACATGTAGGTTAGTCTCTTCTTTGTACTTGCAAGCAGGACATTCACCCGAGTACTCTTTACCCCATTTGCTAGTGTATGCTTGTAATGGTAAAGTCCCTATTCGCAATTGCATATACAATTTTCTAGCCATGGGGGGGTAGATGAAGTCCAGGAAATTTTCCTTGCTGTATAGATCTTTAATTTGCAGGAACTCTGTGGTTAGGCGACCACGAGAGGAACTTTCGTGTATAGCCAACAGGTTGGTCTTTCTGAAGTGGTTAACTAACTCCAACCTGGAGACCCTAACACACACTACCTCAGGAGTCCTCCACAGGTCCACTCTACCTAGCTTGAGGGCGGATTCCCTTATGTGGCAGAGACACAGAATTTTATGGGTAGCACAGTTAGATAAAAGCTCTTTCAACTCGTCCCTCAAGACTGACAATTCCGGAGTCACCCATAGTCGTCTCCAGTATGTAATGGGTCTCAGGGCAATTTCTTCATCTATGGGCCTAATACCCAAGTCCATCCTGAGGGGAATAAGGGGGGTACTACAGGGTAGGCCTATTAGCTGCCTCATAAAATTATTCTCGACCATCTTCAAATTAGTAACAACAGTGTGCCCCCAGAGCTCCGCCCCATATAAGGTGGCGCTCCTTGCTTGTACTTTGTAGATTTCCACCACAGGGGCCGCTGGTTTATAGGTCGAGGATCTATGTAGTTTCATCATACCTCCCACTGTCTGAATTAGCCTAAGTTTCGCTTTGGCCACCTGCGGCCCCCATTCGAACTTCTCTGACAGGGTCACACCCAAATACTCAAAGATCTTCACTCTCTCTAGAGGTGTCTCGTGTAATGAGGGATTTGGGCGGGTCGAATTGGGTGGGTTAAAAACCATATATTTAGTTTTTTCCAAGTTGATTTCCAACCCACGCGCTTTACAAAAATTGGCGAAGCCATCAAGAACGCGCTGGATACCCATTGAAGTTTTTGAAAGTAACAGGGTATCATCAGCGAACATTAGCGCTGGTACCTTGCCAGAGGCTAACTTGGGGGCATCATTGTCCTTGATTTGTCTGAGGTGGTCAATAAGTCCATTAATAAAAAGACAGAATAGGGTAGGGGCTAGGACCAATGTTCCCTCTAATTCTTTTCCTCTGTGTGCGGCAGTGTAGGGTCTCTGTGCGCTGCAGCCATGGCTATGTGCGCCAGGAACCAGACCGCGCTTGTGCGCAGCGCCAAATATCACTCCAAACTTTTGCTTAAAAACTGAAAAGACGGTGCATTTCCACACATACAACCCACGTTAAGGGGCTTAAGGCAGATTTGCAATTTGGATACACACGCCATGACAATAATGGAGTAATGGAGAAATTGGTAAGAGAGGGACGGAAAGAGAAAGGCAGCCAGAGGCTTTGGAGAACTGGGAGGGAGAACAGAGAATGGAAAACCGGTAAGAGAGAAAGCAAAGAACAGGCAGCGAGAGGGAAATGGAGACAAGAATGGGATGGGGGAGAAGGGGAAAGTGGGTAAACGTGGAGCGGGACTGATATGAGGAAGAAGAAAAAGAAGAGAAGGAGACGGCGAGAGCAGCTGGGGAGTGGAAGAAAAAAGGACAAAAGATATGTCAGAGAAGACAGCGAGTGTGGTATGGCAATGCTTCAGAAGTAGCGTCTCTGCACATCGACGTTGGGGGGTTCTATAAGGAGCCTTTTTTGCCATCTTGTCATTTCTAAACGCTTGCTCTATGTAACTGTGCTCACCTGAACGAACTAAGAAGGGTGGAAGGCTGGTTAGGCCTTGCCAAGATTTTTAATCTTGCCAAGATGCAGGTCTGAGCAAATGGCAGCTGCAACTGTGTAAATGACTGATCCATCTGTCTGGAGTATTCTCTTCACTAACACTTGCTTCCCTTTTCTTTTTGAAACTCAGGGGCAGCAACATTGTCGTGGTGTCACCAGGGCTTTAAGTGGAAGCTTTTTCAATATTATATAGAAGCCATAGTTGCTGCTTATTTATCTTATGCAACTAACAACCACTGACAAAGCCAATAGTCTGACTTGTTATAGGTACGATGTTACTTGATGTATCATATATCTGGATGCAATGACAGAAACAGGAAAATACAAGTTGAGGGCACACTATGCCAAGCACAGAAAAGTTAAAAAAGTCACACAATCACCCCACAGCCCAGCTCTATTAAGAAGAGAAATACAGCAAGTCTACAAACACGGCGTGTGCTTTACACGCCATGTTTGTAGAGTTGCTGCAGTTCTTTTCTTAATAGAGCGCAGCTGCAGTGGTGATTGTGTGCCTTTGTTAAAGTTTTCAGGTTAATCGCAGCGCCCGTCTGGAGCTGCAATTAACAAGAAAGCTTTCAGATGAAGTGAAACGGGATGACTTAGAGTGGGCAGTGCGCTTAGAGGCTTTTATAGGTGAGAAAAGTGATCACTGAACTGCTATGCAACTTTCAAATCCTTGAAAAAAATACAAACTTAGACCAACATTACAACGCTGACAAGAGATCTGTGAAGACCTGCACCATCACTGCACTGGTACATCACCTAGTCCCGTAGAATGCTCAGGTCACTGCTCATCATGCATAAAAAACACACACTTTCTAGATGTTAGTTTCTCAAGACAATAATAGAACAATAATTAAGACCCTAAAAAAGACTCTGCTCCTCCACTGCTCGAGACTACTGTTACCATCATCAGTGTCTCACTGGGTCAAGGTTCATCTAGTCTATTCTTCAGACTTGCCATAATGAGCACCTACATTAAACAAAATAGAGAAATACCACATACATTTCCCCTTTCTTCCTTCCTCTGACCCAAACCTGGAAAGAATAATCACCCTACAATTTGAACAATATTTAGAAGCAAGCCAGCTGTTGAATCCCCTTCGGTCACTTTTCTGTCCCAACCACAGTACGGAAACTGCACTACTAGATGTATGGCAAGCTCCTATCACAAGACAGTCTGCTTAACCTGATGAACTTCAGAGCTGAGTTTTGTACAGTATATCACCCCCTTTCGCCCTAATATATGCAAGTACAAAAAAGGGGATCTCATTAACAGTCAAACTGCTTCTTGTTAAAATGTCACATTTTGTCTAAAGGGGTTGTTAAAACTGTACTACCAGCGTGACCATAACAGACACTCAAGCAAGTCTGTCATTGGCAGCCTCATCACAACTAGAAAGATGGCTGGAGAGTTTCGCTGTTTTCAAATTCAGATGGATTTAATTTATACAAGCCATTGTTGCTGCGTATTTATCTTATGCAACTAGCAACCACTTACAAAGTCAATAGTAGGTCTGATCAGGGCTTTAAGTGGGCCGGGTCTCACCAGTGCTGAGCACCGGCAGTTTTTTAAAGGGGGCCTCGAAACGGGTCTCTATCGGGCTCTGTTTTGTGCCCTGGCACAGGCGGTCCATTTTTTTCCAGACTGCAGTGACAGTAGGCACATGGATGTGCGCGTGCTCACACTGCTCACTTCTCACTAGTGGAGAAGTTACGGCATGACGTCATGCCAGGTGAGCCTTGTAGGGGAAGGGAAATCCTTTAAAGAGTCATTTTCTCTCTGGATTTCCCTTCTCTTTTTGAAACTCAGGCGCAGCAACATTGTCGTGGTGTCACCAGGGCTTTAAGTTCAAGCTTTTTCAATATTACATACAAGCCATAGTTGCTGCTTATTTATCTTATGCAACTAACAACCATTGACAAAGCCTATAGTCCTGACTTGTAGGTATGATGTTACTACTTGTATCATATATCTGGATGCAATGACAGAAACAGCAAAATACAAGTCGGGCGGTATACTATGCTAAGTACAGATTTTTAGCTTATGTGTCTTAAAGCCACGCCCTTATTACACTGGCAACCCCCTTTGCGAGACCCCCCCAGTTTTTACATCCCACTTAAAGCCCTGGGTATGATGTTACTTGTTGTATCATATATCTGGATGCAATGACAGGAAACTACAAGTCGGGTGGCACACTATGCCAAGCACAGAAAAGTGTAAATCACACAACAGCTGCGCTCTATTAAGAAGAGAAATTCAGCAAGTCTACAAACACGACGTGTGCTTTACATGCCCTGTTTGTAGAGTTGCTGCATTTCTTTTCTTAATAAAGCGCAGCTGAGGGGTGCTTGTGGGCCTTTGTTAAAGATTTCAGGTTAATCGCAGCGCCCGTCTGGAGCTGCAATTAACCTGAAAACTTTAACAAAGTCACACAATCACCCCGCAGCCCAGCTCTGTTAAGAAGAGCAATTCAGCAAGTCTACATAAATGGCGTGAGCTTTACACGCCGTGTTTGTAGACTTGCTGAATTTTTTTTGTTACATAAGCGCGGCTGTGGGCAGATTGTGTGCTTTTGTTAAAGTATTCATGTTAATCGCAGCTCGTGACGGCGCTGCAATTAACATGAATACTTAAACAAAAGCACACAGTAGGCACCGCAGCCGGGCTCTACATATAAAAGAAGAAACCAAGTGCCCAAGACTTACCTGCCGCTCCCTCGTCTTTTATTGACGCCAGTCTATTCCGCCGCTCTGCCGGGAAACACCAGTTTTTCGCGCCGCTCGCTTTTTAAAAGCAGCGACGCGAACGCTCTTGCTGGAAGTGCTGTGTGTTTGCGCGCTCCACACACAGCACTGCGCCCTACAGGTAATAGAGGTGCGCGCGTTCGCATGCGCGCACGTTATTGGGAACAATGGCTAGGACACATCCCTGCCGTACCCCCTTATGGACTGGGAAACGTGCAGTAAGTTCTCCATATTTTCCACATCGTACCTGGGCAAAATTTTGTGTGTGGAGCCTCACTATGACATTAAGAAGATATGGTGGGATCCCGAGGTCGTTGAGCACTTTCCATAATTTTGTCCGGGGAACAAGGTCGAAAGCCGACTTTAAGTCAACGAATATTAAATAAAGACTGCCCCCCTCAACAGTCACCGTTTTCCAGTATAATAGTTGTAATCGAAATATCTGGTCCATGGTTGACATGTTGGCTCTAAAACCAGCCTGATAGGGACTTAGGATTTGCTCTTCTTCCATCCATCCCTGTAGGCGGTCCAAGAGTACCCGGCCGAACAGTTTTTGTGTGATGTCAATTAAACTGATCGGTCTGTAATTAGAGGGTATAAGGGGGCAGCCCTTTTTCAATATAGGGACTATTTCAGCCCCGGCCCAGGTATCAGGGGGGTCCATGCCCTTCAAGATTGAATTAAATAGAGCACATAAATATGGAGTCCAAATTTTGGGTTCTCCCCGGAAGAGGTCCCCCGGTAACTTATCTAGACCTGGGGCTTTGTTACGTTGAAGCTTGTTAATGGCTAATTCCACCTCCATCCTAGTAATCTCCGGGGCCCCCTCATAATCGAACTCCCAAACTGGACTAGGAGTATCATAGTTGTCAATCCCTCCTTCCTTGTTTGAATAGAGTGCCCCAAAGTGGCTCTCCCAGACTTCAGACGCAATGTTCGGCTCAAAGGCTGGTCTTGCCTCCCTCTCCCCTGTGCTCACTATTGCCCAAAAGGTTTTCAAATCTTTCTCACTCAGGGCACTTCTAAGGGTTTCCCACCTGTGTATTTCCCAGTTTTTTTTTTCCTGTTGGGTAATACGTTTATATCTAGCCCTGGTAAGTTTGACTTGGGCCCTATCCCTCTCCTTAATCACGTCCAAAAGATCCTGCTTGGCCTTTCGACACTTGTTATTAAACAATGAACGTTTAGTTCTATTGCTTTCCCTCCTGCGCACCACTGGGAAAAATATTTCAGCCAGTTTCAGGGATAGCTCAGCGTGTATCTCACCCACCTTGCCTAGGTTCAGGGTGGAGCCCTCGACCTGTACCACCTCCCCCATTTTAGCTATCAATGGCATTGCAGATGGTATACTAGCGCCAGCCTATGAGGAGAATTTTTGATGTTACTCCATCTAACTTTCCTTCTATTATTAGATAGAGTTACTGTGCCATTCACGTTGGTTTGGAAAGGTAGGGGGTTGGAGTTACCAGAATTCCAAGGTTTTAGGGTCAGGATCAGTGCGTTATGATCACTATCCTGCCTGGGTAAGATATGGAAGTCCAGGACCTTTCCCCACAGCTTGGTTTCCACCATAATATAATCTAGGAGCGATGCTTGTCCTACTCTATTAAATGTCGGCTGTCCTGGCCGGTCAGATTTAGTCTGGCCATTACATGCCCTTATTGAATGAGCCAGAATGAGTGAATTAAGCTGCAATACCAAAGGAGACCACACTTTAATGGGGGTAATCTGAGGGTCGGGTATGGACCAGTAAAGGTCTTCTTCCGTAGGGACAGAGTAAGTTGAATCAATGAGGGGTTCAAATTGACAATTGAAATCCCCCCCTATGATCACTCCTACCCCCGGGTCCAGAGTTGGAATGAAGAGTCCCAGGTGGTCAATGGTGGCAGAATCTTGGCCGTTTTTAACGGGGCGGGAATACACATTGATTAGGGCAATTTTGGCCTTCGTGGGAATTGTAAGAAGAACACACTGGATATCATTTGAAGATGTTGTCAACTGCTCAGCTCTGCAGCCTAGGTGAGTACCCACCCAGATGGTTAGGCCACCAGAGGGTCTCCCCCTTCCACCCATTGTGGCCAAGATGTTAAAGGAGGCGAATCCCATCCGATGGAAGTCTTCCCTTGCCCATGTCTCCTGAAAAATACAAATATCGTGTTTTTCAATAAAATCGCCCCAATCTTGACATGGCAATTTGTTTTTAAGGCCGGCCACATTCCATGATAAAATCCTCGGTCAAATGCCACCCCCTGAATCCCTTCCCACTACCTTGGGGTCTGGTACACAGGGGGAGGGAGCTTCGCCTGGGTGCGCCATGCTATATCTAACTATTGCCCCACTGGTTTTGGCATCTTTATTAGTATCCCCCACCGCGATAGGAGCTACAACATCATGGTCCCCACTTCTCTGTGTCCTTGCTCCCAGGTGATCGCTCCAATGGGGAGAGCCTATTCCACCGCCCACAGTTGTTTGATGGTAACCCCACTCAAGGCCCTTGCGAGCATGCCCTTCCCCATACGTAATCTTACCCTTTAAAGACCCCTCTCCCAGTCAATCTACCTCCTCCAGGGTGTCATACCTGTTATTCACCGGGATATTATACAGGTGGGGCCTGTTATGAACAACCCGACTCCCTTTATATACAGGCCCCTGCTCCTTGGTTACGATCAGAGGTGCTGCACCACCTCTGTGCATTGTATGCTGTAAAGGATAGAAAAAATCCAAAGGGTGCAGACTCATTCCTGTTGGGGAGGTATGACAGTTGGAAGTGGGAATGAGTAAGTTAGAGACTGTAGTCGGATTTTTAAAATTAATGACTACGCACTCACCCGGTTCGCTTGTCCGATGGCTACCCACCCACCCCACTCTTCGAACCAATATAATTTCCCCTGCTCTGGCATAGTCAAAGTGTTTGTATTTCGCAAGCCAGAACAGGCATTTATTTCTTAGCTCAAGTTTCCTTTACATTAGGTTCGAGTGGCGGGACTCCAGTCATTATAGCGACGTACGGGGAACAGGCGGGGGGGAGATTTATATTGGGCAGATTTGTACATAAACTTGCTTGTCTCCCTTCATTGTGATGATTTACAGGTCGCCTACTCTCTATGCTCCTCAAGGCTTGGTCATGTAGACTGGGTTTAGCCCAGGGCCAACTTAGGTGCTGAGCTAATTTCGGCGCTACTCTTATGACTACCACTTCTGCCTCTCTGTCGCATGCACTCGCTCTGTACCCTTGTTTTGTCGCTGGTAGTGGGGCCCTCTTCAACGTGTGTCTCCGGCCTAAAGAGGGTTGGGATACCCACGGTGTTCACCTGGCAGCCTATGTCCAACCCTTTTCTCCAATTAGTTATGGGATTAGATTGTGGCTCAGTTATTCTAGCTTCCACTAGAGTCAGCATGTTCTCCAGTTTATCCAAACGGCTTACAAGGGGTGCCAGTTGTTCTGCAATAAAGGCCCTCAGATTGTTCTGTAGATCTGTCATTAAATTTACTGCCCAGCACGGGTATGTCTTGTCCGTACCGTCAGATCGTACTCTACTTTCAAATTGGTCCTGCTCTTCCCCTCCCTCCTGGCTAACTGGAGTGCCCTCACAGAATTTCTTTTTCTTAGCGCCAGCCTCGGGTGCTTGTTTGCGCTTTCCTATCTTGGGGATACTAGTGTTATTTCTACATTTGCGCACAGCTTTCTTGTGAGGGACATCTGGAGGAGGTGATGGGGAGTGGGCATTAAGCTGTATCTGAGGTAAGCTTGACAGAGTGGTCGCACCATCCAGTGGGGGAAATAACTCAGGGGTGTATGATAACTGCCTTTGTGTTAACTCTATTTCGGTGTCAACAACCCCTATGGCCCTCTGCAACATTTTATCTATGGAGGTTGGGGGCAATGACGAAGTGTTTGTAGTTTTGGTTCTGGCGGGCCCTGCCCTTTTCCCCATTGTGTATCCTGGTGCCGTGCTTACACCCCACTCCCACCGCACTAGTTCTCAACACCCTACGCCAAACAGGTAGTGGATACTATCCTCTGTTGGGTCTAGGGATAGCTGGGTACAACAAGGGGAAACAGGTGGCGCCCGTCTCCTAGTTCACCACAGATTGACACAACAACCAAACTTGTCCTTGCTTGCTCATATACTCCACATGCATGAGCCAGCATCGCAATTTGAGGTCCTCTGTTTTTAGTTTTATGTGCGGATATAGTTTAAGTAAGTCAAATGGAAGATGCTGGGCCCCCTCTGGTACAGTGCTTGTTTGGAGATTTAGTGTAGGCTGCAGTTCGCTTAGACTCCAATACCCGAGAAGCGAGAAACATGTAAAGACAACAATTCACCCGTACAGAGGCTGGGTGGGTGCTTCAATGAGCAGCACCCCTTGTAAAGTAGAAGCCTTACCCGCTGGTGGTGCAGGTGCGGGTGGTGCTGCAGCTAAGGGGGGTGGCCCAGCCCTGCCTCTTCCTGGCGATGACGGGCGCAGCCCGCGCGCGTCCCGCGCTGCGGAAGGCTGGCTCGCCTTTTCTCGCGCCTCCGGGCGCCGCGATGACGTCGTTAGCTGGCGTCCAGCACTGCCTGCTGGGCTTTGGAGTCCCTGGGCCGTTCCCCTCACGGCGGGACCTTGGCGATTTTAGGTCGGAGAGCCGTTCCCCTCACGGCTGGCGAAGAGTGAGGAGAAAAGGGGAGATGCCGTTCCCCTCACGGCCTGGCTTGAATAGAGGTGAGCGCGTGTACTATATTTGTTGTGATGATAATTCGTCTGATGTTTTATGGGCGTAGTTCCGAAGTAAACCCACAAGTTGAGGCTGCCGGCTCCGGCCGCGCACCTCAAAGAAAGGGGAGAGGTCAGGTGACCGCGCTCGCGGTCGGCGTCAAGGAAAGTACTTGCGGCTCCTGCCGCGTTCAGAATCTCACTCGTGGCTTCTACCGCGGTAGGGAAATGTTTTGCGGCTCCTGCCGCGTTAGGAATCACGCTCGCGGCTTCTGCCGCGGTAGGGAAATGTTCAGCGGCTCCTGCCGCTTCAGGGAATGGCCCACGGCTTCTGCCGCGTTAGGGAAATGTTATGGCGGCTCCTGCCGCTTACGGGAGGTTCTCGCGGCTCCTGCCGCTCACGGGAGGTTCTCGCGACACACAGCCTTCAGGCAGCACCCCCACATGTATGTAGCCTTCTCACACCTCCCCCTTCCCTCAAAACCCCGGAACATGGGGCCTGGCTGCAGCAATGCACAGCCTCCAGGCAGCACTCCTATATAAGGGCACTAGGTTAGTGCCCTTCCATTTCTGGTGTTTTTGCAGCAGTTTTAAGATATTCTTAGAGTTTCCTGTTGCTCAATTGGCTGTAATTTCTGATATTTATATGTTTCTCTAGTCTTCATTGCTTGATTTTGCTCACAAGAAAGTGTCACTCATAGCCGCTGAATGTCACTCATAATTACACTGAAATTATGAAAATGTCACACATAAGCAATCTGAAACCTTGGCAGCTATGCACTGCTTCCAACGTTCAGGTTTAGTTTGCTTTTCTAGAGCACGTTACTAGTTGAACAAAGGGCCCTAATTGCACTGTACAGTATAACAACCGCCAGACCATCGCTGTAAAGAGCTCCTGTTCTTCGTGGCCTCTTGCTTCCAGACTGTAATTCACAAAGATGACGCAGAGCGCGTGAATTATGTAAAATAATTCACAGGAGAACATAATTACCATGAATTATGAGCTTTGAAACCGCAGCTATAAATGGGAAACGTGCTCTTGTGTGTCACGTTGCAAGTTATGTTTTTGTTACAGTGATATTGTGTTATGTTTTATGTAAGCTTTTTCCTTGTGTGCGTTTTCGAGGCACCAACTATGCTACTAAAGCGCCTCAGTCCGAGGGGGGACTTTAATCTGAGATGGATTGCAGCGAGTTCCGCCGAGTTCGTCCACAGATATAGCGCCTAGAGGACAGCACATTTGCAGTGTGTGCTATAACTAGTATCTGATCAGTTGAGCTTTATGCTCTCAAATCGATGCCTTTCGTAGTTGCTGAAAGTGAAAAAGCGGGACAGGGAATCGGCCTGAACACCGCTGGTCAGTTTTGTTAGGTGGCGTCGCCCGGGCTCTGTCAGGGCGGAACTAACACCGCCTGACCCCCGAGGGCGACGGTATAAGCCTCCTATCAGTTTACTGCACCTCCTGCTTCCCACTCCTTCAGTTTTATTTACTGCTGGTGCATTCTGGGACTTGTAGTCTTGGTTTACTTCACCAGACTCTTCTCATGGACTATCGCTTCAGAAAAAACATGTTAGTTCAGGACAGGAAAGTTGTGCCCTCGTCTGGTAATGCCAGATAGCGAATACCTTTTTCTTGTGTTTTGTCTAGTCTCAGTTTTGGATTAAAGTAGCATACAGGATTAATGTGGCTACTGAAAAACGCGGCATGTAACATGCAGATGACAGATTTTTAATTTATATAGATAGGTAAGTGAATTACTGCTTTTAGCACAGATATCCTTTTGTTACTTGCAGTCCTTCTAATATTGCACACTGAGCTATGCAGGAGATGTGACTCCTACACCTCGTGGCCATCACTGTCTCTTGCAGGTCCACTGGAATTGTGTGATTCTGTGGCCACTGCATTTTTCAGATAATTATGTATTTGCCACATAATCCATCATCTGCTGCATAATTTGCAGATATTAACAAAAACAATTCAGTTTGTAGCTCAAACGGATCAAAAGGTACTAAACATGTAGCGACACATGTTGCTGTGCAGCAGAAGTCACTTTGCAAAGGTTGACTGTTGCTTTCAGTTACATATTGCTGTATTTGGGTCTTAAATTAGTACTAATAAGAAGAAATTATGCTGCATAGTTTGCATTTTCCTGCCACATAATTTAGTAAACCCTGCTGCATAATTTAATTCTGCATTGCTGCCCAATTCTAGTGGAACTGATCTTCTGGTAATGTCTGATACTACGCACCTCATCTGGTAATGTCTGATACTGCACACCTCGTCTGGTAATGTCTGATACTGCACACCTCGTCTGGTAATGTCTGATACTGCACACCTCCTCTGGTAATGTCAGATACTGCACACCTCGTCTGGTGATGTCTGATACTGCACACCTCCTCTGGTAATGCCGGGTACTGCACACCTCCTCTGGCAATATCCAAAACTGCACACCTCCTCTGGTAATGTTAGATACTACACACCTCCTCTGGTAATTCCAGATACTGCAAACCTTGAATGGTAATGCCCTGTACTCTATACCACGTTTGGTAATTCCAGATACTAAACACCTTGTCTGGAAATACCGGATCCAGAAGAAACCTTGTGTGTTAATGCCAAAAACCAAACACCTCCTCTGGTAATGCCAGATACTGCAAGTCTCGTTTAGTAGAGCACCTCCTTTTATAACACCTCGCCTGGTAATACCAGACACTACACACCTCCTCTGACAATGCCAAATTTTGAACATGTTCTATGGTAATGCCTGGTTCTGCACACCTTCTCTGGACCTCATCAGGGGTAGTAAGCGCTATATAAATAAAATTACAATTACATCTTCAATGGTAATTCCAGATTCTGCACCTCTTGTATATGATACTAGATTCTGCACATCTTAAATTTTAAAGCCAAATTCTGCATGTCTTCTGCAGTAATAACCGGTTCTGCACATCATCTGTGGTAATGCCAGATGCTGCATGTCTGCTATAGTAATGCCACATTCTGCACATCTTCTGTGGTAATGCCACATTGTGCACCTCTTCTATGGTAATGCCACATTCTGCGCCTCTTCTATGGTAATGCCACATTCTGCACACTTTCTGTGCTAATGCCAGATCTTGCACATCTTCTGTGGTGATGCCACATTTTGCACATCTGTGGTAATGCCAGACTCTGCACATCTGTAGTAATGCTAGATTCTACACATCTTAACTGGCAATGCCGCACTCTGCACACCTAGTTGTTGATAAACCAAGGGTGGAGCCGCTGGCTAATTTTCCTTTTCTTAAACACCCAGCTCGCCTCTGCTTCCTTCCTGGTCCGCTTGTGTGCACAGTGTTGTTCTTTGTGCACCTGTGGGAGAGGTTGGGTAATACCACTGGCAGTCACTCGGGCCACACTCCAACCCATCAGTTCTTTTATTCCATGGTTTTATTCTAAAAATCCTAAAAGAACTACCAAATGAATAAAATACATTCACCTACTATTGTAATGTCGCAGAACAATGTGCCAATTTATACTTACTACTGCAATTTTTTTACATTTTGTAAGTTTTTTAAAAATGTAAATACCTGTAAATACAAAAAAAGTACTACTTTAAATACTACAATGCAAAAACAAAAGTTTCACAATGTACAAACAATACTACTCTTTACAATGTTAATACCAAAATATATTTGCCAATTTTGTATACCATTTATTACAAATTGTACAGCTCTTTGCTACAGAACAAGTTTTATGCCCTATATACTGTACCCTGATATTAGAAAACCATTTGTTTTTAAAAGTATGTTTACATATTATATAACCTTAGCTCTATAGCATTTTTTACGTGTAACACAAATTACCTGTATATATTATATTCATTAATATTTTTATGCTTTACAATATAAAAGACAATACCCACGTTTGCAATACAAATACAAAAATGTATCAACAAACTGGAGCAGTGTCAGCTTTTTATTACATACTACTTTAGCATCACATATTATTACATTACTTATAACATTTTCTAATCGCAACAAATACAAAAAACTCATAAATATGGCGAGACCGATTGGCATTGCCAATGCTTGTTTCTTTAGCTGCTTGCACTGATCATCCTTTGAGTTAAGGTTATTTATAGTTTCCCAGAATTGCCTTCGATTGCTCTGCCTGGCGTTATATATAATTTAAGCCCAAAAGGCGTCCTTGGCTGAGTTATTGTCTTCGCATAGTTGTTTTTTGTAACCTTTCTTAAGGCCCTTCAATTGTTCCCAAAGAGAGGCGTTTGAAGAATGCGCTTTCAGTTGCCTGGCAAGTGTCTTTTGCTCTTTTTTAGCTCGATGCTCTGTTTTGAGAGTGGGACGTTCGTTCATGTCCTATATTGTGGACCTGAGAACTATCATGATGACGGTGCTGGGAACTGCATTAATAATGTGCTTCCGAAGTGTAGCCAAGCCTCCATACTACATTCAGTAAAGCTTATGCTGTTGATTGTTATCTCTTCAGCCAGCGATGTGAGGTCTGCTATAGTTTCTGTTGACCAATGTAGTCACTTTAGGTTCGTGATGGCGGTCACGCCGATTTCTACTTCGGATGTATGTGTGTGGAGGGGGCTATTCCTTCCATTTAGGACTCTCATTCTGAGGAATTCCAGTGTTGTGACTCACTTTTCACCATTTAGGTCTCGTCGCTTGACTTTTGAGCTGGCCTGGACATTCCAAAATATATTGCCAGTGTTAACTATGTAATCATCCTCTGTGCTGTGCATAAGGTTTGAGTTGAAGTCACTCGTCATTATTATGTCCCACGTAGGCTAAGCTTGCTTGTAGCTGGATATTGTGGATATTAATTAAGGCTTTCTTCCTGGGAGGTATTGGGGTGAATGTAGATGTTAAGCATAAAACACAGTGTTTATTATCCTGTGTCCAGTTACTGATTTTAATGATTTGGAGTCCCGGGTCTACGTAAGGTATATCTTCTTTGATCATGTTTTAAGTGGAGTGATATGTAGACCACGAGGTCTCCATTGGATCTTCCGTATTGATAGGGTAGTAGTCCTGGTTTGGTAGCACATAAAGCCTTGTACAGGAAGGTCCACCACTGACCAAGTTTCTTGGAGTGATATTATGTCTGCGTTCGCCCATGTCTTTGGGGGGGAAACCATCCTGGAGCAATGATTTTGCTCCTGCAATGTTCCTGGATGGAAGACATAGGGCCTTGGGTTCAGATGGTGTTGCACTTGCCTGAGAGGTTCATGTGAATGCAGAGCGTTTATGGCTGAGGGGAGCCAATCTCATCAGGACTCGTTTGGTTGGTCCGAGGTAGGTTTGGGCTTTGGTCTACTAAGTGAGCAGGGGGAAGTGCTTTTTGCACCCCTCAATACCAATAGGGCTGTTGTCACAGGTGAAGACAGCAGCCAGTTTTTTTGTAACAGTGGAAAGGGGTAGCTAGGAGGCAGGTGCCTTTTTAACACGATACCCTAGCTTTCAAAGACCGATGCAAAAGTGAAAATCAAGTCTACAATTTTGTTTGATTTCCAAGTTGTTAGGACCAATTCAGATTGGTGATGAAAGTTGATTGGCAGGAATTCAACTGCTAATAAATCTGTTGATGTTATCTTTTTCAGTTCTGGAATCTCTCCAAGAAGCCTTGTGATGTTTCCTCTATTGAGGATATCGTGATAACCTTGGATGTTATATTCTGGTTGATATAAAAGTTTGCTTCATCTATCCTCGTTTTGAGGATTTTAGTGGTGGGTCTCGTAGGAGATTTGACTTGTCTCGGAGCATCTGGTATGTGAGGTGTGCCACTTTAATGTCTTAAAATATTGTCATTTTGTCTCAGTTTCAGACAGGCTGGTTTCCCTGCGGGTTGGACATCGTTTGGGAGAGTTGGTTTGTCCTATAGTGGTTTTGAGAGTTTTTGAAAGATGGTTCGATCATGACCGTTAGGGACGCTGGATATTAAATTCGGGTTTGGGGTACTTGTGCTTGAATTATTGTGTACTCCGTGTTGTGTATTGACTCTTAATTGGGCGGGCGATTTCACTAAGCCTTCTGGTTGAGAGCGAGGATGGTTTGAACCTGAGTCCTTGTTTAGTGGACTGCTTTGTGACTTGCCACCTTGGGTGGTGTTATGTCCTCCTGATTTGGCCCTATGAATCACTTCCCCTCTTGGAAAGGCATTGGTCTTGACCTGAGTGTCTTGTGTTACTTGGTTCTTTTGTTCTGTTGAGCCAGAGATGAGACTGTAGTTCTTTATTACTAGAATTTCCTCCTGCCTTTGAGATTTATTTTTGATGGTGTCACCTCGCTGAGATGTCTTATGGAAGGAATTTGTTGAGTCTGTGTACGAAATTCCTGTGTCATCCAGGTAACAGACTGATGGATTAAATGGATTTGTGGAGGCGCTTTTCGTATCCTTTGGACTGTTTTGGTCAAAAATAGGGTCAATTTGTTTGGATATTATTTCTTTAATTAGGTGTTTTTATATCTTGCCTTACATGCATGCTTCCATTGCCGTTTGGTTAATTTGGAGGGGCAAAGACTTGGGTTGGACATGGAGTATGCAGCCACCTGATTTGTTTGTACCAAATTTACCCCCTTTTGGTCAACTGAGTTGGCAATTTTTGGGCATTCCTGTGGCTCTTCCGGAGGGTCTGGATCCACGCATTGTATTTCCTGTGTTGATCTGCTGGTATGACTTGTTGTAGATGGATCGTGTTTGCCGGCTTTCCTGCATGAGGTTAAAATGGTTGACAAATGTTCCGGAACCGAAAACAATTTGTCAATTATTGGACCACATGTACATTTCATCGATGATGATGAGTAGACGGCTTGCACTCTTGTGATCAGGGATGTTAAAGTTTCAAGTTTTAAGTTGATGCCGGAGAGGTGTGCAGCCATGAGATTCATTAAGTCAATCTGGACGTCAAGTTTGTTCGACTGAAAATTCAAGACTTCATTCTATGCTTGGAATGTTGTTAGTATGATTTCCCACTAGTGTGAGCCAGGTTATGGTTGCTTTCCTGCGGTTGTTGAAGTCTCACTTTTACTTGTTGATGAGATCTCTTTAGAGGTATTCGTTCCTCTCTTTCGAGATGACCTGGAGGTACGTTTGAGATTGAACTTAGTTTTGGAAGGATCATTGGAATAATCTTCCATGGGGGGCTTCTGGCAGCATTTTTGGCCATGTCGATGTTTATGGTGGCCACGTTTTTCCTTGTTAGTGGATGTGGCGGCGTGGCCGCCCAGGCATTCGTTTCCATTATTTGTTGCTTTGTCCCCGGGGAAATCGGTGTGTCTGAGCCTGGAAAAGACTCCGGAGGCTGATTATCTTCAAGACATATTGTTTTGACTTCCAATGCCTAGATGAGATCTGTGTTATTTGAAAATTGAAAGTGAGCAGGACCATGAAACATCCAATTGGGCATCCTGCCCATCATTATTGAGGTGAGGATGAAGCTCTAGGTTGCATTCGCTTTCTAGCATTGGGTCATTTGTAGTGGTTTTATTGGGAGTACATTGTGATCTGTGAACCTGAGGGATTACCTGTTGAATTCTGCAATTTGAGTTAGGCATAGGCGGGCTGAACTTCCCAGTGGTTACCTCTGTCTGCAGCGTCGACTGCTAAGGCAAACTTGCATACGGTGCCATCACTTGAGATAGTTGATTTGGAAGACAGAATACATGGGAATCAGTGTCCTTATCCGTTTTTTGTGGGGTAAGGGAACAAGGCAAGCCAGGTACCTCCTCAGGTGTGGCATAGATTGCGGCCATGGGATCCTTCAAAAAGGAGAATTTTTGAGATGGCTTTATCTTCCCAAAATAGGACACTATGGACTCTGGGGAAGGCTCTACTACCAGACTTCCATTTAAAATTTTGACTTGGTTGCTAGTTGTATTTGTGTTCTTCGGCACTACTCGCTTCCGTGATTTGTAGATCGGTGGTTGGCAAGACTTTCCTGATCTCATTTTGTGGGATACTTCGTGAGATTTAACTCTAGTGTGACTAATGTAATGTTTAGAAATGCTAGGAGTTTCAAATGTATGGGCATCTCAGACCTTTGGTTAGAAGGGTTGGAGAACTACCGCCGCCTTCTCACTTGCCCTCTGTGTGCAGATTGAGTAACGTTTTTCCTATTGGGCTGGAAGGGCCAGAGCACGGTTACTTCTGAGCGACAATTCTTCTGCAAGGTGTGAGCGTTAAATATGATGTCTTAAGTTGCTGCATGCGGAATTACTGTCGTAGTTATCAGAGGTCGTTGTGCTGGCTTTCTTTTTTAAAAGAGGTGATTGCTGTCTGGGATCTGAGACCGCACCGAGGGTGAGCCAGCTACTGGACTTTTATAGCTCTGTTCTTTTTCTTGTAACGCAGAAAATAGACTGGATGGAAGTAGATTTGATGTATAGCACGTAAAGTCACTTGGGGGAGAAGCTCACCCAGCCGCAAGCGCACTTGGACCTAGCCAGGCCGCTTCCGTGGGGACGGGGCTCTACCCACTCATCATGATGACCTAGTGCCAGCCACGCCCCTTAGTGACTCTGCAAGTGTCCAGGTGTGTGATATTAAAGACTGCGTGCAGGACACCCGTGCTCTGCTGTGTTCAGAACCCTTGGGCTAGTTACCACTGCCTTGCTCCTGTCAGCCAACGCCCAACGCTCTCTTTACTCCTTTAATGCATTTATGGGACAGTGCAGGAGCGGGGGGAGGTATGCAGGATTCAGCCCTGTCCTTGGCTTTGCCCTTGGGTTGAATTATGAGGTGGGAGAGTGTTGAGATCCTGAGGGACAGGAGCTGACAATCGATCAGCTAGATGCGATGGTAGAGCAATGTGCTAATTGGAAAAGGGGGCAGTGCAGGTGGGCCCATGTGAGTGTCGACAAGAGTGGTGGTTGGCCCCAGGAAGTAAGGGCCTAGTTTGGGCAAACGCCGCCACCAGGGCCTGGCAAGAACCATCTACTCAGACACTCGACACTCAACAACCCCTGCAGCCAACGACACCACAGGCACTGGAGGGGTGTGCATGTGGGCTGACGCGTGTGTGCCAATGCCTCACACCATCCGACACCAGCCCAGGAGACCAGAGTTGGGGCCGCACGGGTACTCGCTTGCTCGTTTTCACATGTGCGTATGCACTCAGTGTCAGACTCCCCAAGGGCTCTCAACTCTCCTTGCTTTCCTTGCTCCTCGCACCACAGCATGGCATAGCCCGGCTACAGCACACTCCGATCTCCTTCTGATCACCTTCTGTTTACGGTTCAAGGATTGCCTTCTGCAGTCATCATTACTGCCCAGTAGCTTAGGCTATCCACAAGTGTGCCATGTTATCATGAATAAGTTATTGATTCCAAGATACACTCAATATATTTCCTTATGGTTAAATTCTTCACTTCCAAGAATTAGTCACGACCCAATGGCATTAAATAGGATGCACACCAATTTTCAGAATTTAGAGCAATTGTTTGGAAATTCCATTTCTATTTCTTTAACGACACTTTCTTCTACATTCAGCATAAATCAAAGTATTTTTTAAAGTACCTACAGCTCCGGGATTTCTTCAGATGATTACCAAGTATACTAAAATACAGGCATATTGGCTTGAAATATTTGCATAAATAAATAAACTAATGGGAATCAAGATGTATCCTTCATCAAAATTGTTACTTCTTGCATTCACTAATGATATTTCTTTAGAATGTTCTGGTATTATATAAATAGCAATCATTTAAGCTCATCTACAGATTGCTAAACAATGGCTGAATTGTGATCCTCCTACTGAAAGAAACTAGTGGAATAAATTCATTGATCTTTGTGGACCAGAGATGGCTGTCATATTAAATACCATGATCCCTGCAATTCAAGAACTATTTGGCAACCAATACTTTTGTTTATGTAGTCTTAATCTAACTTAAACCTTATGTCTTTTTGATGTTTGAATTGTTATCTTTTGTCTCACTTCAAATTTTGTTTTTTGTTGGGTATGTGAGTCTGATATTTTGCATGTTTTTATTTGCAATGTATTAACTATGATCATTTATAGTTTTTATTTTTTGTATAATATTAAGGCACGTTCCTCAATAAAAAATATACATTAAATAAGTATTTTGATTGTCTATTATTTGTAAGATATATCCGCTCAAATAATTCTGACACGTGATCAAGAAATACATTCTATTTGATATGCACGCTTTTCTTGAAAATTACACGTATTTCACTATGAAAAAAATGTCATCCACCCCAGTAAAAACCTGCATATACCTTCCCATGGTCACTGTGCCTGTGCTTCCAAGAAAAATGTAAATCTATGTTGTGATTGAAAGCAGGCTGGCTTTAGGGCGGTGCTACAGGTGCAACTACACCTGGCGTTGAGCCTGGAGGGCACTGTGTTTAGAAATAATTTATGGGTTTAGAAGCACCTGCTGCAGAGTTGCTTGTGTGTCCAGCAGTTTTCTGCTGGGGAAAGTCCAGAGTTTTGTATAGTGGCAGTTTTTACTCAACATAAAGTAGTGCAGAGGGTTAATATGCCTGCTGTAAAGAATGTGTACCATGCAGATCATGGAACTGTATTTTATGGGGCTAGCTCAGAGGGTCATTGCTTTTGTCAGAGAGATCTTTTTGTTACTTGCAGTTCACAAGTTACAATAAAAATATAGCTCAATGACTTATGAACTGTCATCAAAGAGCTGCATGCAAACTGCATAGTATAGGTTAGGAAGTTATATTTTTTCCCAGTCTTTCATTATCTATTCCTAATGTTGCTGAAGAGGGTTTGTTTGGGTAGAAATACATTCTTATTAGTAAAGTCAACCCCAACGCGCGCTTTAAAGCATATGAAAAGTATGTGACAGAGCGGCTATGGAGAGATGAGGGGCACTGCTGGAGGGTGGCAGTGAGGGAATTCTTGTAGAAGAAGCTGGGCTGGCTTTAGCGCTAGTGGCGCCCAGTGCGACTATGTTTGTTGGGGCCCCCCAATGACCTCCTTCTCCATGAATTCCCTCACTACCACCTTTTAACAGTGACCCTTGAGCCTCCATAACCACTCTCTCTCACATGCTTTTATTTGTTTTATAGCGCTACTCCTACTAGTGTAGGGCATCAGAGCAGTATACGTTACACACACGTTACACAGAGACCATGAATCACACATCTGTACATCAGTGTATAGGAAATGTTACATAAGAAAGAGGACTACAAAGTATAGCAGTCAGATGTCATCCATACTGGTAGGCAATATAGTTTAAGATTGCATGATCTGGAGAAGCAAAAATTCAGAATGTAAAATGTCCCACCTTGGTTGGGGGTTGTCTTCACTAATAAGAATTGATTTCTACCTAAATGAACCATTTTTATAGCATTAGGATGATGAAACACTGGGGAAAAAATCATAACGCTCTAACATATACCTTGTAGTTTCCATGCAGCTCTTTGATGAAAGTTAATAGCTTACTGTTCTATATTAGGATTTTACTTTATACATTTCAAGTAACAAAAGGATCTATCCGACAATAGCAGGAAGCAGTAGCGGCTCGTGGTGGGAGTGCTGCGGGGCGGGGGAGGAGCAGGGTGGGGGGTAGTAAACTACGGCATACGGCCGAACAGAGGTAAGTAAACAAATAAATAAATAAAATGAATTTCATTGCGTGCGATGCAGCGCGCTCAACGAAATTCGATTTATTTATTTGTTTACTTACCTCTGTTCGGCCGTATGCCGTAGTTTACTACCCCCACCCTGCTCCTCCCCCGCCCCGCCCCGCCCCACCGCCCCGCAGCACTCCCACCACGAGCCGCTACTGGCAGGAACCCACTAAACTAGTTACATTACATGCACTTCTGTGAGCTACATGGTATATTTGCAGTAGGCACATTAACCCTCTGGGCTACTTTATGATGAGTCAAAACTTCCACTAGACAAAACTGGATTGCTCCCCAGCAGGTCCATTAAACACCAGAGTTATCTTGACATTTGTATTGTTGCTTGAAAATTGCTGGAGGCAAGTAATGCTGCAGCAGGTTTAAATTCACTCTATATTTGACAACACAGCGACCCCCAGACGTCAGCGCCCGATGCAGTGGCACTGATCGCACCACTCTAAAGCCGGCCCCAAGAAGGAGTTCATAAGGGGGGGGGGGCGCCAAAAACAACTGCTGCACTGGGTGCCACCAGCAGTAAAGACAGCCCTAATTGTAATGCCGAATTCAGCACAGTATGTGATTCACCTGACAGACAAATGGAGCAGTGGGCTGGGGGCCTACATGTGTATTACTAAAAATTACGCTGACTTAAGAACCTTTAAGTGTAGTACATCTACAGCCTAGAGTGTCATACAGAACATTCATCTGCATGGAGAAACAACAGCAAAAGGTGAGCGACCTAGTGGAATCCAATATCAGCATTGCATGTTCCCTGATAAAAGATAGAGGGGGAGATTTACTAAGATTTTGCGCCGTGTTTCCGTCACAAAAGTGACGCAAATCAGCGCAAAATCTTTTTTCCCTATTTACTTTCCAGCGCTAAACTTGTTTAGCGCTGGAAAGAACGGAAAAGTAATGCGAAGCAGCACATAGTGCTGCTTCGCATCACTTTGCGCCTTGGGGGCGTACCAAGGATGGAGCATGGGCGTTCCCAATGCAACCACCCAAGGTTTCTCACGCTATAACCAATTTACTAAGTAAAGTAGATTAGGTTTAGTGTGAGAAAACTGCACCCTTTCTCAAGTAGGTGCACAGAAGAAATGCTTTCATTTCTCCTTCCTTTTCCGACTTTGCATGCGTGCTGCACTGTTCAGCACGCATACAAAGTGGGAAAAACTTTGCATTTTGTCTGGGCATTATATTTTGTACAGGAAGGGTATCCTTCCTGTACAAAACATATGCTAGACTAATGCACACACCTAGTGCTATGGCGCTAAGGTGTGTGCTTGGCGCACGGCAGCTGTAATTAGCGCCGGTGCAAGGGAAAGGGGAGGAGAGAGCCATATCTCTGAAGATATGGCGCTCTCCTGCTCCCTCCCCGTCGTGCAACGCAGCGCAGCCTCGCGGGAGGCTGCGCTGCGTGAATTTTTTGTAAATCTCCCCCAAAGTCTTCTTTGTTTGTTGCATGAACCTCTTTGGGCTACCCTCGAAACTAATCAGAAATTATCAGCATAATAGGCACCTGCATAAATTGTGTGATAAATTCTTATTTTTAAAGGCAAGAAGAAGTGAAATCCATCAAAATCTATGTGTTGCATGGCATGGGATTTAAAGGGTCATCCTTATATTTGATCCTCAGTAAATCAACGCTCTTGCATATCCAGATGGGCGTTGTGAAGTGATTTCAGAGAAAACAAGTATTATAGAGCCTTGCTCTTCCTAGAAATAATTGCTAAAGCGTTTATAGTCAATTATCAGAATCAACAAGCGACATAGGCCTGTGAGGAGTACATCTATGCTGCTGTTGTAGATCATGGTAGTGATTGGTACTGTCTACTATTCTGTCATATGCCACAGTTGATGTTGCAAGATGCAAGTGGGGTATCCTATATAGAATTACAGTGCATGAATAAAGAGCTATCTTTTCTAGACTCAAAGCCAAATGAGGAACATTAAAAATGTCATCTTTGTCTCCTTTTACACAGGAAACTTCTAGTAGCGGCAACATTACCACCTCCACCATCAGGCTCCCATAAAACGCAATCAGGCTCCAATAAAATAAAACTCTCTTCTGTCCATCAATCACCAGTGAGAACAGCAAACATTCAAGCTGACCTTTAATGTCGAAGAGTGAGATACCTTTCCTATGTACACAAGCTCAATAGAAAAAGAAAAAGCTTATTTGGAAATATTTTTGAAAAATCTAACTTTTGTCATCACTACCTGCAGGTGTAAAAAAAAAAAAGCCATAAGTGAGAAAGTCAGTGTCATGGTTCATCAGCCAGATCCCCTTTAGAGATCTCATCATCAGCACCTGCCATTGGGAACAGCATGCAGGGCAGTGCACCCACGTTTCCACCACCTTTTGTTCTTATGGTTAGGAGTCAGCGTGGATGGGGCTGAGCATGGAGGAGATGGTGAAGTGCAAGTGTATGCTGCCCGTTTGTTTGTCTGCTTCTGAGCAGGCATGGTACAGCAGCAGGACTTTCGCACTTAATGAAGCAGGCTCAGATTGGCTCCCAGCTTGTGTAGGGTTTGCGTATTTGTGGTTGTCTTGTATTATTTTTGGAGAGGACTGTAGGAAAGTAGTATCTGCTTCTTATGGTTACCCCCACTTTTTGCTGATGTCTCACTGTTTTTGGACTAGTCTGACTGGGATCCTGCTATCCAGGACCCCAGTCTATCTGCTTTCTCCCTTAAATTGCTATGTATGTACTTTAGGTACACTCCAGATTGGATAATGGGGTACCCTTATCAGTCCCTAGTATATGGTCCACCATGTACCCAGGGCATAGGTACCCCAGAGGCCTCCCATGGGCTGAAGCATGTATTATGCCACCCATGAGAGGCCATTCAAATGACACACCAGGTCTGCTACAGCAACCTGGGTAAGCTGGTGCTTGCACCACTTACTTAGATATAGGTTCACTATATCTATCTAAATCACTACACTTAAAAACCTATCAGTCACCCCTATAGCAGGCCTTATCAATCCTGAAGGCAGGGTGCTGGGTTTTACGTGAGAGGGTGCCCCTGCATGAGCAGAGCCCCTCTGCAGCCTTCGGAGACCATTCTCCGGGGTTGTCTGTGATGCAGCCAGACATATAGGTTAAGTTGCATTATAACCTCGCGGTAAATGCTAACTTTAAAACGGCTGCTTAGAAACATGTTGTGTTTGATGTCAAACACCTTGGAATCATACCTCCACACCAGTAACTGGTGTGGGAGGTATGATTCCACCCTTCTGAAACCACTACTGTGGGTCATCGGTCTACCCGGTACCAGCTTTCTCGACCCGGGCAGCACAAAATGGACGCTGCCAGCCACAGACGCGATTCTGCTCTCCTGCTGCTGAGCCAAGCTCGAGCAGAGGAAGGCATGACAATAGGCATCCTGTCACAGGGAGGTGTGACCACCTCCCAGACAGGGTTTAGTGTATTGGGGCTGGGTGGGTGCACTCTGAGAGTGCCAGAAAGTCTGCACTGGGAGCACATTTGGTGTCCCTGTGCATAGTCCAGCTCAAACCAGTTCTGGGAGCCATTGGCTCCTGCTCTGGCGCGAAACTGGACAAAGGACATGGGTGTAGCCACCCCTCTGTCCTGCCCATCCCCTAGGAGGGTCCCCTGAATCTGTCCAACCCTTTCCTGTGGGTATAAAGTGGGTTACCTGGCTACAGGACTTTAGATTTTACCTGGACAAGATTCTACTAAGAAGAAACCAAGTACTTCGACTGCACAACGTTGGACGACTGAAGAATCTACCTTGGAGTAAAGGAGTTCTCCCCTGCAATAGCAGGCACCTAAGCACATCTGACCAGCTTGCATCTCCCAAGCTCCTGAGGACTCCAAAGATTTCAGCAACACAGGAGTTGGGTTTCCGAATGTCCCTGAGGTCGATCTGCCCTCTCAGCGATTCTGAGACCAGTATCCCTCGTGGGGACCGCGTGACCCGAACCCCTGTGCACGCGTACATTTGCAAGTTCATATGCTTGTTGGTGACCCCTGAGCTTGTGCATTGGACTCCGAGTAGTCCTGACCCCGAGCAGTATTTGCACTGAAGAAATCCGGCCTCCTTGCACTGAGTGCTCCGTTGGCTGGTGCTTTGCAAACTTGCTTGAGGTCTCCTTGCGATCCCTGGTCCATTGGCCTGTGGGTCCTGGCGAGGGTCACTTTGTTTGTTTTTGGGCTTCCCTGGTTGATCCAGTTGTGCCCTGACTCCCCATTGCTTGGAGAGTCCCCTGGACCTTGCTGGTCCACACTGTAACCCGTTTGTCCTTCCTGCGTGCGTTGCATTTGCCATGGCTTGTTGGTGCTCCAGCCGGACATCGACCCCTCAGCACTCGACATCCTTTGTGGGACAGCTCACCTCCGGATCCTGGTTGTCCTCGACGTCTCCTGGTCCCCGTGGCTGCAGAGTCAAGCATCCCTTCTTCGCACCTGAAGCACCCGACAACGGTGGGCATTCGACTACCGAGCCCCTGGTCACCTGAAGTGACCCAGACTCTGTCCCCTCTGCTTTCAGGTTCCTCTCACCTAGAATCCAGGCTTGGATTCCCCCAGACACTCTTCACCTTCCCGGCAGCAGTACTTCTTTGCAGCACTCCATTGAAAACGACGAAGGTTTCCGACACCACTTGACCCCCATGCACCCGGCTCCTCTGAGATAGGTAACACGGGTACCTCGGTACTCACTTGACTCAAGAACCTCCTATGTTCCAAAGGGTTTGCTTGAAGTTCTCGTAGAAGTGTCCTTAAACGATAACTTTGTAACTGCGACTTTTCCATAGAGTTGTACGGAGCACGCGGTAGTGTTTCCTCACTGCACCCGTCCTCTGTGGGCTCCCTGTGTCACTACCTTGGGTGGTTCCTTGGGGTCCCAGCGATTCTACGTGCTCTAGGCACTGTGTCTAGTCAAGTCGTGATTGTTATACCATTTTTTTAGTATATGGTTCGGTCTCCCCCTGGAGCCCGCTGTGTATTGTGCTACTTACGAATGTTCTATTGACACAGTATTATGTGCTTTGTGTTCTAATCTCGTGTAGAGATTAGTAGAGAGTGTTATATTAATAAATACCTATTTTTATATAACTACTTTGTGGTTCTCCTTTCATTTGGTCATTCAGGAGGTGATATTCTGGTAAAACAAGCTGCTTTACATTCCTTCAAGATTAAGCCTGAAGGCTGCTCTCCACAGCTACCACTAGGATAGCTTTCTAAAAGGTTATCTTTGACCTCATACATCATAAGGGTCATTTGGACAGGTACAAGGTGCCCACTTTAATTAGTGGACAGCATATACCAGGCCACCTTCTCACAAGGACACTGCTAGTTAAAGCCCGTCCTGAAGGATGATTTGTACACCTCATAGGGTTGTTGTCTATTTCTTTTCTATGTATGTCGTTTGGATTACTGCACAGGAAAACCTATGAGGGTTCAATTCCTGTTCCGTTGTTTGTATAGGTTTTCTGAAAGAATATATATTTTTAGGGAAATGTGTTAACATATTGTGTTTTCATACCACTACGTACATGCTGTGACATTAAGAGTGATTGAGCCTTTTGCATTGTACAATGGGTCCATCTTAAGTTTAGTCTTTACAGGTAAAAGAGTATCCTGTTTTGCCTTGGTGTAATAATGTAGGAGTGGCAGATAACCCACGGTTGCCGATGCTTACCAGATAATGATCAGCTGCAAACTTGTCCTTCTAGGGTATTCTCCCTTCAGCTCCCTACCTAACCCATACCCCATACTTTCCTTTATCTCGAATTATTTCACATCAGTTGTCACATGAAACACTCACAATCAATATTTTGCACAATACGCATAATTTCACATAATTTTCACAAAAAGCACTTATTTTACGAAAACAATATTGACACAATTTTGAATAAATTGTCTTTGCAAGGGAAATTCTAGCTAATTCACCTGTGCTGCTTGCATATCTTGGGTTTGTTGAGAAATTGAAAGCTGGAAAACTGTACCATACCTAGACATAAACAATGTGATTTTTTATTAGGTTCACTTCAAACAAAATATGCCACAAATTCTGAAACTCAAAGGCAATAGTTAACCTTATGAATTGATATTGATGATTTCAACAAAATGATAAAAAAAATTGAGACAGCCTACCAGGGTATTGCTGCCAGGAATCAGGGTATGGAACTGTCACGGCTGTAGCTGCACGTCCCTATTCAGAGTGGGCAGTGCAGCCGAAAACCCGGAAGTGGGGAAAGAGGCAGGGACGTGATCTAGTCTTTACGCTTCCCCTGTGTGACCCGCGCTGGTCGTGGTTGGGCTCCTTGACTGCAGCAGCATAAAAGCTGCATTGGGAGAGAGGGGGGCAGACCAGACTGAGACCAATTTGTGTGTGAAAAAGGCCGCTTTATTGAAACAGGTGCACATTACAAATACCATACCTGGCCACTGCCTTACAAAACAAAAACCTCGCTATACATACAACAACTGACCCCTGATCCCACCCCCACCCCTACGATCCCCTCAAACATGCCCCCACCCTGCCATTAACATATCAAACAACATTACAATGTATTGCGGTTTAAAAATATGCCTTACTATAAAGCCAACCTCCCATACCTGCCTTTCTGAAACTGTAACTAACAAAAGGACTACAACTGAAAGTGAAACTACCTGCCTACCCTTTCCCTGCCCCTGCTCACAACTTCCAATGCTTAACCAAAAACCTCTGCCAACCCTGGCCAACTTTTCAAAACCCCGCCAAGCACCTGTTCCAAGCGACAATACCCTTCACACCACCCTTGAGCACCTGTCCCAATCAAAGCAAGCCCCAAAAAGGAATAAATTGACCCAATTAACAACCCCAGAAATAAAATTAAATAGGGATGGGCGGGAGGGAAAAATTGCTATGCTACACTCCCACAACTCCCAGCCACCAGGTCACCAAACCTAAAATAGTGGCTGGGAGCGCCCCACACACTAACTTATAATTGGGCTATACCTATCTTTGGGCTATAATTGGGCTACCTTCTGAATAGCCCAACTACCCACAAAATGGCCGGCGCACGGCCAGCCTAGCCCCTCCCAATCTGCCCGGGGGGCAGACCTCCCTGTGGTCGGCTGCCCCCCAAACCCCCATTGGGAGAGAGGGGGGCAGACCAGACTGAGACTAATTTGTGTGTGAAAAAGGCCGCTTTATTGAAACAGGTGCACATTACAACTACAATACCTGGCCACTGCCTTACACAACTAAAACCTCGCTATACATACAACAACTGACCCCTGATCCCACCCCCACCCCTACGATCCCCTCAAACATGCCCCCACCCTGCCATTAACATATCAAACAACATTACAATGTATTGCGGTTTAAAAATATGCCTTACTATAAAACCAACCTCCCATACCTGCCTTTCTAAAACTGTATCTAACAAAATGTCTACAACTGAAAGTTAAACTACCTGCCTACCCTTTCCCTGCCCCTGCTCACAACTTCCAATGCTTAACCAAAAACCTCTGCCAACCCTTGCCAACTTTTCAATACCCCGCCAAGCACCTGTTCCAAGCGACAATACACTTCAAACCACTCTTGAGCACCTGTCCCAATCAAAGCAAGTCCCCCAAAAAGGAATAAATGGTCCCAATTAACAACCCCAGAAGCCAAATTAAATAGGGGTGGGAGGGGAATAATTGCTATGCTACACTCCCACAACTCCCAGCCACCATGTCACCAAACCTAAAATGGTGGCTGGGAGCGCCCCACACACTAACTTATAATTGGGCTATACCTATCATTGGGCTATAATTGGGCTACCTTCTGAAGACCCCAACTACCCGCAAAATGGCTGGCGACCGGCCAGCCTAGCCCCTCCCAATCTGCCCGGCGGGCATCCTGGGGGGCTGCCCCTCCAAACCCCCATTCGGAAACCCGTCTTTGCCTGCAAATCTTACATTGACGGTATACATACTTTGCTTCACGACTGCCTCACTTTTGCTTTCCTCTCCTTGTCAGTCATGCTGCTGTTTTTTCTGCGATCTCTGGAGGGATTCCCACCGGTCTTCAATGGCTGCACCAGTGCACCCGCACTTTGCTGATTTGCTTGGTCCTCTTTCAATTTGGAAAGTATTCTTTCTTCATTGTGCCTGTGGCAACAAAAGGGTGCAAAAAGAGATTACCAACAGCTGACTGATCTTCTAATTTGGTAAGATGCATGCATGCAAGTAATCCTGGATACACGCTCAGCCTCCTGCTTTGGGATTCCATGACCTTAATGGACTTTGATATGTGCAATCTGCAAAAGAAGGAAAAGATTATGAATGAATGTGGTTTATCCTGCTAAAACACAGTGATTGAGAGCACAAGATAATTGTTAGTTTTTCAGAGACTTTTTGAGGCGCTCCTCGGGGCATATTCAATCATTTATTTTCCATGGATTTTGTTTGAGAGTCTTTGAAGGAATGATTTGTTGCGGTCTTATGTTGCTCTCCTTAATCCCCGTCACTTTAAGTGCTTAGGTGCTACTGGGCAATGTAGGGATCTGGTTTTCTTATTTATTCTGCATCCTGCATTTATTTTCATTCCTTCAAGATTACACTGCATTCATTGGGTTCCAGACTCTATATACAAAGTGGGAAAGTGGGAGATATTAGGTAAGAATGCCTTATTACTTACTGGTAATCTTAATTGCTCCTGGTCACGTTGTCCTAGCGTCCTAGTCCCATTCATGACATATGGAGATAACATCTCCCAGGCAGAAATAAGAACAAAAGGAATGCTAGGACTCTCTACACCCCCCCCACCCCTCCACCGGGAGTGCTTAACCAGTTACTTACCCAGCATTCGTTCTGAACTACCAAGCCACCAAGGCCGGCCGTTCGGAAGGGAGGGACGGGCGTCATAAATGGGACGAGGACAGAGGGACCAGGAGTAATACAGATTAAGGGTAAGTATTAAGGCATAACCCCCAGATCCCCAGTCCTGTCCCAATCATGACATGTGGAGCATACCAGAGTCAGAAACCCAGCTTCCGAACTTCCAAATAACACCCAGGATACCACACAGACAGCAGCACCCAAAGAGAAGCCAATGGAAGAACCACAGGAAAAAACAGGAAGGAGCACACAGCCCACAATGCTCCTGCTGTAGCGTTTTGTACTAGGCCCAAACTATATTACAATTTAATTGTATTCATCTATTATCTTGCTACTCGTCATACCCATTTGGTCCTTCGATGGATCTTGTACTGTGCTGAAAGGAACTGGATATTTGGAGGATGAGAAATTATCAGATGAGGACCAGGAATAAGATAATTGCTATATTCAAGTGTTATTTCTTAATCTTTTAGGAAATAAATGTACAGACTATAAGTTTATCAATCAAATGATTTACCCACAAGGAAATAATGAGTAGACTCAGCAGAATTTAGTTTAAATCTCAGAGTTTAGTTATTCATTCAGGGGTAAAGAAGATTACATGAAACAGCAATGAATCCTAAATTTGAACTAATAAAACGTTTAATAAAGGAATATCAAACTCTATGAGATCCAAAGATGACAGGGGAACAATCTTCATCAATCAAGGGAGATTTTGGACATCTATAGCATATGGATCAATAAGAAATCAGTTGAGCCTCATACAAACCTTAGGAAAGTTCAGTAAGTTCCAAGTGACCAGTTCCAGTTCGTTAAAGACAGTAATCTGTCTCAATCGGTCGCTGTAACACCAGAGTAACAGCAGTATGACGCAAACCCTTCAGCCGAAAATGTTCCACTGCGCTAGCACACCAGCCAGCAGCAGATCGCAGTATTGTATCACAGTTTGCGTTGTCCTCAGATGTCTAAGCTGTCATTCCCACCACTGTAAAGCTGATCACACACATGCTGTACACCCAGTTCCAAGATCTGAACAATTATACTCCAAAGGTTTCTAGCGTGACACCTCTTAACATCATCAAGAATGTCAGACCACTCTGTCCCATTGGTCGTCTTCGATAGGAGGATGATGTAGTAGGTAAAAAGTATACAATCCGGAAGAATTAAGTAATTCAAGTTACGTAGTTTCCTTAAATCATTTAAAGCTCAGTCATATGAACAATGAGATAATCAGAGAGTAAGCGAAAACATGCTCTTGAATTGTCGACAGTCCTTTCTCAAGCATCGGTTTCAGTATGTAACAGATTTTAATGCAAATAGAGTTAAGCTGTACTGATGATGTCAAAGGAAACAATTGAGGGTTAGAATGCAAGTGGCAACTTTGCTAAAAGTTCCCACAGACTTCAGACTGAAAGGGGAAGCAAGATTAGAGGCCTACGTGAAATACAGCTCATTCACGATGAATTATGCTAAAATATGAATCTCGCATTGAATAGCAAAAAATATTAATCTCACAATTAAATGCGTTAATAAACACTTCAATCGAATCATATCTAGCCTTTAATTTGTGGGAGATAAACACATTGAATGGAAAAGGAAAGCACCCAAGTCCTTAGATTTATGAGATACCACTTAACTTTGGTTGTCTTTAACTAGTCCCACTCATGGTTTTGAGGCTCATCAAAGGGTTCTTCAAATGCAATCAAGTCTCGGTAAGTGTTCGAACCTTCCATTGGCTCCAATCAAATAAAATAATTATGTTTCAATCACTAGCAATTGTCAGCAAAAGCATATTTTTGTATTCACCCTCTTTAGTGGCTCCCAAGCATCCAATTGTAGTAAATATATTTTGTTACGCTTGCTCATATCCCTCTATGTGGAGCTCCTGGTGGTTCATCCAGCTGGTAAATGAGAATGGGTCTAGAACCTTTTTCTGTGGCAGCTATATCTAACAGCATTGATTAGAGAAGAACCCATTCCAACCCCTAGCGGCAACAGGGAACCATGCTACTCGGAGAAGAAAACCACTCTGCCCTTTGCGTATTAAACAAAACTATATTACTCCGGGAAGGAAGCTACCTCTTTCCTCAACCGCTGAAGCACTCTGCAGGACTCATAGAAATGCATAGAAAATAAATACTGGCATCACTGGCAGAACTGTCATTTTCTGGCACAGTAAGAAAATCCCAGCTCAGAAAAAAACATGACAGACTGGAAAAGGCTGCAATTGTGTGTGAAGTTGTGGGAGTGAACCTTGTTTCTGTGCTGAAGAACAAGCTTGTGATGAGGTCTGTGATGTCTGAGGTGTGGGGTACTGCAGAGTGCATGTAAATGAGCCTGAGGTGCAATATGTGTTTGATAGTTTGAAGGTGTGTGGGGAAGTGTTTTAGTTTGGGCCCATGTTGTGAGCATTCCATGTGAGTGTTTGTGTGGTGATGTTCGTGGTGGTGTTTGTGTTCTTGGGATTGTGGGTTTGGCAGGGTGGGGTGCTGGGAGAGGCACATGCTTATATCTTATGTTGTAAGTTTCAGTAAGGTTCTGGCTCAGGGCCTTTTGGCCCTAACTGGCAATGCCCTTGTATGTCTTTGCCCATTGCTGGGTATGCCAGGGGAGTAGGAAACCTTAAGGAGTAGATTGTGTCACTTCCTTTATATATGGATGCTGGGCCATGCAGTGGTGCAACTTCTTGTAGAGGCGGATAATGGGAAATAAGGTACTCTCTGTGGCTACTTCTTTCAAAGATGGTTTTAGCAGGAAACCAGTGATGTTACTTCCTGAAGAGGTGGATCCTGGGAAATGCAGTGATGTCACTTTCTTTACAGATGGGTGCTGGGAAATGCAGTGATGTCCCTGGCAAATGCAGCCGACACCTGGGCCTGGCTGCTCTTTGTTACTCTAGACTGTTTGGAGCCAAACCCAGGGGAAGGGCACAACTGATCCGAAATTGTTTAGGATAGACAAAGAGAAGGCACCCAACACACAGGCTGGCATTGGGTGTAATGGTGCTACCCTCAGAACCTCTCATCAGTACACTCCTGGACCTGTGGAATATTCAGAAGAAGGACTATCCTGCTGTCTGAAGAAAGAGGACCTGCTTGCCTTGAACCCAGGATCCCCAGAAGTGAGTCAGTTGGCTAACCTCCTGTTTAAGTTACAGAGACACACCAAGTTTCTAGAGGCCTTCTCTGCAACTGCCCAGATGACCAGCACCAACTGGACCTGCCTGAGCCCTGCTTCTGAATTATGCTGGAGTGAGTCCTGATACCCAACAGATGCCCCACCAGGTCCTGAAACCTTGACTGGCAGCAGAGTGTACTCCTCCTAACTGAGAACTGCAAAGACTGCACTACATGTGGAAATCCAGGTGTCTTGGCCTCTTCACGACTGCAAGAGTACTCTTTGCATCAGCAACGACCCCCTCATCTCCCATCAAAGAGAAGCTCCAACAGAGACCTGGCTCTTTGCATCAACAGCAACCGCTTGCATCTCTCACCAATGGAAGCTCCAGTGGCGACCTGCTCTTCGTGGTGACACCAATTTCTTGTGACTCCTGTCAACGTGAAGCTCTGACTGATGCTCCTTGCATGGACTTGGACTGTGTGTGAGAAAGTAAACTCTTCACATTGATGAACCTGATCTCTGTATCCGACCCGTGATCTATCGCAGTCAGCCTGAACTTGTGACTTTGGCCCAGTCCAGCGTGACCAGATAACCGCGATCAGCGTTTGGTGCTTTTTGGTGCTATTTTCAGCTGAAAATTTAAAAATTCATAACCCCAGCTCTACTGATTTAGGGCCTCATTTATGAAAAGTGTTGCATCGCTGGTTGAAAACAGCGATGCAACACTTTTCAATGCACCCTCCTTGCGACACCATGGATGCACCATGTTTACAGTACGATGCTCCATGTTGCAAGGATTAACCAGATACAGCAGGAATCCTGATGAATCTGGTGGTGCAGTAATGACACATTGCTGGAGTATGCCGCAAAACAGACGCAACTCCTGCAATGTGTCATTACACATGGGCGAGTCCCATGTAAAATGGCCTGTCATTCCTCATGCCTGCTGTGAAGCAGGCGTAAGGATTTTCTGCAGTAAACTCGTAGAAATAGGGCAGTGAAATCTCATAGATTTCACTGCGCCACTTCTACGAGCTTTTTTTACGGGGGAACGCCGACCCTGCATACATTATACCTGACGCAGATATAATGTAGCGCAGGGGTTTACAAAGTAATGCATCTGCCTAGATGCATCACTTTGGAAATATGTCGCAGTGTGGCGTGTTGTTTACGCCACTGCAGCGTCATAACAAAAGTGACGCAACTGCGGCATAATGCCTCATAAATAAGGCCCTTAAATTTTTTGTCAATTTCGAGTCATTTTATTTACTGAAATTTACACTGTTTTTCTAAATTTGTTTGGGATTTTTCTTGAGTTGTGTTTTCACTTTATTACTGTTTGAGTGCTATATAACTACTTTTCACATCGCCTTTAAGTTAAGCCTTACTTTTGTGGTTTACCCTGACAAAGATTGTGTTTATTACTTGAGTTGGGCACTTACCTCTCTCAACTAATAACCCAGTTTCTTACAGATAGATAATCTCCACTGCTGTCAAATGTGAAGAACAATGTACGATATTGCAGATCATGGTTAAGAGTGTACAATTCCAGCAAGTGAGGATGCATTGTGCTCACACATCTTTTTGGGCCTTTTAACATATATGTTCCTTTTGACTAGCCCCTGCTCAGAAGGAAACCACTCATCCTTTGTGTTACACCACACCACCTCATTGAGTGGAAAACCCCCATAAGTTTCACGTGTGAGAGGGCCTATTACACTGCCTTTAAAAGTGTGTCACATTACTTTGCAAATTATTACACTTATCATTGGTCTCAGGTATCAATTGTGGCCTTGGGAGACAAGTTGTCTAGAACCACCTTTATTGCAAGATCTGGTGAGGAGGGAGATGCTTTATATAAAATTAACGTTTTTACAAAACTCTCCTGAAGTAATAATTGTCTATAGTTGAATAACCTTAATTGGGAGTTAATATGTTCACAATGCTATGAGTAACATATCTGCCCAAATACCATCGATTGAAATCAAGAATTGCTGCTAGATGTATTCTATGCTGTACACTCAAATTACATGCTCTTCATTTTTGCCTTCTGCTCACGGGCTCTCATGTTCCCAGCTGGCTGGGAAGTCACCATTTACAATATTATGATGTATTATTTGATCCCTTGGATATGAGAAAATGTATGTGGATCAAGATTGAGTATGTGTCTGCACTTGAAAATGGAAGGTCATAATGCCGAAAATTAAATAGTGAGAGTAGCTCACAAGCGGTAGAAACAATAAGCGATGTAATGCTTCATTGCAGGGTTCTTGAACAAGCTCAAATCAGATACACGACAAGCACTTTAATGAGAATGGAAACAAAGATATTTTAAGTTGATCCATTTCTTGTGAAAAACAAGTAATCTGCTTTTCTGTGTGTCTTTAATATTTGTAATAAAACAAGCAAGGGTTCGTAAAATGGTATTTTTCATATTGAAAGAATGTAATGGTTGCTAATGTGCCATATTTGAGATCGGAGGCAAAAAGATACTCATAGAATATAAGGGGAGATTTCTACTCTCCGTTGACATGCTTTGGAGCAATGATTTGTGCATCAGGGAGGGCGAAGACTGTCAACGTGTTTGTGGGATATACCAGGGAATGCCCATGCACAAATAGAAAAGATGGCAATAAGGCTCATCATAGTTCAGCCCTCTTTCTTTGAAGGTCCAGGTCTGGGCCACTAGGGGTGCTTTGGCAGACCAGCACGCAGTATGCTTCCAGCCATTCGGCAATCATCCAGTCCATGGAGGAAAGAGTTAAATAGAGCCCGACTTTCCCTCCCTTTCTCCACCACATGTGTTTGCAAAGATCTGTAATGTGCTAAGTGGAACCATATGCCCAGGAAAGCTCTTTCTGGATCCAGGTTCAAAGCCTTTCTCATTTTCTTTTTTGTATTTATTTGATAAGGTTTTTTCCTTCTTTCTAATTTTTGCTGCTCTTTGTTCTGGTTCCACTGAAGATCTGCGTAATGAGGCCCGCGGGTGGCCTGTGCTGCCTCGGCTGCTCCACGGCTTCCAGGTCATGCCCAGGTCAGGGGTGCAGCCACCTCACCAGGACGTGCCTTGATTGAGTGCTAAAAGCATTGGCATCCTTTTCCTTTTGCACGTTCAGTTAAAGGCTGTGTTGTTCCACGGATGAGGCATCTTAATTGCACATGCCTTTTACTGAAAATGGGTTCCACATTTGATTGGAAGAGCAGGCTTAATTTCTCACGCTAGTGTACTGTTGAAAAACACTCTGCTTGCAAGGGTCAGGCAATCGAATTCATTGAAGAACTCAGTATCATCTCTTTCAGTGCGGCCAACAAGCTGATGCTGTAAGTGAAAACACACATGGAAATTGCTACTTTCAAATGCCAATATGTGGCATAAACCTTGCATATGTGACATCATTTAGAATGTAGCTCAGAGAGACAAATGTGCCTCCGGCCGAAAGTTCAGCAAACTACAAGGTGATGGATGGAATGCTTGCATTAATGTCAGCCACTGTCGGTTGCTCGGGCCACATTCCAGTCCATCGTTTTAAGGCGAAAGTTGGCAAACGAGTTTCTTGACCTTAACATGAAGGAATGAGTCATAATTTCAGTAATCCACTTCTTCATTATTACTCATGACCAACATTTGAACGGTGCTAACCGCTGTGAAAATAAAATCATGGAAGTTTGGGTAAAGGTCCAGGGGCCTATTTATGGGGAAGTTGCGCAATGCAGAGCAGCAAGTCACCTTGCTGCGCTGCGCTGCACTGCATTACAGGGAAAGGGCAGGAATGCGCCGTATTTAAGGCAATACCTGCCCTTTCCCCTGCGCTGGCCCCCTTTTGGCTGTCTAGTGCCAACGTGGTGTAATGGTGCCTGCGTTGCTTGCAGAATTATTTTTGTGCAGGAAGGGGCACCTTCCTGCACAAAAACAATCATGGGAGGCATATTCCTCTTTCTATGTGTGCTGCACACAGAAAGAGGAAGAGATGAGGACAAATAGGGATATTTCTCCTCCTTAAGCCTTCCCTGCGAAGGTGTAAGATTTTGGTGCATTCCCAGGTTTACAAGTTCTTGTAAATCTGGGAATACGCCAAAAACCACAGAAGCTGCATGGAAACACCCACTCAACACCTATGGAATACTTTCCCAGGGCCGAGTAATGCATCGCATCGATTTTCGTTGTGTTGCGTTACTCCAGATTTTTGGAGCCACTCAGAGCCACACAAAGCAGCTATGCATGACTTCAAAAATCTGTCTTAAGGTTTACGTTGCTCTTGCACCATGTTGTGTGGTGCAAACGCCTCATGAATAGGCCCCCCAATATTTATCCAACTGCTGGAATGGAGAAAGTTCTACAAAGTGTTCACCCATGCCTTGAAGTCTCTTTAGCAACCTGGAGTGTTTCTGATGCTCACCTCAGTACATACTACGATCATGCATGTGCTCTCAAGTCTTTGCATGATGTGGAATGAGTCCCAGAGTGGGGTCTGTGGCCGGGAGTGCACACAAAGTGCACCACGTGCAACTCTCATTCTTCTTAGAGTGTGACTACCGCCGTCGCCCTTGGAAGCTGAACAGTGACAGTAGTGGCAGCAAAATAATTATAGTGCTGGGCACACCTTTTCCCCTTTTGTCTGCTGTGGGCACCTGCTTACTCGCCTCACCCTTGTTTGAAATTGTTCTGCCACTCCCTTATAACTTGGTCCTTTGCCCATCCATAACAGCAATTGATGTTGCTTGTGCTGGTAATACCGACATGTAGATATTGCATGTGCATGCATTGTTTATGTATGAAGAATTCATGTTGCTACCACGCCAGTGATTGTGGCCACAGTGGGTTACATTTTGCATCGGGCATCCTCTGTATGGTAACTAAGATAGAGACTTAGAGGGAGAGCCAAGACTCCAAATGTATATTTCAGGGCTTCTCTCCACAATATTTCACGGATTCCTTTGTTGCTGAATTAAAGATAGGAGACAGAAGGTGTTATTTGGTGGAAAGAGTACCTTTCCACCAAATTGATTCATACCCTCTATTTAAAGTATTGCGATCCATCCTGTTTCTGTTTGTGGACCCCCAAAGGCTCTGCCAATGGACACCCAAGACTGATGGCCTCAGGACATAGGGCTGTTGGCCTAAGTACCTCAGACCATCTGCTCTTTTTAGGCTGGACATTCTTCTGCAGCTTTTTTCTATTCAGGAATGTCGGGGAAAGCCTGGTGGTTTAGAACAGAATAAAAAAGAAATAACCTTCATACCCTTCTATCAAACTCCCATTGTGTCGACCGTTCGTTTTTTGAGTTTCATAAATCAAGCTCCCACTTTGGGAGTTTGTTTTTGAAAAAACAAAACACTTTGCTGTGCGGCTGAATGAAAAATGGCCTCTGCTCAGCAAATTTTCAGTGCCTTTAATAGCACCTCCTATGAAGGCACATGCATCTTCACCAAGCAAATGGAGATCTTTATATATGGTAATCTGAGGTCCACCACGGTGGCAGAGTACATGAATTTGCTGCCCTGGCACAATAGAGTACAGCTTGCCGAACGTTGAATGACCACTAGAGTGTCCCTTTGAAGCTAGGTAGTTCACCCTGTCTATTGTTTACTGGGAAAGGTTCTCCATCCACAGGTCAACAGGCAGTTAGTTGGGAGCAGACTCCCTTGCTGTTATTTTCGGTTGCTCCTGAAAAGTGAGTCTCAGCTCCCTCCTGCCTTCCTGCCCACTCTTGTCACAAAGGTCACGGCTAGGCCAGTCTTCGTAGAATTCACAAAACCTAATAACTGCCCAGAACTATTCAAAGTACTGTTGAAATACACGAAGACTGTCTGCAATTTAGGAATAAAGATGAAACAGGAACTTTAAGTCATTGTGGCTACATCCAGTGGCCAGAAGCCTGTGGTCCCACACTGCTGACTACTACGAGATTTCTTTCAGCTTCATGATTGGGGCACTGGTCACCAAATGCTCTGGCCAGGTTCGGGACCAGTAACTTAGGGATGACTTGCTGAACTTCCCAGGAGTGCTTCCTGCAACCTACTTGAGGGAGAGAACTTCCTGACGGCTCTGAATGGTTATTGGATGTGTCCTTGCATGAAGACGATGCTGCTCAGAAGCAGAAGTTGCAAAGAGTTGAGGCAAGGTGAGGCAACACAACGACACTTGACACCACCTGTCAGAGTTGCCAGTCTATACATGTTTTCATTGTGAAGGCGACGTCGACCCCCGTGACTGAGGGTGTCCTGGAATTCATCCCAAGAGAATTCCAGTGTGATATTTAGCATATAGAAGGACCGAAACAATGAGGCAACTGTAGCGTTGAAGCAGTAAGTCTATCATGAGTCTCCAAGTGCGGAGAGAAACCCAACAACGTCTGGAGGAGAATCACCACTGCAACTCGGGGTGGGCACCTGCTTGTTTTGAAGGGGAGTTTGCATTTGGGGCCGAGGATGACTCTTGCGGCAAAATCCCTATGACCATGAGCTCTGCTGCCACCCATGCACCTCTGCCAGGCTTTGTATTGTGCTGCCACAAACTACCTTTGATTGCCCTTGACGTGTAACGTGAAGAGTGCACTCTGCCTTTTGAGCTGAGGTCCTGACTGAAGTGTCCTAGCTTGGTGGGCCATTCCATGTGCACACCATCGTAGCGGGGTGTCCTCCACTCACAGTAACACACACAGGCCTCATCCATGAAATAAATTCAGAAACTTCACAATTGGGGCACAAAAAGGTAATGTGACATTGTTCCCTGAGGTGAGAGACAAGTATTCAAGTGGGGGCTAACTGAAAGACTTGGCTGTGACTGTGTATAACTAGAGCATCAGGCAATATCCCCTTCCAGGCGCTGTGGCATATGTACTGCACTAGAAAAGACTGTAGCATAACACGCCAAGGGTACTGCTTCCTTTAGTGCCTAATTAACCTCATTCTGCTAAATTGTGTACAGTGATCCTTTTATTAACTACTGTGTGTGATAAGATTACTTTCCTTTCCTCTAATCAATGTCCTAGCTGGACACCGATTTGTTACTTGTCATCTGAAGACTGTTAAATGCTGAGTCTGTAACTCCATACCAAATCCTGAGTAAGCCCTGGACTGCTCGACCTCTCTACCGTGAGAGTCAAGTGCTAATGGAGTACGTGGTGACCAGTTTTGGGTCCAACAGTAAGGTTAAGCCCTGGATGGCAGTGCTAAATGGCTCTGGTTGATGCAATCTGAGTTCAGTAACCCATGACTGCTCAAAGACTTCTAAATACGTTCTCACACCAATGCTCAGCAGACATAGAACTATACATGCCTTAAAAGTTGACAGATATGGAGAATGAGACAGAGGCACTTAAAGTCATATGCCCATAATTGGTGCTTGCCTTGAATCTGGGCTTGTCTCTGATCTGCATATCAGAAAAGGACCTCTGTATTCAGGGTCGCACTGGGTCATTGAGCTCTCCACAAAGGGGGAAGCCAAGCAGGGCCGGACTGGCTACCGGGCTTTCCGTAATAAACAATGCAAAACAAATGTTTTAAAAAGTAAGCTTTAAAGCTATTTGTTTTGCATTGTTCATTTAAAGGCGCCAGCAGTTCCCCAGCAACAACATCAGCCCCTCAGCTGTAAACCTGGACCCCACCCGGCCACAACAGCAAAAAATGCCCGGTAGCCAGTCCTGCCCTGAAGCCAAGGCTCATAGGTGACCAGTGCTACAGAAAGTGGACCTCACTTTTACCCTCGTGGCTCTTTGGATAAACATCACCCAGAAGTAAAGGCAAACCGAGGGAGGTATGTGGTGAGAATGAAGGAACAGTAAATACAGTTTTCACATTTGCGATAAAGTATGATTGTCCAGCATGATTGATGTGATAACATGATCGCTCCTGGCAAGGCCGTAGCCCCCTGGATGGAATGGATTGTATCTTCATTTCTTGGAACATCGCTGGCCTGGCAAACAAGTTTCTCGATCCGGCATGGATTTTATTCATAAAAAAGTTTAATGTGATTTGTTTACAGGAAACGTGGGCCAATGAGAATAGCTTCCACTTGGAGGGTAACAAGTCCCATTCAAAGTGATGATTGCCCAGCGTAACCATCGAGGACACTCTCAACAACGTACAAGCCAGCCGGGGGCGGGGGGGGGGAACCAAAGGCAGATATGTGTGGGTCAATCAGTAAGCCAGGGTGGTCCAGGGGATGTCGTCATTGAGCCCATCTCTGTCAGATTTAAGACCGAAGACCCATCGTTGTTCTCTAGGGAAGAGAGGTCTCTCAAGTGGGCTGCCTTTGTTTCCCCCCCCCCCCCCGGCTGGCTTGTACGTTGTTCAGAGTGTCCTCGAGTGTCCTCGATGGTTACACTGGGCAATCATCACTTTGAATGGGACCACTTGTCCTGCTGCCCTCTAGACAGGGGTGGCATACTAACACCCCCTTGCCACTGCCCGCTTAGCTCCAGGGGACTTTGGACCCAACCCAATACACACCTCCCCGATGAACCCCTGAAAAGGGCCTCTGGCCCAGGGTGCCCGGGCAGTGGCTGCTTTCATTTCTGCATTGACACCACACATTGGTTGGCTTGCCACATCCTTCGGTGCCCCCACCAGATCGTTTTCACTCTCCCTCCTAGAGGATCTGTCCCCCTCACTTTAATTCAATGTCCTGTATTTCCCAGCAGGGACAGCGGGTACGGGGGCCTTTGACACATGAAGGAGGGCACCCACGTGGGGCGGCCAACTGGTCCCCCCAGGCGCCCACCACTTCCCTTCATACCAGGGTCCATGCATTCCCCGCCGGAATGACACGCTATCCCTGACCTCGTAGTTCCCTATTGTTCTATTCTGCCCCCGACTACACTTTCCAGCAGGCTCCATATCAGGTGACCGGAAGCCACAACGTCGGCACATCCCGAGCCCCTATTTGAGTGGCTGGGGAGAGCAGCTCCCCACTCTCGCCTGCCATCTCAAAGAGGGACGCCCGCGGCATTCACTGGTAAGCACCCCCACCCTTTCCCTTACTTTAGCACTAGGTGCTGTGCGCTGTTCATGCGCCTGGGCCTTTTCCAGGCACATCTCCCATGGCCTTTTATGCTTAAATTATGCCGTCTTGACCCCACCAGCAGTGTCGGTCACACGCAGACACACTGCGTGCAAGTTTGGACGCTTCCCCAATCCCTGCAGGTCTCATACCCCCACCACCACACACACATGACTAAACCAGCGGTGTTAGTCTGACATTCATATATAGCCTCACAATTTTTCACTTCTAGAACTCTTCCGAGTTCTGCCGATTTCTACCAGGGCCGCTTGCCTGCGACAGCCCGCAGTCATTCGGTGACGCCGGGGCGGTTATGTCGGACGGCAGCATACCATTAATTATGGAGAATGCTGTGTCCCAGGCCGGCCTCTGGCGGTAGATCCACTGCGTGTTTCCCCTCCCTCTCAGGGATGATTGGCCTGCGTGACTTCTTGGACACTTAGGAAACAGCCCTTAGTTTAGAGACTGGGCTGAGGCCGGGTTGATTCAGGAAGTAATTTGAGGCACTAAGCTTGTAAAACACGGGAATAGGGGATTAACTAGATAGACATTGGAAAGCCCCCCGCGCCCATTTCCCCCACATTGAACTACAGTTACAAATACTGCTTTGTCTACCATGTCTACCATTTCTAATATTAAGTACCTTAGTAAGCTGGATACAGGAACTTCACTATGCCTTATGTTGTGTGCACTTTACAGCTGGGCACCACGAGATGGTCCAAGAGCACGGAGAGTGCACGTGACTTTTATGCACTATAGGTAAGCACTTATAGATATGATGTACTGACACATGGGTGTTATATGGTGATTGAATTCAATATTTTGTTTACCAATGTATATGAGGTCTGATAACACTTACATGACCTTTTCTCAACAGTTTTATGCTTCCCTCTGAACAGAAGAGGGACGCTGAACCCCAGGCCACATAGTTCCAGTGGTGGCTTGTATATCTCCTCTATTTGTCTATTTTGTTTACACTTCATCACTTGTTTGCAGAGTGACTGGTAAAAATTAGGTCCTGACGGATGCCTGGTGGCAGAAACATGTTGACTTAACACAGTAGGGTATATCTATTGAATCCCTACCCGTCTCTCATTTTAACAATGTCGCTGTGACCACCTAATAAAGCTTCAGTGGACTCAGTCAGACATTTTTAGACCTAACACAGTAGGGTGTATCTATTGAATCCCTACCCATCTCTCGTTTTAACAATGTCGCTGTGACCACCTAATAAAGCTTCAGTGGACTCAGTCAGACATTTTTAAACCGCACCTTTCACACCTTTCTGCACTCTGCCCCTCATTCACTACGTCCTGACGCTCATCTTCGGAGATAAAACACCTCAGCTCCTCCCCCAGGGGAGTCGTAGCCCACACTTCGGTGTGAGGAGGGAACCCATATGATGAAGCATGTTACCTAACGGTGAGTGAGTGTTCTTGTCCTGAGGGAATCTCCCCCTTTAGGTCTCCATAGGACACCCTTTTTCTTGTTTTTTCCCCCTTGATCTAGCCACTGTACTTCTGTGTGATTGGGGAGATTTTAATACCCTTCTATGTGGGGATCCAAGGATAACTGGCGTTCTTTGATCTGGGTTGCCCACGAGTGAAGGGCACCCATTTTGAGCACACCCCTTAGGGGGATTTCCTTAACGCCTTAGTTAATGAATTTAACTTAACCTCGGCTATGTGCAAACTGGAACCTTGCAGAAAGGATCTTAACCCCTCTTTTTTGGGAGGGGAAATAGTTCATTTATTGATTTTATCCTTGTGTCAAGCCCTCTCTTTTATCTGATCTCGAATGTTTCCAATGAGGCCAGCATATACAGCGATCATAATCCGCTATGTGCTCAAATTAGCTGGCCACTATTAGCGCCAACTAAGGGGGCAGGGAAGAGGGGGTATTGAAAGCTATGGATGGAGGCAGAAGTCTAAAATGGGCTCATATAATCCCAGAGTCATTCCAGGAATCGCTTTCTGCCTTGTGTCAGCAAGAGTTAGCAACATGTATAGCTCCGTTGGCAGATCCAAGTGACATTGTAGAGGCCTTCACGGTCATTTCTTGCACAATAACAGACCTCCTTAGTGCCCAAGCGCTGCGACCTTCTGTTTCGGCCCCTAGATAGTTCGATTCAGACTGCTCTCGTGTATCTAGGAAACTGAAGGAAGCCCTAGGCCAGAGTCTGAGGGACATTGCACTAATTAAGATCCGTCGAAGGGCATATAAAGCTGAATTAGCCAGACAAAAGGCAGTGCTAAAGGAGGAAGCATGGAGGCAGCTAATCGAGGCAAGCACCCTAAAGAGTAGCGCAAATGTTCTGGAGCATCATAAATAGCCCCTTTTTAGCTGAAGATGCAGAAAATGCACTGGGGGCCTATATAACAGAGGACGAATGGGTGCACCATTTTGAGGACATGTTTCAGTGCCCCCCGACAGGAATACACTTACTAGATCATTTGCAGGGAAATCCGCCTTGGTCTTTTCAGTGGAAGAGGTTAGGAAGGGTATTCTGGGCTGTCCAGCAATAAAGCTCCAGGACCAGATGGCATCCCACCGGATCTTTACAAATCCAATTTGAATCTTTGAGCACCAGCTCTTACAGCGGTCATCAATGCCGCAGTAAAAACCGGCACCCCTGGTTCCTGGGCCACATCTACTATAGTCCCAGTATTCAAAGAGGGTAAAAGAGATAGCACCCATTGCTATAGCCCAATCTCCCTATTGGACTCGGTGTTCAAGATGGTTGGTCGTATCCTTTTAGATAGGTTGACCTGCTGGGCAGAAGATTATGCCATTTTAGCCGATGCCTAGTACGGTTTCCGTCCGGGACGGTCGACCGTGGACCATTGTTTAAACTTATTTTTGATCCTTAACAAGTACACGGTCGCCAGGCCAGGCACCATCCACCTGGCCTTCATGGATCTGTCATCTGCGTTTGATCTCGTAAATAGAACAAAGCTCTGGCAGGCCATGTTGTCCATCGGGGTGGAAGGTGATATCGTCCATTTCCTGCAGGACCTCCATAGAGATACCATGGCTGTGGTTCGTTATGCTCAAGACATGAAGGTTACTCACCAGTTTTTTATAAAAAGAGGAGTCCGACAAGGGTGTATCTTGGCTCCTTTTTTGTTTAACTTATATATTAATAAACTGGAGAAGGTTTTACTGGAGTCCAAGGCGGACTATCCCCAGGTGGGTCGGCGTGGCCTGCCTGTTTTATTGTACGTGGACGATGCGATCCCTATGGCCTGGACCGCAAGAGGGTTGCAAACACTACTTAACGCATTTGCTTCATTTATGGAGGACCTGGATTTGTTGATAAATAACTCAAAATCCTATGTGATGCAGGCAGGATTACGCACAAGAAAGTGTTATCCCTTCACGGTTGGATCTGCCCAGGTTCCACGCACAGATGTCTTTTCCTATTTGGGGGTCCTGATAGACGACAAGTTGAAATGGGGGCCATTGACACAGAGAAAGAAAGGAGATTTCGTGTGTGCCAACATGGCTATTTTTAACTTTGCTTCTAGACTAGGAAGGAGACCGATCGGGGCTCTACTGCAGCTATATAGGGCAAAGTGTACTGCTACAGACTCCCTATGGTAGTGAAATCTGGGGCTATACCACCAGGGAGGAACTCTAAGTGGTTGAAATCAGTTTTTTGTAACGCTTTCTATGTGTGCCCCAGGGAACTTCAACCCTAGTGGTCCATGAAGAGCTGGGGTGTCCTACCTCTCCGACCTGCTGGCCTTTCACCCCCTGTTTTTGTGGTTAAAGATCTGGCTGAGTCAGGGAACAACCCTAAACAAATTGATCCTGAAGGATTGTATGGTCCTCGACCATGCCCATCACATCGCCTGGCTTAAGTATATAAAGGGATGTTTCTTGAGTTTGGGAAGAGCTGACTTATTTTCTAACCCAGAATCTGTGAACAGGAAAGACCTGGGGTGGGCAAGGGAGTCTTTTTTTAGACTGAGGACCTTAGACAGGGAAGATTGGGAGCTGAGGAAGACTAGTGTACGCAGATTTGTCATCCTGAAAACTGTGCAATCTACCGAACCATATCTTTGGGGGCCACTTAGTGTCTACACTCGTTTTTTATTGACTAGGTTCCGTTTTGATCTCTTTTACCTCCTGGTGGCGCAGGCACCAGGTTGTAACAGTGGACAGAGCCTAGAGTCCTGTGGCTGCGATGGTATGTCTCCACAGGACATGCTCCATTTTATAATGTTTTGTAATTATTATGAGGTACCCAGGAAAACTTTTATTGTCCCCATTTTGAAAAAGCTTGAGTTTAGGCAGGTGCGACCTGCCTTTATCTTTTTACAAATGTTATCTGGCAATACCGTATTTTATAAATATGTTTCATACTGGACACTCCTGGCATTTTCTGCACGTATCAAATTAGTAGCCCGGTCACAAGCGATTTTCTACTCTTTCCCCCTTTCCCTTGTCTATCGCCTAGTGTGTCTATTAGTACATGGGCCTAGTTACTCCGCTCACTATTCTATTTATCATTATTTACTTTTAGAATTTGTCTTCTGTTTGACAACAAGACACCCTGATTCTCCTACGTTTTTAGTCCCCTGAAGAAGGTGCGACCTCTCTAATAGGTCAATACTGAAACGCGCGTCGGCGCACACTGAGGAGACCACCTCAAACAGAAACGTTATACAATACGCTTTTCGTAGCGATAATACATATAAACCACTCAGAATTGTATTCCCTCAGGATACTGATATATCCCTATTGTGACAAAACAGCTATATTGTGAATAATATCTGTTTGCTATAGATATCAGTGAAAGACACTGAGACCGATCCAACTTTGCATAAGCAGATATCTTATCCTGGGTTGTGCTTTGAATATTGTATAAGGATGGTCTTCCTAAAGTTATCTATTCTCGGTGTTGTTTTTAGAACGTGTTAACTGTTTGTGGTATGCATGTGGTATGTCTGGAAGTGTTAGATCAGATATAACGATACTCTCAGGGGCATATTCTCAAGGAGCCATCGCCGAGTTAACGGCACTTTATCGCAGCCAAAGTTGCGATAAATTTATCACCCCATTCACAAGCTGGTGTTAACTGCCCATAACACCAGTTTACCCGCGATAGCAGGCGCAAAAACATCGCCACAGATGACCCCCGCAACTATCGCTAATGAGATGCAGAGTAGGCGTTCCCGTGCAAAAAGCCGCGAAAACACCACTCCGCAACATTCTCAACGACCAGCCAGATCGGCGACAAGACCACAAAACAGGCGATAAGGCGCGTTAGTAGCAGGAAACTAACACCTGCTCTGACCTGGTGCAAAGTCGGACCACAGCCTGCACCACAAAATGGAGCCCAGCCCAGAGCCACACCTGAAGGGCAACAGATGCCATGGAGCCACTGATCATGCAGCTCGGAGCCGCCAAAGCCAATCTCCATGAAGGAATGAAGGCCATCGCCGATTGGATGAAGATCAGACGACTAAAGCTGAACACGGACAAGACGGAGGTCCTCATCCTCGGCTCCAACCCCTCAGCCTGGGATGACTCCTGGTGGCCAACTACGCTGGGAGCAGCCCCGACACCCACCGACCACGCACGCAACCTGGGAGTCATCCTCGACTCAACGCTCTCCATGGCCAAGCAAGTCAACGCAGTCTTCTCCTCCTGCTTCAACACCCTCCGCATGCTTCGCAAGATCTACAGGTGGATCCCGACAGACACAAGAAGAACAGTCACCCAGGCCCTAGTCAGTAGCAGACTTGACTATGGGAACGCCCTCTACGCGGGAGCCCCGGCCAAGCTCATCAAGCGACTGCAACGCATACAAAACGCCTCCGCACGCCTGATCCTCGACGTACCACGCCACAGCCACATCACCCCCACCTGAGGAACCTGCACTGGCTCCCCGTCGACAGGAGGATCACCTTCAAACTCCTCATCCACGCACACAAGGCACTCCACAAAACTGGCCCAGCCTACCTCAACAGACGACTCTTCTACGTCCCCAACCGCCAGCTCCGCTCCGCCGACCTCTCCCTCGCCACCGTCCCTCGCATTCGAAGAACAACCACCGGCGGCAGATCCTTCTCACACCTCGCCGCCAAGACCTGGAACACCCTTCCACTAAGCCTACGACAGACCCAAGACCTGCTGACCTTCAGGAGGCTACTCAAGACCTGGCTGTTCGACCAGTAGCAGCACCCCCCCCCTTCCCTCTCCCCAGCGCCTTGAGACCCTCGCGGGTAAGTAGTGCGCTCTACAAATTCTATGATTGATTGAACAGGGCCACAGCACCCACCGCCACCACCCCCAGGACCCCCACACCCCGGGCATCCCCCCCCCCCCCTGGCCAAAGACATGCCACATCAACCACACGGAATCATGTACCAAATAATCCGCCTGATGTCGCACAACCACATTTGGTGACATGCATGTGTCGTCACAAAAATGAGCATCACACATACACCTTCGATGTAACAAATGAAAATTTATTCAAAGAAACACAGAACAGAAATGAAGACACATGGCGGCTCCCCTCGGGACAATCCGTAGGTCACAGCCTGCAAGACAAAAATCATGATGAGAAGGTGTGTCTTGCACACATCAAAGGTCTAAGAGAGAGCGAAGGAGAGAGAGAGAGAAAGAGAGGGAGCGAGAGAAAGACGGACAGAGAGGGGTGTGAGAAGTTGGCCTGGTATATGCTGTCCACTGATTAAAGTGGGCACCTTGCACCAGTCCAAACGACCCTTATTGATGATTAGGTTAAAGACAACCTTTATAGAAAGCTATCCTAGTGGTAGCTGTGGAGAGCAGCCTTCAGGCTAAGTCTTGAACGAATGTAAAGCAGCTTGTTTTACCAGTATATAACCTCCTGAATGACCAAAGAAAGGAGAACCACAGCAGGTGTATATAAAATATATGTATTTATTACTAAACACTCTCTACTAACCTCTTTATGAGATTAAAGAACTAGACACACAATATTAAATCACTAGAACGACAGTAAATAGCACAATACACAGCGGGCTCCAGGGGGAGACCGAACCATATACTAAGAAAGTGGTATAAGAACCACGACTTGACTAGACACAGTGCCTAGAGCACGTAGAATCGCTGGGACCCCAAGGAACCACCCAAGGTAGTGACACAGGGGATCCACGGAGGACGGGTGCAGTGTGGGAACAAAGACGCGAGCTCCGTACAACTCTATGGGAAAGTCGCGGTTGGAATTTTAAAGATTAAGGACACTTAGGAGAGGACTTCACGCAAACCCAGCTAAACATAGAAGGTTCTAAGGCCAGCACCCTTGAGAGTACCGAGGTACCCTTGTTACCTATCCCAGAGGAGCCGGGTGCATAGGGGTCAAGTTGTGTCGGAAACCCTCGTCGTTTTCAATGGCGTGATGCGAGAAAGTACTGCTGCTGTGGAGAAGAAAAGTGTCCGGTGTGATCCAAGCCTGGATCGGAGATGTGAAGAACCTGAAAGCAGAGGGGACAAAGTCTGGGTCACTTCACGTGACCAGAAGCGGAGCAATCGAATGCCCACCGATGTCTGGTGCTTCAGGTGCGAAGAGGTGAAGCTTGACTCTGCAGCCACGGGGACCAGGAGAGGTCTGCGACAACCACAGTCCAGATTCGAGCTGTCCCACAAAGGATGTTGAGTGCTGGGGGGTCAGTGTCCGGATTGAACACCAACAAGCCTTGGCAACTGCAACCCACGTGGTCAGAGGAAAGATGCTTCTGTGAGGACCAGCAAGGTTCTGGGGACTCCCCAAGCAATGGAGAGTCAGGGCACATCTGGAGCAACCAGAGAAGCCCACTGAAAGTTAAAGTTGCCTTCTCAGGGACCCACAGGCCAACAGACCAGGGATCGCGAAGGGACCTCAAGAGGAATCACAAAGTGCCAGCCCACGGAACACTCGTGGAGTGTAGGCCGGAAATCTTTGGTGGAATCACTGCTCGGGGTCAGGACTACAAGTAGCCCAAACCACAGCTTCAGGGATTGCCGAAAAGCATATGCTGCTGCAAATGGACACGGTGCCCAGGGGTACGGGTTTCACGGTCCCCACAAGGGATACGGGCCTCAGAATTGCTGAGAGTGCAGATCGACCTCGGAGACGTCGGGAACCCACCTCCTGTATTGCAGAAATCTTCGGAGTCCTTCGGGAGCTTCGTAGATGCAAACTGGTCAGATGCGTTTAGGTGCCTGCTCAGCAGGGGAGTAACTCCTTTACTCCAAGGGAGATTCTTCAGTCGTCCAGCAAAGCGTAGATCGTCGAAGGTTACTTGGTTTCTGTAGCAGAGTTTAGTCCAGGTAATATCTAAAGTCCTGTAGCCAGGGGTTCCTACTTTATACCCAAGGAAGGGGTGGGACAAACTCTGGGGACCCACCTATGGGAGGGTCAGGACAGAGGGGTGGCTACACCCAGGTCCTTTGTCCAGTTTCGCGCCAGAGAAGGGGCTGATAACCCCTGCAACCGGTTTGAGCTGGACTATGCACGAGGACACCAAATGTGCCCCCAGTGCAGAGATCAAAGCACTCTGGGAGTGCACCCACCCAGCCCCAATACACTAAAGCCTGTCTGGGAGGTGGTCACACCTCCCTGTGACAGGAAACCTATTGTCAAGCCTTCCCCTGCCGGAGTTTCGTCCAGCAGCAGGAGGGCAGACTCGTGTCTGTGGCTGGCAGCATCCATTTTGTGATGCCAGGGTTCTGTGAAGCTGGTACCGGGTGTACCGGTGTTTTCATATTTCTCCCTCTAGGAGGGTGGAATCATACCTCCCACACTAGTTACTGGTGTGGAGGTATGATTCCAAGGTGTTTGACACCAAACACGACATGTTTCCATGCAGCCATTTTAAAGTTAGCATTTACCGCGAGGTTATAATGCACTTAAGTATATATGGTTGGCTGCATCACAAATAACCCCGGAGAATAGGTTCCGAAGGCTGCAGAGGGGCTCTGCTCATGCATGGGCACCCTCTCACATAAAACCCAGCACCCTGCCTTGAGGATTGATAAGGCCTGCCATAGGGGTGACTGATAGGTTTATATGTGCAGTGATTAGGATAGATATAGTGAACCTATATCTAAGTAAGGGGTGCATGCACCACCTTACACAGGCTGCAGTAGCAGACCTGTGGTGTCATTTTAAATGGTCTCAGGGGTGGCATAATACATGCTGCAGCCCCTGGGAGGCCTCTGGGGTACCTATGCCCTGGGTACATAATATACCATATACTAGGGATTTATAAGGGTACCCCAGAATCCAATCTGGAGTGTACCTAAAGTACATGAACAACCAATTTAGGGAGTAAGCAGATAAATTGAGGTCCTGAATAGCAGGATCCCAGTCAGACTAAGTCGAAAACCAGCAAAACACCATGAAAAAGGTGGGGGCAACCATGCAGTCAGATTCCACCTTCCTACATAACCCCCCCCCAAACGAAAGGAGATAAGGCTAACCTTGTCCAGTTGAGCCTTTATTGACTAAGTGGCCATATAAGGAAGATCCTGCACTAGCATGGATACCCCCTGTCTTATGGTCCACTAAGCAGTCCCTACCCCTAAGGGTATGGGATGGTCTCCAAAAGTTGGTATTTCTACCTGTGGGGTGATTTGGCAAAGTAAAAGGCTGGTGGGGTGTCTGAGGTTTTTTTTTTTTTTTTTATGCAGATTTATATAGCGCGAACTCGACCCGAAGGTATTGGAGCGCTTTACATGAGCACCGGTTACGTTACACAAGAACACATTCAGGCACGGGGAGATTAAGTGATTTGCCGAGAATCACAGGATGTGGACGCAACCCTGAGGCTCGAACCTTGGTTTCCAGCACCAAAGTCGGCAATCTAGCCGACGGACCACATCCTCTCCCCAGTAGAGTAGAGAAGTGAGGCCCTAATAAAGTTGGCCTCAGCTTCCTCAGATCACTGGTCACCATGGAGGCCTTTCTTTCCATGACTGAGTTGTATCTGGCCCTAAGGGTCAACCTCTGGCTGCCTACAGCTGGGGGTTGGGTCCCTCTGGTTGGAACACTGGAGGGACATGGTAGGTTTGGAACCACTTGTTCCCAGGTTTGCCTTGGCCCAACAGAATCCATCTGGGGGAGGTCCCTATCCAATGGTAAGAGGGATCCCTCAGTTGGTTGAGGAATTTTCACCTGGCTATGGCTACTAGACTGGGTGCACCTAATCTGTGGATGAGGGGGTTCCTCTGGACAATGGGCCCTAAGGGGTCCACTGACCTCTGCAGCCCTAGGCTGAGTGAGGTAGGGTAGAGAGGGGCAGGATACCTGCTCCAGACTGGGTACCACCTTGGAAGGGTCCCCTGCCATCAGGGGTGTTGCCAGGCCAGGCCTGACCATCTCTGGGGCAGTTCCTTCACTAGGGGTAGGATCAGATCCCTGAGGAAGCTGACCCTTACCTATAGTCTGGGGGGTAGAAGACTTTTCTTCCACCCTTCTGCTCTCTTGTGGAGTAGAGTGGGCCATTCTTTCAGGCTCCACCTCTTTAAAATTTCCCTGGGATGGGGCTGAGGCCTTAAGAGCCCCACCAACTTTCTCAGGGAGGCCTAACATTCTTAAATGGGCCTGGTATTCAACCTCAGCCCAGGCTGAAATCTCCAGATCATTGCCCAACAGGCAATCTACAGGCAAGTTTGGGGACACTGCCACTCTCTTTGGGCCAGTGACCCCTCCCCAGCTGAGATTGACTATGGCCATGGGATGATCTGTTTTAATACCATCAATGTTGGTCACCTGGTACTTAAACTCAGGTAAAAGCTGTTGAGGGGGGACTAGTTTCCCTGTCACCATGGTGACACTAGCCCCTGTGTCTCTGAATGCCACAGCTTTCTGACCATTTATCAGTGGCTCCTGTCTGTACTTGCCCAAAGAATTAGGACTGACAGTAAAAGTGGCAAATCCCATGCCACCATCACAGACTAAGGAGGCCTGTGAGGAGGACATTGATAAGCTGGGGTCCACCTCAGTTCCCCATACCAACGCACCTAACTTTTTGGGTGCATTACTACCACCTGGGGGATTACTACTTGTAGTACCAGGAGGAGTGGTAGTATTGCTGGGAGGAACATTTTCCTTATTGCTGGCCTTAGGGCAACTGGAGTCATTTTTCCAGTGGCCAGGCTTCTTACATATATGGCAATAAGGTTTCTTTTCAGGGGGGGAAGGAGTTTGGGACCCACCCCCAGAAGAGGACTTTTGGGGCCCTGTAGTGGATATATCTTGTGATTTATCCCCACCTTTCTCTTGGTTTTTGGAAGAATCTTTCTTCTGGTCACAACCCTGATTCTTTGGCTTTACTCTGGTTCTGACCCATTTGTCTGCCTTCTTTCCCAATTCTTGGGGAGAGGACAGATCAGAGTCCACCAGGTACTGGTGTTAAAGCTGGTTTTGACAATTATTAAGGATCTGCTCCCTCATAATCAAATTGTACAATCCTAAAAAGTCATGCACCTTGCTGCCATGTATCCAACCTTCCAGAGCCTTAGTAGCACAATCTACAAAGTCAACCCAGTCCTGAGTCTGTGCCTTTTGGGTGTCTCTGAACTTTATCCTGTATTGTTCAGTGGTTAAGCCAAACCCATCAATCAGAGCACTCTTCAGGACTTTGTAATTATCAGCATCCTCTTCTCTTACAGTGAGGAGCTTGTCTCTACCGTTGTCTGCAAAGGAGAGCCACAAGATTGCTGCCCACTGCTCCTGGGGGACCCTCTGTACCTTACATGCCCTCACCAGTGCAGTTATCCATTTGTGGATGTCATCCCCACTCTGGTAGGGAGGGACAATCTTGTTCAGGTTCCTATGGTTATGAGTATCATTCTACTCCTAGGGAAACTGTTGCTGCCACCATGGGGCTCTAGCCCCAACTTCTGAGAAGCTCTCTGAAGCTCCAGGGATTCCCTATCTAAGGCCAATTGCTCTCTCTTGATTCTGAGCTTAGCTCTCTCAAACTCAAGCAGTTGGCACTTCTTCTCATAAGAGGACTCCCTTTTATGAGAAACAGAGCTCCCTACAGATGTACCAGAATGATTAGATTCCTGAGAAGGAGATCTTGATCTTCTTGGTAAACTGTTAACCCTTCCAGGTGGGGTACAGAGAGGGCCACTGAGGCCTCCTTCCTCACCTTCAGGAAGAATTGGATTGTCCAGGTTAGAATCATTTTGATCCTTCCTGGCCAGCATCAGAGTCCAGGTCATTGAAGTTCTCACTTCCTGTCCCTTCCTCTTCTGCTGCCCCACCCCCTTTACCTGCCTCATCAGACCCTGGGGTCTTTCTGAGGTCATCTAAAAGCAAAGTCTCTATGAGACGGTGGGTGTTTGGGTTTTTCCCTGTCTTCAGTTTCCTAGATGTACACATGGCTCTCAATTCTTGGAATGAGAGATGGTCATACTTAGTTGGCAAGGAGCCACTGGCTTCAGGCCTAGAAGACATGCTAGTGTGGTGTGGTGTATGCACCTACCTACCCTAGTGGGAACTGAAACTCTCTTGAGTTGGAGAAAGGGTGTGCTAGGCCCTTGACTTACCCAACTCTAGGTTCAGTAGAACTTACTTTATTCTAGTCTTGATTTATATGTACCTGAGTACCTTTAGTGGTGTTCAGTTAGTCACTCAATGAGATTATCTGGTAAAACAATAGCAAGCTTGAATCCCAACCGCTGCACACCAATGTGAGAAGTTGGCCTGGTATATGCTGTCCTCTAATTAAAGTGGGCACCTTGCACCAGTCCAAACGACCCTTATTGATGATTAGGTTAAAGACAACCTTTATAGAAAGCTATCCTAGTGGTAGCTGTGGGAGCAGCCTTCAGGCTAAGTCTTGAAGGAATGTAAAGCAGCTTGTTTTACCAGTATATAACCTCCTGAATGACCAAATGAAAGGAGAACCACACCAGGTGTATATAAAATATATGTATTTATTACTAAACACTCTCTACTAACCTCTTTATGAGATTAGAGAACAAGACACACAATATTAAATCACTAGAACGACAGTAAATAGCACAATACACAGCGGGCTCCAGGGGGAGACCGAACCATATACTAAGAAAGTGGTATAAGAACCACGACTTTACTAGACACAGTGCCTAGAGCACGTAGAATCGCTGGGACCCCAAGGAACCACCCAAGGTAGTGACACAGGGGACCCACGGAGGACGGGTGCAGTGTGGGAACACAGACGCAAGCTCCGTACAACTCTGTGGGAAAGTCGCAGTTGGAATTTTAAAGATTAAGGACACTTAGGAAAGGACTTCACGCAAACCCAGCTAAACATAGAAGGTTCTAAGGCCAGCACCCTTGAGAGTACCGAGGTACCCGTGTTACCTATCCCAGAGGAGCCGGGTGCATAGGGGTCAAGTTGTGTCAGAAACCCTCGTCATTTTCAATGGCGTGATGCGAGAAAGTACTGCTGCCGTGGAGAAGAAAAGTGTCTGGTGTGAACCTGAAAGAAGAGGGGACAAAGTCTGGGTCACTTCACATGACCAGAAGCGGAGCAATCGAATGCCCACCGATGTCGGGTGCTTCAGGTGCGAAGAGGTGAAGCTTGACTCTGCAGCCACGGGGACCAGGAGAGGTCTGCGACAACCACAGTCCGGATTCGAGCTGTCCCACGAAGGATGTCGAGTGCTGGGGGGTCAGTGTCCAGATTGAACACCAACAAGCCTTGGCAACTGCAACCCATGCGGTCAGAGAAAAGATGCTTCTGTGAGGACCAGCAAAGTCCTGGGGACTCCCCAAGCAATGGAGAGTCAGGGCACATCTGGAGCAACCAGGCAAGCCCACTGAAAGTTAAAGTTGCCTTCTCAGGGACCCACAGGCCAACGGACCAGGGATCGCGAAGGGACCTCGAGAGGAATCACAAAGTGCCAGCCCACGGAACACTTGTGGAGTGTAGGCCGGAAATCTTCAGTGGAATGACTGCTCGGGGTCAGGACTACAAGTAGCCCAAAGCACAGCTTCAGGGATTGCCGAAAAGCATATGCTGCTGCAAATGGACACGGTGCCCAGGGGTACGGGTTTCACAGTCCCCACGAGGGATATGGGCCTCAAAATTGCTGATGGCGCAGATCGACCGCGGAGACCTCAGGAACCCACCTCCTGTATTGCAGAAATCTTCGGAGTCCTTCGGGAGCTTCGTAGATGCAAACCGGTCAGATGCGTTTCGGTGCCTGCTCAGCAGGGGAGTAACTCCTTTACTCCAAGGGAGATTCTTCAGTCGTCCAGCAAAGCGTAGATCGTCGAAGGTTACTTGGTTTCTGTAGCAGAGTTTAGTCCAGGTAATATCTAAAGTCCTGTAGCCAGGGGTTCCTACTTTATACCCAAGGAAGGGGTGGGACAAACTCTGGGGACTCACCTATGGGAGGGTCAGGACAGAGGGGTGGCTGCACCTTTGTCCAGGTTTGCGCAAGAGCAGGGGCTGATAGCCCCGCAACCGGTTTGAGCTGGTCTATGCACGAGGACACCAAATGTGCCCCCAGTGCAGAGATCAAAGCACTCTGGGAGTGCACCCACCCAGCCCCAATACACTAAAGCCTGTCTGGGAGGTGGTCACACCTCCCTGTGACAGGAAACCTATTGTCAAGCCTTCCCCTGCCGGAGTTTCGTCCAGCAGCAGGAGGGCAGATTCGTGTCTGTGGCTGGCAGCATCCATTTTGTGATGCCAGGGTTCTGTGAAGCTGGTACCGGGAGTACCGGTGTTGTCATATTTCTCCCTCTAGGAGGGTGGAATCATACCTCCCACACCAGTTACTGGTGTGGAGGTATGATTCCAAGGTGTTTGACACCAAACACGACATGTTTCTATGCAGCCATTTTAAAGTTAGCATTTACCGCGAGGTTATAATGCACTTAAGTATATATGGTTGGCTGCATCACAAACAACCACAGAGAATAGGTTCCGAAGGCTGCAGAGGTGCTCTGCTCATGCATGGGCACCATCTCACATAAAACCCAGCACCCTGCCTTGAGGATTGATAAGGCCTGCCATAGGGGTGACTGATAGGTTTATATGTGTAGTGATTAGGATAGATATAGTGAACCTATATCTAAGTAAGGGGTGCATGCACCACCTTACATAGGCTGCAGTATCAGACCTGTGCTGTCATTTTAAATGGTCTCTCAGGGGTGGCATAATACATGCTGCAGCCCCTGGGAGGCCTCTGGGGTACCTATGCCCTGGGTACATAGTATACCATATACTAGGGACTTATAAGGGTACCCCAGAATCCAATATGGAGTGTACCTAAAGTACATGAACAACCAATTTAGGGAGTAAGCAGATAGACTGGGGTCCTGAATAGCAGGATCCCAGTCAGACTAAGTCGAAAAGCAGCAAAACACCAGGAAAAAAGTGGGGGCAACCATGCAGTCAGATTCCACCTTCCTACATAACCCCCCCCAAAAATGAAAGGAGATAAGGCTAACCTTGTCCAGTTGAGCCTTTATTGACTAAGTGGCCATATAAGGAAGATCCTGCACTAGCATGGATACCCCCTGTCTTATGGTCCACTAAGCAGTCCCTACCCCTAAGGGTATGGGATGGTCTCCAAAAGTTGGGATTTCTACCTGTGGGGTGTTTTGGCAAAGTAAAAGGCTGGTGGGGTGTCTGAGTAGAGAAGTGAGGCCCTAATAAAGTTGGCCTCAGCTTCCTCAGATCACTGGTCACCATGGAGGCCTTTCTTTCCATGACTGAGTTGTATCTGGCCCTAAGGGTCAACCTCTGGCTGCCTACAGCTGGGGGTTGGGTCCCTCTGGTTGGAACACTGGAGGGACATGGTAGGTTTGGAACCACTTGGTCCCAGGTTTGCCTTGGCCCAACAGAATCCATCTGGGGAGGTCCCTATCCAATGGTAAGAGGGATCCCTCAGTGGGTTGAGGAATTTTCACCTGGCTAGGGCTACTAGACTGGGTGCCCCTAATCTGTGGATGAGGGGGTTCCTCTGGACAATGGGCCCTAAGGGGTCCACTGACCTCCCTGACCTCTGCAGCCCTAGGCTGAGTGAGGTAGGGTAGAGAGGGGCAGGATACCTGCTCCAGACTGGGTACCACCTTGGAAGGGTCCCCTGCCATCAGGGGTGTTGCCAGGCCAGGCCTGACCACCTCTGGGGCAGTTCCTTCACTAGGGGTAGGATCAGATCCCTGAGGAAGCTGACCCTTACCTATAGTCTAGGGGGTAGAAGACTTTTCTTCCACCCTTCTGCTCTCTTGTGGAGTAGAGTGGGCCATTCTTTCAGGCTCCACCTCTCCAAAATTTCCCTGGGATGGGGCTGAGGCCCTAAGAGCCCTACCAACTTTCTCAGGGAGGCCTAACATTCTTAAATGGGCCTGGTATTCAACTTCAGCCCAGGCTGAAATCTCCAGATCATTGCCCAACAGGCAATCTGCAGGCAAGTTTGGGGACACTGCCACTCTCTTTGGGCCAGTGACCCCTCCCCAGCTGAGATTGACTATGGCCATGGGATGATCTGTTTTAATACCATCAATGTTGGTCACCTGGTACTTAAACTCAGGTAAAAGCTGTTGAGGGGGGACTAGTTTCCCTGTCACCATGGTGACACTAGCCCCTGTGTCTCTGAATGCCACAGCTTTCTGACCATTTATCAGTGGCTCCTGTCTGTACTTGCCCAAAGAATTAGGACTGACAGTAAAAGTGGCAAATCCCATGTCACCATCACAGACTAAGGAGGCCTGTGAGGAGGACCTTGATAAGCTGGGGTCCACCTCAGTTCCCCATACCAATGCACCTAACTTTTTGGGTGCATTACTACCACCTGGGGGATTACTACTTGAAGTACCAGGAGGAGTGGTAGTATTGCTGGGAGGAACATTTTCCTTATTGCTGGCCTTAGGGCAACTGGGGTCATTTTTCCAGTGGCCAGGCTTCTTACATATATGGCAATAAGGTTTCTTTTCAGGGGAGGAAGGAGTGTGGGACCCACCCCCAGAAGAGGACTTTTGGGGCCTTGTAGTGGATTTATCTTGTGATTTATCCCCACCTTTCTCTTGGTTTTTGGAAGAATCTTTCTTCTGGTCACCACCCTGATTCTTTGTCTTAACTCTGGTTCTGACCCATTTGTCTGCCTTCTTTCCCAATTCTTGGGGAGAGGTCAGATCAGAGTCCACCAGGTACTGGTGTAAAAGCTGGTTTTGACAATTATTAAGGATCTGCTCCCTCATAATCAAATTGTACAATCCTAAAAAGTCATGCACCTTGCTGCCATGTATCCAACCTTCCAGAGCCTTAGTAGCACAAACTACAAAGTCAACCCAGTCCTGAGTCTGTGCCTTTTGGGTGTCTCTGAACTTTATCCTGTATTGTTCAGTGGTTAAGCCAAACCCATCAATCAGAGCACTCTTCAGGACTTTGTAATTATCAGCATCCTCTTCTCTTACAGCGAGGAGCTTGTCTCTACCGTTGTCTGCAAAGGAGAGCCACAAGATTGCTGCCCACTGCTCCTGGGGGACCCTCTGTACCTTACAGGCCCTCTCCAGTGCAGTTATCCATTTGTGGATGTCATCCCCACTCTGGTAGGGAGGGACTATCTTGTTCAGGTTCCTATGGTTATGAGTATCTTCTCTACTCCTAGGGACACTGTTGCTGCCACCATGGGGCTCTAGCCCCAACTTCTGAGAAGCTCTCTGAAGCTCCAGGGATTCCCTATCTAAGTCCAATTGCTCTCTCTTGATTCTGAGCTTAGCTCTCTCAAACTCAAGCAGTTGGCACTTCTTCTCATAAGAGGACTCCCTTTTATGAGAAACAGAGCTCCCTACAGATGTACCAGAATGATTAGATTCCTGAGAAGGAGATCTTGATCTTCTTGGTAAACTGTTAACCCTTCCAGGTGGGGTACAGAGAGGGCCACTGAGGCCTCCTTCCTCACCTTCAGGAAGAATTGGATTGTCCAGGTTAGAATCATTTTGATCCTCCTGGCCAGCATCAGAGTCCAGGTCATTGAAGTTCTCACTTCCTGTCCTTTCCTCTTCTGCTGCCCCACCCCCTTTACCTGCCTCATCAGACCCTGGGGTCTTTCTGAGGTCATCTAAAAGCAAAGTCTCTATGAGACGGTGGGTGTTTGGGTTTTTCCCTGTCTTCAGTTTCCTAGATGTACACATGGCTCTCAATTGTTGGATTGAGAGATGGTCATACTTAGTTGGCAAGGAGCCACTGGCTTCAGGCCTAGAAGACATGCTAGTGTGGTGTGGTGTATGCACCTACCTACCCTAGTGGGAACTGAAACTCTCTTGAGTTGGAGAAAGGGTGTGCTAGGCCCTTGTCTTACCCAACTCTAGGTTCAGTAAAACTTACTTTATTCTAGTCTTGATTTATATGTACCTGAGTACCTTTAGTGGTTTTCAGTTAGTCACTCAATGAGATTATCTGGTAAAACAATAGCAAGCTTGAATCCCAACCGCTGCACACCAATGTGAGAAGTTGGCCTGGTATATGCTGTCCACTAATTAAAGTGGGCACCTTGCACCAGTCCAAACGACCCTTATTGATGATTAGGTTAAAGACAACCTTTATAGAAAGCTATTCTAGTGGTAGCTGTGGAGAGCAGCCTTCAGGCTAAGTCTTGAACGAATGTAAAGCAGCTTGTTTTACCAGTATATAACCTCCTGAATGACCAAATGAAAGGAGAACCACACCAGGTGTATATAAAATATATGTATTTATTACTAAACACTCTCTACTAACCTCTTTATGAGATTAGAGAACAAGACACACAATATTAAATCACTAGAACGACAGTAAATAGCACAATACACAGCGGGCTCCAGGGGGAGACCGAACCATTTACTAAGAAAGTGGTATAAGAACCACGACTTGACTAGACACAGTGCCTAGAGCACGTAGAATCGCTGGGACCCCAAGGAACCACCCAAGGTAGTGACACAGGGGACCCACGGAGGACGGGTGCAGTGTGGGAACACAGATGCGAGCTCCGTACAACTCTATGGGAAAGTCGCGGTTGGAATTTTAAAGATTAAGGACACTTAGGAGAGGACTTCACGCAAACCCAACTAAACATAGAAGGTTCTAAGGCCAGCACCCTTGAGAGTACCGAGGTACCCGTGTTACCTATCCCAGAGGAGCCGGGTGCATAGGGTCAAGTTGTGTCGGAAAGCCTCGTCGTTTTCAATGGCGTGATGCGAGAAAGTACTGCTGCCGTGGAGAAGAAAAGTGTCCGGTGTGATCCAAGCCTCGATCGGAGATGTGAAGAACCTGAAAGCAGAGGGGACAAACTCTGGGTCACTTCACGTGACCAGGAGCGGAGCAATCGAATGCCCACCGATGTCGGGTGCTTCAGGTGCGAAGAGGTGAAGCTTGACTCTGCAGCCACGGGGACCAGGAGAAGTCTGCGACAACCACAGTCCGGATTTGAGCTGTACCACGAAGGATGTCAAGTGCTGGGGGGTCAGTGTCCGGATTGAACACCAACAAGCCTTGGCAACTGCAACCCGCGCGGTCAGAGGAAAGATGCTTCTGTGAGAACCAGCAAGGTCCTGGGGACTCCCCAAGTGATGGAGAGTCAGGGCACGTCTGGAGCAACCAGGGAAGCCCACTGAAAGTTAAAGTTGCCTTCTCAGGGACCCACAAGCCAACGGACCAGGGATTGCGAAGGGACCTCGAGAGGAATCACAAAGTGCCAGCCCACGGAACACTCGTGGAGTGTAGGCCGGAAATCTTCAGTGGAATTACTGCTCGGGGTCAGGACTACAAGTAGCCCAAAGCACAGCTTCAGGGATCGCCGAAAAGCATATGCTGCTGCAAATGGACACGGTGCCCAGGGGTACGGGTTTCACGGTCCCACGAGGGATACGGGCCTCAGAATTGCTGAGAGCGCAGATCAACCTCGGAGACCTCGGGAACCCACCTCCTGTATTGCAGAAATCTTCGGAATCCTTCGGGAGCTTCGTAGATGCAAACCGGTCAGATGCGTTTAGGTGCCTGCTCAGCAGGGGAGTAACTCCTTTACTCCAAGGGAGATTCTTCAGTCGTCCAGCAAAGCGTAGATCGTCGAAGGTTATTTGGTTTCTGTAGCAGAGTTTAGTCCAGGTAATATCTAAAGTCCTGTAGCCAGGGGTTCCTACTTTATAACCAAGGAAGGGGTGGGACAAACTCTGGGGACCCACCTATGGGAGGGTCAGGAAAGAGGGGTGGCTACACCCATTTCCTTTGTCCAGTTTCACGCCAGAGCAGGGGCTGATAACCCCTGCAACCGGTTTGAGCTGGACTATGCACGAGGACACCAAATGTGCCCCCAGTGCAGAGATCAAAGCACTCTGGGAGTGCACCCACCCAGCCCCAATACACTAAAGCCTGTCTGGGAGGTGGTCACACCTCCCTGTGACAGGAAACCTATTGTCAAGCCTTCCCCTGCCGGAGTTTCGTCCAGCAGCAGGAGGGCAGACTCGTGTCTGTGGCTGGCAGCATCCATTTTGTGATGCCAGGGTTCTGTGAAGCTGGTACCGGGTGTACCGGTGTTGTCATATTTCTCCCTCTAGGAGGGTGGAATCATACCTCCCACACCAGTTTCTGGTGTGGAGGTATGATTCCAAGGTGTTTGACACCAAACACGACATGTTTCCATGCAGCCATTTTAAAGTTAGCATTTACCGCGAGGTTATAATGCACTTAAGTATATATGGTTGGCTGCATCACAAACAACCCCAGAGAATAGGTTCCGAAGGCTGCAGAGGGGCTCTGCTCATGTATGGGCACCCTCTCAAATAAAACCCAGCACCCTGTCTTCAGGATTGATAAGGCCTGCAATAGGGGTGACTGATAGGTTTATATGTGCAGTGATTAGGATAGATATAGTGAACCTATATCTAAGTAAGGGGTGCATGCACCACCTTACACAGGCTGCAGTAGCAGACCTGTGGTGTCATTTTAAATGGTCTCTCAGGGGTGGCAAAATACATGCTGCGGCCCCTGGGAGGCCTCTGGGGTACCTATGCCCTGGGTACATAGTATACCATATACTAGGGACTTATAAGGGTACCCCAGAATCCAATCTGGAGTGTACCTAAAGTACATGAACAACCAATTTAGGGAGTAAGCAGATAGACTGGGGTCCTGAATAGCAGGATCCCAGTCAGACTAAGTCGAAAACCAGCAAAACACCAGGAAAAAAGTGGGGGCAACCATGCAGTCAGATTCCACCTTCCTACATAACCCCCCCAAACAAAAGGAGATAAGGCTAACCTTGTCCAGTTGAGCCTTTATTGACTAAGTGGCCATATAAGGAAGATCCTGCACTAGCATGGATACCCCCTGTCTTATGGTCCACTAAGCAGTCCCTACCCCTAAGGGTATGGGATGGTCTCCAAAAGTTGGGATTTCTACCTGTGGGGTGTTTTGGCAAAGTAAAAGGCTGGTGGGTGTCTGAGTAGAGAAGCGAGGCCTTAATAAAGTTGGCCTCAGCTTCCTCAGATCACTGGTCACCATGGAGGCCTTTCTTTCCATGACTGAGTTGTATCTGGCCCTAAGGGTCAACCTCTGGCTGCCTACAGCTGGGGGTTGGGTCCCTCTGGTTGGAACACTGGAGGGACATGGTAGGTTTGGAACCACTTGGTCCCAGGTTTGCCTTGGCCCAACAGAATCCATCTGGGGGAGGTCCCTATCCAATGGTAAGAGGGAACCCTCAGTGGGTTGAGGAATGTTCACCTGGCTAGGGCTAGTAGACTGGGTGCAGCTAATCTGTGGATGAGGGGGTTCCTCTGGACAATGGGTCCTAAGGGATCCACTGACCTCCCTGACCTCTGAAGCCCTAGGCTGAGTGAGGTAGGGTAGAGAGGGTCAGGATACCTGCTCCAGACTGGGTACCACCTTGGAAGGGTCCCCTGCCATCAGGGGTATTGCCAGGCCAGGCCTGACCACCTCTGGGGCAGTTCCTTCACTAGGGGTAGGATCAGATCCCTGAGGAAGCTGACCCTTACCTATAGTCTGGGGGGTAGAAGTCTTTTCTTCCACCCTTCTGCTCTCTTGTGGAGTAGAGTGGGCCATTCTTTCATGCTCCACCTCTCTAAAATTTCCCTGGGATGGGGCTGAGGCCCTAAGAGCCCCACCAACTTTCTCAGGGAGGCCTAACATTCTTAAATGGGCCTGGTATTCAACTTCAGCCCAGGCTGAAATCTCCAGATCATTGCCCAACAGGCAATCTACAGGCAAGTTTGGGGACACTGCCACTCTCTTTGGGCCAGTGACCCCTCCCCAGCTGAGATTGACTATGGCCATGGGATGATCTGTTTTAATACCATCAATGTTGGTCATCTGGTACTTAAACTCAGGTAAAAGCTGTTGAGGGGGGACTAGTTTCCCTGTCACCATGGTGACACTAGCCCCTGTGTCTCTGAATGCCACAGCTTTCTGACCATTTATCAGTGGCTCCTGTCTGTACTTGCCCAAAGAATTAGGACTGACAGTAAAAGTGGCAAATCCCATGCCACCAACACAGACTAAGGAGGCCTGTGAGGAGGACCTTGATAAGCTGGGGTCCACCTCAGTTCCCCATACCAACGCACCTAACTTTTTGGGTGCATTACTACCACCTGGGTGATTACTACTTGTAGTACCAGGAGGAGTGGTAGTATTGCTGGGAGGAACATTTTCCTTATTGCTGGCCTTAGGGCAACTGGGGTCATTTTTCCAGTGGCCAGGCTTCTTACATATATGGCAATAAGGTTTCTTTTCAGGGGAGGAAGGAGTTTGGGACCCACCCCCAGAAGAAGACTTTTGGGGCCCTGTAGTGGATTTATCTTGTGATTTATCCCCACCTTTCTCTTGGTTTTTGGAAGAATCTTTCTTCTGGTCACCACGCTGATTCTTTGGCTTTACTCTTGTTCTGACCCATTTGTCTGCCTTCTTTCCCAATTCTTGGGGAGAGGTCAGATCAGAGTCCACCACGTACTGGTGTTAAAGCTGGTTTTGACTATTATTAAGGATCTGCTCCCTCATAATCAATTTGTACAATCCTAAAAAGTCATGCACCTTGCTGCCCTGTATCCAACCTTCCAGAGCCTTAGTAGCACAATCTACAAAGTCAACCCAGTCCTGAGTCTGTGCCTTTTGGGTGTTCAGTGGTTAAGCCAAACCCATCAATCAGAGCACTCTTCAGGACTTTGTAATTATCAGCATCCTCTTCTCTTAGAATGAGGAGCGTGTCTCTACCTTTGTCTGCAAAGGAGAGCCACAAGATTGCTGCCCACTGCTCCTGGGGGACCCTCTGTACCTTACATGCCCTCTCCAGTGCAGTTATCCATTTGTGGATGTCATCCCCACTCTGGTAGGGAGGGACAATCTTGTTCAGGTTCCTATGATTATGAGTATCTTCTCTACTCCTAGGGACACTGTTGCTGCCACCATGGGGCTCTAGCCCCAACTTCTGAGAAGCTCTCTGAAGCTCCAGGGATTCCCTATCTAAGGCCAATTGCTCTGTCTTGATTCTGAGCTTAGCTCTCTCAAACTCAAGCAGTTGGCACTTCTTCTCATAAGAGGACTCCTTTTTATGAGAAACAAAGCTCCCTACAGATGTACCAGAATGATTAGATTCCTGAGAAGGAGATCTTGATCTTCTTGGTAAACTGTTAACCCTTCCAGGTGGGGTACAGAGAGGGCCACTGAGGCCTCCTTCCTCACCTTCAGGAAGAATTGGATTGTCCAGGTTAGAATCATTTTGATCCTCCTGGCCAGCATCAGAGTACGGGTCATTGAAGTTCTCACTTCCTGTCCTTTCCTCTTCTGCTGCCCCACCTCCTTTACCTGCCTCATCAGACCCTGGGGTCTTTCTGAGGTCATCTAAAAGCAAAGTCTCTATGAGACGTTGGGTGTTTGGGTTTTTCCCTGTCATCAGTTTCCTAGATGTACACATGGCTCTCAATTCTTGGATTGAGAGATGGTCATACTTCGTTGGCAAGGATCCACTGGCTTCAGGCCTAGAAGACATGTTAGTGTGGTGTGGTGTATGCACCTACCTACCCTAGTGGGAACTGAAACTCTCTTGAGTTGGAGAAAGGGTGTGCTAGGCCCTTGACCTACCCAACTCTAAGTTGAGTAGAACTTACTTTATTCTAGTCTTGATTTATATGTACCTGAGTACCTTTAGTGGTTTTCAGTTAGTCACTCAATGAGATTATCTGGTAAAACAATAGCAAGCTTGAATCCCAACCGCTGCACACCAATGTGAGAAGTTGGCCTGGTATATGCTGTCCACTAATTAAAGTGGGCACCTTGCACCAGTCCAAACGACCCTTATTGATGATTAGGTTAAAGACAACCTTTATAGAAAGCTATCCTAGTGGTAGCTGTGGAGAGCAGCCTTCAGGCTAAGTCTAAAAGGAATGTAAAGCAGCTTGTTTTACCAGTATATAACCTCCTGAATGACCAAATGAAAGGAGAACCACACCAGGTGTATATAAAATATATGTATTTATTACTAAACACTCTCTACTAACCTCTTTATGAGATTAGAGAACAAGACACACAATATTAAATCACTAGAACGACAGTAAATAGCACAATACACAGCGGGCTCCAGGGGGAGACCGAACCATGTACTAAGAAAGTGGTATAAGAACCACGACTTGACTAGACACAGTGCCTAGAGCACGTAGAATCGCTGGGACCCCAAGGAACCACCCAAGGTAGTGACACAGGGGACCCACGGAGGACGAGTGCAGTGTGGGAACACAGACGCGAGCTCCGTACAACTCTATGGGAAAGTCGCGGTTGGAATTTTAAAGATTAAGGACACTTAGGAGAGGACTTCACGCAAACCCAGCTAAACATAGAAGGTTCTAAGGCTAGCACCCTTGAGAGTACCGAGGTACCTGTGTTACCTATCCCAGAGGAGCCGGGTGCATAGGGGTCAAGTGGTGTTGGAAACCCTCGTCGTTTTCAATGGCGTGATGCGAGAAAGTACTGCTGCCGTGGAGAAGAAAAGTGTCCGGTGTGATCCAAGCCTGGATCGGAGATGTGAAGAACCTGAAAGCAGAGGGGACAAAGTCTGGGTCACTTCACATGACCAGGAGCGGAGCAATCGAATGCCCACCGATGTCGGGTGCTTCAGGTGCGAAGAGGTGAAGCTTGACTCTGCAGCCACGGGGACCAGGAGAGGTCTGCGATGACCACAGTCCGGATTCGAGCTGTCCCACGAAAGATGTCGAGTGCTGGGGGGGTCAGTGTCCGGATTGAACACCAACAAGCCTTGGCAACTGCAACCCACGTGGTCAGAGGAAAGATGCTTCTGTGAGGACCAGCAAGGTCCTGGGGACTCCCCAAGCAATGGAGAGTCAGGGCACGTCAGGAGCAACCAGGGAAGCCCACTGAAAGTTAAAGTTGCCTTCTCAGGGACCCACAGGCCAACGGACCAGGGATCGCAAAGGGACCTCAAGAGGAATCACAAAGTGCCAGCCCACGGAACACTCGTGGAGTGTAGGCCGGAAATCTTCAGTGGAATTACTGCTCGGGGTCAGGACTACAACTAGCCCAAAGCACAGCTTCAGGGATTGCCGAAAAGCATATGCTGCTGCAAATGGACACGGTGCCCAGGGGTACGGGTTTCACGGTCCCCACGAGGGATAAGGACCTCAGAATTGCTGAGAGCGCAGATCAACCTCGGAGACCTTGGGAACCCACCTCCTGTATTGCGGAAATCTTCGGAGTCCTTCGGGAGCTTCGTAAATGCAAACCGGTCAGATGCGTTTAGGTGCCTGCTCAGCAGGGGAGTAACTCCTTTACTCCAAGGGAGATTCTTCAGTCGTCCAGCAAAGCGTAGATCGTCGAAGGTTACTTGGGGGCATATTATCAAGAACGGCGTTAAAAATTATTGCCGGTTTAGCGGCAGAAAACTGCCGCTAAAGCGGCGATGATGGGCTTGATAATATGCTCTTGAGAATTCCAATAGAAGCCCATGTTCTGGTGTGAACATGGGCTTCTATTGGAATTCTCCAGGGCATATTATCAAGCCCATTATCGCCGCTTTAGCACCAGTTTTCTGCCGCTAAACCGGCGATAATTTTAACGCCGTTCTTGATAATATGCCCCTTAGTTTCTGTAGCAGAGTTTAGTCCAGGTAATATCTAAAGTCCTGTAGCCAGGGGTTCCTACTTTATACCCAAGGAAGTGGTGGGACAAACTCTGGGGACCCACCTATGGGAGGGTCAGGACAGAGGGGTGGCTACACCCATGTCCTTTGTCCAGTTTCGCGCCAGAGCAGGGGCTGATAGCCCCTGCAACCGGTTTGAGCTGGACTATGCACGAGGACACCAAATGTGCCCCCAGTGCAGAGATCAAAGCACTCTGGGAGTGCACCCACCCAGCCCCAATACACTAAAGCCTGTCTGGGAGGTGGTCACACCTCCCTGTGACAAGAAACCTATTGTCAAGCCTTCCCCTGCCGGAGTTTCGTCCAGCAGCAGGAGGGCAGACTCGTGTCTGTGGCTGGCAGCATCCATTTTGTGAAGCCAGGGTTCTGTGAAGCTGGTACCGGGTGTACCGGTGTTGTCATATTTCTCCCTCTAGGAGGGTGGAATCATACCTCCCACACCAGTTACTGGTGTGGAGGTATGATTCCAAGGTGTTTGACACCAAACACGACATGTTTCCATGCAGCCATTTTAAAGTTAGCATTTACCGCGAGGTTATAATGCACTTAAGTATATATGGTTGGCTGCATCACAAATAACCCCGGAGAATAGGTTCCGAAGGCTGCAGAGGGGCTCTGCTCATGCATGGGCACCCTCTCACATAAAACCCAGCACCCTGCCTTCAGGATTGATAAGGCCTGCCATAGGGGTGACTGATAGGTTTATATGTGCAGTGATTAGGATAGATATAGTGAACCTATATCTAAGTAAGGGTGCATGCACCACCTTTCACAGGCTGCAGTAGCAGACCTGTGGTGTCATTTTAAATGGTCTCTCAGGGGTGGCATAATACATGCTGCAGCCCCTGGGAGGCCTCTGGGGTACCTATGCCCTGGGTACATAGTATACCATATACTAGGGACTTATAAGGGTACCCCAGAATCCAATCTGGAGAGTACCTAAAGTACATGAACAACCAATTTAGGGAGTAAGCAGATCGACTGGGGTCCTGAATAGCAGGATCCCAGTCAGACTAAGTCGAAAACCAGCAAAACACCAGGAAAAAAGTGGGGGCAACCATGCAGTCAGATTCCACCTTCCTACAAGGGGATGCAAGAGAAAGACGGACAGAGAGGGGGAGCGAGAGAAAGACGGACAGAGAGGGGGAGCAAGAGAAAGACGGACAGAGAGGGGGAGCGAGACACAGATAACAGAAGAGATGGACAGGGAGAGAAAGTGCCTACAATGCGCACCCAGGCCACACTGCCCACCTGCTGCCACCGGTGTGTCTCCAACCACGTGCCGGTACGTAGTCCAGTTCACCAGGTCACACATCTGAAACAGAGCCGTCATCTGAAACAGAGTCCAGATACATGAATGGCAAAGTACATACAATTGCACAAGACATCATCGCCTCTCCGTCCCTGCGTACCCAGGCAGATGCACCCCAGCCACTCCCGTCGCCCAGTGGTGCATGCCCGCCCCTGCGCACCCAGGCCTCACTGCTCACCTTTCGCCCTTGGCGTGTAGCAATGAGGGCCCACCACGTGCCGCTGCAAGCCACATGCCCGGGGCCCGCGGACATGGCACCCTCCACATCATGCAGCCCGCTCCGCAGGCCACCAGGTCACACATATGATTCTGGGTCTTGATTTCGCCATGGCAGAGGACATACCAGTGCACCCGGCATCATCGCAGGCTGCACACCCGCTCAGCCCTTGAGGTGCCACTAACTCTGTGATCCGGGATGCGACGTGGCGGTAGACCCACGCTGCCCGCTGGCTCTGGCCTACACTGCGGTCCAGCAGGGCACACAAATCCTGAGCAGTCCGGACCGCCGGGACGGGGCATCATCGCAGGCTGCACACCCGCTCAGCACTTAAGGTGCCCCTACCTCAGTGCACCCAAAGTCACCGTCCCGTGGCGGTGTGCCTGTGCCGGCCGCAACGTATCCGGTGCCACCAAGTCTGTGTCCCAAAGTCATGGACCCTGTATGATTGGGTATCGTGTTGCGGACGCCATCATGTCACCTCCGGTCCTGGGGAATGTGATGTTGCAGGGCCCGAGGCCCTCATGCCTACATTGACACCACACGGATGCACCCAGATAGAGAGTGGAAATGGCGTCGAGCACGTGCGCCCGGCCCTTTTTATTGGCAGGGCCACATGTCCTGTGACGCGTGTGCTGGATGGGTGTGGTGTGGGTGTACACCAGCCATGAGGGAGTGGCTGTGGCATGCTGACAACTAGACCTGTGAGCAGCAGATCACTACAGGAAAGACATTGGACATGTAGCGTTGCCGTCCCCCCCTGTGAGCGTAAGCGGAGTGGGCTGGCCAGGCGTATGCCAGTCCAGCGTAAGGTGTGTAAATGACCCCGGGGCCCTGGGCGTGGTTCCTTACTGGGCTGGACAAGGAAGTAACTCATGCGTGTGTCCCTGTTGTTGTGTCAGCGCCACCCGGACCGCATTCGGCAAAGTGTCACCCTGTGCCCCCTGTGCTACGACATGAGCCACATGGACGTAAGAGGAGTCCAGTGAGCCTACATTCATCCATACTTCCACACTTGAAAGACCATAGACATGACACATCTGTGTGAATATGAATGTTTAATGCACATTCAGTGGAGTGTTGCATCTGGAGCAGTACAGGGCCATGCAACCCCCACATGACGATGTTGTCCCGTGGAGGGCCAGCCAGGGTCCTTCAGGGAATGACAAGTCCAAAGGAAGAGGACGTGTTCAGTCCGCAGTCTGATTGCTGTGTCAATGGCGATCAAACAGCATATGGCAGTCCATGTCGAGGTCCAAGGTGAGTGTCGCAGAGTGCACCGGGTGTACAGTGGAAGGTGATGATGCAGAGGGCAGTACCAAGCTGAAGCCGGACCTATGGCTGAGATGCATGCTGCTGCGTCCTTCTTACCACAAGGGCAGAATCATCCGCATCTTCGTCCTCTGCTGTTTCATGTGCCTCACGTGTGGGTGGTGGTGTTCTGTCTCCAGCACTGTGTGGCAGTGACACATCAGGGGGCGGAGATGTGGATGGAGTGGTGGCAGCAGCATGCATCCGCGCCAGGCCTTGTGGCAGCAATGCCATGAGGATGGTCCTGAGGTCATTGAGGAACCCAGCTACCTCTCGCTGGTGTGCAGCCGTGGCAGCCGCTCGTTCCGCATTCGCCCGCTCCATGGTCTCCATTAACCTCTGCATGTTTCCCAACTCCCGTGTGACATCGCTAGAGCCACTCGGACTGGACACTTGTACTAATCTCTGAGTCAGGGCTCCAGCGATGTCAGCCATGGTCCATTGGAGAGCATGGAGTGGACTGTGGGTGTCCGTTAGGGACCGTGAGTGGTACTTGATGGGACTTAGACACCCACGTATGGCATCTAGTTTGTCTGCCATGCGGTCGAAGCCCACCTGCACCTGTTCAGCCAGATTCTCCTGGCACCCCAAAACACGGCGTTGGAAGGCCATGTGTTCTTCGTGGGGGTCCGGGGAGGCAGCAGTGGTGGTGGGTGCTGCCTGCTGTGTGGTTTGTGCAGGGGATGGGGTCTCCTCGTAGCAGCTGGGCTGCCCAGCTCCTGGAAGTGGGCTGCGGAGGCTCTCCACGAGCAGTTGGAGGGAGTCAGAGTTGAAGCTGTGGTTGTCCTCTTCGTCTCCAGAGAAGAGAGGGTCGGACTGCTCTGCAGGAGGTGTTGATTCTCCCTCTGCAATGTGAAGGGGAGATGCAGTTTAACAATGTGTCCACATGTATGTTGTCGCATTGTACATGTTTACATACAGACAGCATGACTGGGTACATTGTGGCTGTTTGGGAGGAGCTGCCTATTTGATGGGGCACAGTGGACATTTCGACAACATCACGGATGTGTGTTTGTACTTGTACATTATCAACGCACATATCCCTGCAATGCCAATTGTGATTGGCCAGTGTCTGCACCCAGCGGCACCAGTAGTGTCCTGTGTTCTGTTGTAGGTGTTTTGCGGATTGTGTCACATCGTTGTCAATGTAGATGCGCTCTGTATGTGATGTGTGTGCTGCATTTTTGGGGAGTCGCCCCTGCAGCTCAGATTTTGCTGCCCCTTATCACGTTCATGAGGTGTGCCTCTGACTTCTGTGCTTGTACAGTGTTGACATGTTGCATACTGGGAGTACGTTGGTCTCTTGGTGGGAGTTGGTGGTCTGGGGCATGGTGTGTCCGCAGATGTGCTCAAATTAATTGTGCATGTGTGCCATTGTGCCCATCTCCCCCCGTCCCCCCAGGCCCTGGTGGTTACTCACCCTGTTGCTGTTGTGTCAGGTCCTGTTGAGCAGTGTCCGGGCCCCCATCTCCTGCCACCTTCTTCCCACTGATGACTGTGGACACCATTTCCTCCATGTCGTCCAGCTCCTCCTGTGGCGCTGGGCTCCCACCTCCAGTCTGCATTGCTGCCTTCAGGTTGTTGGCAAGTTTCAGCTTAGTTTTGCGCTTGACATCATTCCAGTGCCACTTGACCTCGCCCATTGTCCTCTTCAGCACTCCGACTGCATTCACCTTGTCCACGATGGACTGCCATAATGTATTTTTTGTTGCCAATGACACAGAGGAGGTGACGAACAGTTGTTGATGGTGTTCTGTCACCTCCGTTATCAGGATCCTGTTTTCCTGCGGACTGAACTTCGTCTTCCTCTTCTTCTTGTCCTTGCCCTTCCCTGACCCCGAAGTCCCAGGATGGTCCTCCGGGGGGCTTGTGGGGTTCTGGCTCTCCTCCGTACTTGCTCCGGCAACGTCCATTGTGCTTAGCTGTTGTTTGGCATTTGTTTGTCTGGTTTTTTTCTGCTTTTATGGTGATTGTTCCCGCCTGACGCGTGTGGATTGCAGGCCTGTAGCTGGGTTTCGCTGATTTTCGTATCGCGATTGGCCTCATCGCAGCTTTTTTTGCGTTGGTGTTTCGTATTTTTGCGGCGTGGCGTTGATTCTAACGCGGTCAGTTGGCGCGTTATCTGGGGAGTATCGCATGGGGCCGCCGTGTTGTGAATACTTGGTTAACAAGGCGTTAATTTCCCGCGATGGACTGCGATATGCAAAGTTGCGTTAAGCTAAATTTGCGGTGGTTATCACACGTTCTTGGGAATATGCCCCTCAGTGTCTTGGTGTTGTTTTCATTCATTGATTTATTCTTCATGTTGTATTAATCATTATGACACGATTATATAATCTCTAGTATTGATTGTTTTGATACGAATACAAATAAGAACGTAATTTCTGTTTACTTTTTGTGATCTATTTGAATGTATATTATCTGACTGAATTACTGTACTTTCATCAGCCACACACACAGTCATCGAGCTCCGTTAGGCTCATGTTGTGACTCGTGAGAGCACTATTTAGAGACAAGTGTTTCCGTTATTTAAAGCGGTTTGCAGACATGATCATTTTTCGTTTTCAGAATACCGTCTTTTATGTCCTCAATTTCTTAAAAGCAGCTGTCAGGCTTAGAGCCTGTTGCGACTAACCGACAGAGGCCTATAAGGGTTGGTTGAAACATGTCCTTGTATGTATTGCTAGGTCATATCTAGCCAGTGTAGGGACTTTGCTTTATCTCTTTTTAAAGACAAATTATACATCCATTTTATTTATATATTGTTTTTAGGTATAGTATATGATGTCATGAAGTAGATCTGTTTACCGAGAGACCTTTTTGTACACACTGTTTTATCTGACTTTTATGGTTTTATGCAAAAACCGAATAAAGTGAAAGTGAGATGTGATAACACTATATTTTAATAATATATCAATAATTTATAAATTACTGTGCCATATGAATGGAAATATTAAAAACATGATAGAAATCAAACAGTGAAAGCAGATGTTAAATACACTATACAGCAATGGAACCATGCTCCCCAACTAAACACTCAATATAATGTTCGTGAAGCAGTAATGTTTGTAAATATCCTGTGTATGCTATGCATCAACTGCAGAAGGAACAGAAAGGCACATGCCCAGATGAAGTGCTATACAGACATGGGAGCATTTGATTTGCAAAAAATTAACATTTAGTCCGACCTGCTTAAAGAGTGCTTCCGACCCTTTTCATTGCAGTCCATGAATGGTGAAGCAAAACATCCATGCACTGTGATGGAAGTGTAATACCACAATCCTTCTCATTTTGCAGAGTTTGATGTTGTACCTAAACGCAATTTTACACCTAAATTTGATTTGTATTTTGAAAAAATTTGACACTCTCAGGTGCATATTTATGAATTAAGTGGCGCAGGGCAGCGCAGCATGTGCCCTTGAAGTGCTGCCCTGCGTCACGGGGAAAGGGCAGGAATGCGATGCATATATCTTATACAGCAAGTTCCTGTCCTTTCCCCTCGTACTAGCGCCGTTGTGGCAGCCTAGCGCCAATGCAGGCACCCTTGCACAATGGTGCAAGGGTTCCTGTGTAGTAGGCAGGATTTTTTTGTGCTGGAAGGGGCACCTTCCTACACAAAACACTCCTGAGAGGCTTTTTCCTCTTTCTATGTGTACTCCAGAATGCGGCACACGTAGATAGAGGAAAAAATGAGGAGAAATAAAGATATTTGTCCTCGCTACGCATCCCCTGGGGAGGCGTATCATTTTGGTGCATTCCCAGGTTTACCAGGTTTGATAAATCTGGGAATGCGTTGAAAACCATGGGAGTTGTGTGGTAAGACCCACCTCAAAGCACATGGAACGCCTCCCTTGCGCAGAGTAATGCAACATAGTGATTTGCAATGCGTTGCATTTCTCGATATTTTGGAAACCATTCCAAACCACACAAAAATATGACTTAGAGGTTTGCGTCATGCTTTTACACGTTGTGTGCTGCAAGCCTGATACAAAGCTCTCATAAATATGCCCCTCAGTCTAATGTTGTCCCAAAGGTGATTTAGCACCACCATGTGATCTATGCTCCTATAATTGCTTGCAGCCTTCTGTGCTGTTACACCATGTGATTTCCAGTTCAAAACCCTGATTATGAGTTGGGGATTAAACTCTGATCCCTGTGGAGGAACGAGTTTACGAAGGGATTGGAATTCTAAATTATGCAGTCTTCAGTGGACCCCTGCAATAAAAAGATAATGTCATATGTTTCCTTATGTTCTGAAGTGTGTAAACTCAGAATGTGAGATGTGGGTGTTCATAATTTGCACCAGGTTGTACCTGGCGCTTAAGCATCCTATAGAGTGCTAATTACCACTAAAACTAGAATTTCGAATTGGGCATAAATAGGAATTTGAATCTGAATCAGGATTTGTAGGGCATTCAGTATACTATATGTTTAGAAGAGGCATTCTAGATGGTGACAGAGTAATTTGAGAAGATGCCCCCTGCTGAGCCCAACTGCAAGGTAGGTGAGCTGCCAACACAATAAATTTGTACCTCCGCTAGTGCCAGCAATGTCACTGGGTTTTGCTGATCGCAGATGTTGCTGCCCAGTTCTTAGACAAAGTTATTCCTTCTTGATTCTTTTTTACATTTTGGGCTCGATTACGATGTCGGTCGAAGTTGCCTCCGACTGACACGGTCGCAGTCTTGGGACCGACCAACCTCCTGTCGGCGGTCCCGACACCGCAATCACAATGTGACCGCACATGGTGCGGTCGCATACTCCCATTTCCCGGTTTACGGCCGCAGCACAAGCTCCCTTTAGAGAAATGGGAGATTCTGTTAATCCCTGCACCATGTGGCAGGCACCTTAAGGTGCCTGCCACACGGTGCAGGGATTAACATGGGCCCCCTCGACCTCCAGCCGGAGGCCGCAGTGAGAAGGGGGACCTGCTAGGGGTCCCCAAATTCACTTTCCGACAGGCTTTCCATACAGGAAAGCCCGGCATGGAAAGCCTATTGGAAGTCGGGGCATTGTAATCCCAACGGCGGAAACGCCATCCATTGGGATTAAGTTGCGGTCTCCATCTGGCTGACGGGCTCCTGGAGCCCGTCGGAATCCAGCTGGAATGACTCCCCGGTTTCACTTTCGACTGCCTAGATTGTAATTAGTGGCAGATCTGAGTTACCTTTACAGACTACTTATGTGGGTGGCACAATCAGTGCTACATGCCCACTAGCAGCATTTGATTTACAGGCCCTGGGCACACAAAGTGCACTGTACTAGGGACTGAATAGTAAATCAAATATGCCAATCATGGAAACACCAATCCATAATACAAATTTCATAGAGAGCATATGCACTTTACCACTGCTATTCAGTGCTAAAGTGCCCAGAGTCCTAAAACCAACAACAGGAGGTCAGGAAAAAAATAGGAGGAAGAAGCAAAAAGTTTGGGGATAACCCTGCAAAAAGGGCCATTTCCAACACCATGGTATTCTAGTTTAGACACAGCGATATGCAAATCAGTCTTGACCCTGTTCACCATGAGAACAGTCCTGCCCAAACTGCCAAGCCAGGTCATCCCTGGACTGGAAACAAGCATCCTAGGACCAGTTTCGGGGTTTCACCCCTCATCAGCTACGCTAGCTCGACTCCAGTGGCATGGAGAGCATGGGACCCATGTCTGGGCATACCCGTCCGACTTGAGGTGACAAATGCAAATAGAACAATTGATGGACAGAATGCTGAACAATGTCATACATTCACCCCAGTACAGAAATCTGGGCCTAAATCCAGGTGTGGAGCTGAGAGAGAACTAACAGACGAAATGCCAATACTAAGAGGAGTGCGTAAAGGGTCCGTATTGGTTCCCATGCTCTCTTCTTATATATCAATGAGTGCTCACCGTACATTTTTAGTTGTGAGAATGATTCCCAAAAGATCAAGGGTACAAAGACACTGTGCCTATTATTTGCTGACGACACCTTGTTACTGTCTAAAAGTCCCTGGGGCTTATCCACACTGCTCGAGATGTTATTGCAGAGACTTTGGGTTAGTAAATAATAAAAATAAAACAAAGTACATGGTGTTTGGAGATCGCAAGGGCAAAATAAGAAGACCAATATTATTAGATGGGGAGGCCCATAAGAGGGTCTCCGAGGTTTAATTATTTGGGTGTTCCTCTGGAAGACTTTCACAGGTGGACAGCACAGACGAGAAAGAGCACCTTGTCCATAAAACAATGCACAGGGTCCATAATAAGGTTCGTGAGTAGGGTACCTTCCTTTTCCATCTCGCCTCCCTTGGAAATCTATAGAAACCAAGCATGCGGGCGGCTCTTTACGGGGCTGATATTTGGGGTCATTGAAATCTGGAGATGCTGGAGAGTGCAGAATACCTTTCTTAAATCATTGCTAAAAATTCCTCTGAGTACCCCCACTCTTCCTATTCATAGGAATCTAAATTTGAGATCCATTTCTGATATTTCAGTGTTGACACTGCTCCAGTATTGGTTAAGGGTGTTGGCCACAGAAGAATTACAACCCTATATATCTGTTTTAATCTTTTGCATAGATTATATAAAGCAATGTTTTAGCTGGATGAGACCATATGGGCAAATTGGTGTTGAGACAGAATATCGAGTTGGAAATGTCGACTTACACAAATATCGAGTTGGAAATATCGTGATTCAGAAATATTGACAGCAAGAATATCGTGGTCAAGAATATCGCATTTAAGGTAAGAAATATCGTTTTTAAAAATATGGAAGTCATTATTATTGTTTGCAAAAATATAGTTGTTTAAAATATCGATTTTTTAATTTGTATTATGAATTTTAGTTTATATTTAAAATATCTGTGATGTATGTTTTTTGTATAAGTATTGTTCATGTTTTTTAATATATGTGTTACATTTTTTGTAGTTATCAATTTTATTTTGATTACATTTTGCGTTTTTTAGTTCCGTAGCGGCTTGTGGGTTTATAGGGGAATAGGGTGGGAAGTAATTTAATTATAATAAATTGATGATTATTTTTTTTAATTTAATTTAGATTTTATAGTGTTAATTGTGGGAAGTAATTTATTTGTAATTAATTATTAATTCGTTGTTAGTTAATATTAATTAATTAATTGATAATTATTGTAATTGTGTAGTTTTTTTAGGTGCGGGTTGTGGGGTTTATAGGGGTAAAGGATAGGAAGTAAATTATTTTTGATTAATTAATAATTAGTTGTTAATTTATATTAATTAATTAATTGGAAATTAATTATGGAAATTGTGTAATTAATTTTAGGTGAGGTTTGTGGGGTTTATAGGGGTACAGGGTGGGAAGTAATTTATGTTTAATTAATTATTAATTAGTTGTTAATTTATATTAACTAATTAATTGATAAATGATTATGGTAATTGTGTGATTTTATTTAGGTGTGGGTTGTGTGGTTTATAGGGGTAAAGTGTGGGAAGTAATTTATGGTTTTTATTTTTTATTTAAATACTTTATTTTGGCCAAAGGCCATAAAAGGTTCATAGTCATACAATCATTCATAAAATATTCTAAAATACATCCAACCATATATTATATAGTCTCAGTAAAAGGGTCAGAAGTTACCAATAAAATAGTTTAAAACAATATAAAACAATGTAAACTGATCACCGCAAGGTTCCATTATTACCACCCCAGTGAGTTCTCTTTTTTTTAAATTCATTAAACTTCTTGTAATACAATAAAAGGAAAGTATCTGGTTGTTTATACAATTCAAGGTATATTTCGCAGTCATTAGTATATTGATCTTTAACGCGTCACAGCTTTAACCCAGCTTTTTTCCTTGTTAGGCCCACTATAAACAGATACCTAGATAGGGCAAATATAACATGTGGTAAGGTGCTGGAAGTCAGTACCCTAAGTGCCTCTTGGTGCTTCCTGAATCCCAATGAATTACATAATGGTCGGATCCATTTCCTCCTAGCCCTATCATATGCCGGGCAGAAAAACAGAATGTGTGCTGTATTTTCAATATTTTCTATAGACCCCAAAGTGCGTATAGTGCATAAAGTACAAGAACGGTCTTCCTTACCCTCCCAGTTTGCAGTATGGCTCCTGATCTGTAATATGTTGTACCTTAGCTTTAGGTATAAGATTCTTGCTAGGTACGGCTGTACATTGTCAAGAAACTCCTCGCGACTCGGATTTGGCTTGATAATGAGAAATTGAGATGTTAACCTTCCTAATCTCGGGTCGCAGTAAAGTGCATTCAATATATATTGCCAGTAGGTTCCCTTCAGTGTGTCTTTACAGCTTGATGTTAAACTGTGTGGGTTGGTCCAATATGATTCAAGACCTAACTGTATGAGCCATTTCCGTACAAATCTTAGCCATGGGAAGGTAAGGCGTGTGTCAATAGCTAGTAATTCACGTACACCTTCTCTGTATTCTAGTAGTTCTGGCGTTATCCACAAACGTATCCAGTAGAGGAGTGGTTGCGAGGTGCCCTATACGCTTCATGTCTAAATCATGAAACATTGGGACAAGGGGTGTTGATAGTGGTAGCCCCAATAGTTTCCCGCAAATTTATTTTCCCCAATTATCAGTTGTTTGGTGTCACTGGTACCCCATAGCTCTGATCCATACAGTGATGCTGCCTGGACCTTACATTTGTATAGCTCGAGCGCTGGTGTCACAGATTTGCTTGAGGACAAGCTATACTTCTTAAGACTTGCCCCTGTCCCTTGGGCTAACCGTAGGACTGAGTGGTTGACTTGGTGTTTCCAAGTTAGTTTGGAGTCTAATAATATGCCCAAGTAGGTAAAATTAGTGGCATGTTCTATTCTCTGGTTACTCAATCAATCAATCAATCATGTCATTTATAAAGCGCACTACATACCCGCGAGGGTTACTCAGCACAAGGTTATTTTTAAAGCCCTTATGAGGGATTATGGCCATGTACCTGGTTTTTCTGGCATTTATTTCTAAACCTTTTTCGGCACAGTATCCATTAAAATTGTTCATCCTATTTTGTAGTCCCTTTAGAGTCTGTGAGATCAGGATGGTATCGTTTGCAAAGAGCAGTGCCGGTACCAAGTTCCCATTCAGTTTAGGGGGTCATTTACTTGATCTTGTAGGTGGTTTACCACGTCGTTGATATAGAGTGAGAACAGGGTGGGAGCAAGTATGCAACCCTGTCTCACTCCTCTCTCTATCGGGATTGGCTTTGTGAGTTCCCCATTCATACCCCAACGGACTCTAGCATAGTTTCCGTTGTGTAGCCTTTTTATCTGTGTTACTAGGTTGGGGGGAGCTTTTTGTTTTTCTAATGAATCCCATAGAAGACATCTGGGTACGAGGTCGAAAGCTGCTCTCAAATCGACGAATGCTACGTAGATATGGCCCTTCCTGATCTTAACGTATTTCCAAATAATGCACAAAAGTCAAAAAACTTGGTCTACTGTGCTAGTGCATGATCTAAAGCCTGCCTGGTATGGAGACAATATGTTGTTGGTCTCTATCCAGTCGTTGAGCCTATTCAGTAGCTGTCTGGTGTAGATTTTTTGAAGTACATCTAACAGACTAATTGGCCTGTAATTTTCAGGTTTGTGTTTGCTGCCTTTTTTGTGGATAGGGACAATTTCAGCCCCTTTCCACGTTCCCGGTATTGGGGCACCTGCTGATATTGCATTGCTAAGAGCGTTAACATATGGGACCCATACCTTTTTGTCATGTTTAGATAGATCGCCAGGGAGTCTATCCAATCTCGGTGCTTTCCCTGGTTTGATAGAATCTATGGCATAGTCGGTCTCCTGCAGTGAGAAAACGATCACCTCACTGTCTCCCTTGATATTGACAGGCCCTCTGTCTCCACTCGGAGCTACAATGGGCCGAAAGCTGGAATACAAGTCAGTGAAGTGGTCGGTCCAAACTGCCGAGTCCAAATAATGCTCTGTCCTGACTGCCTGGTCCTTGCCCCCGCATGCTATGATTTTCCAAAACTCAGCCGAGTTATTAGTTTTTGCTGCCTGCAAAAGATCGAGCCAGCTATTTTCCTCCCAATTTCTCTTGGCAATAGCCAGTACTCTCCTATGGACATCCCTGGCCCTCCTTACTGAATCTGCGTTTCCCTGTTTTATTTTTCCAAGTAAGGATGTCTTAGATCTTCTACATTCTGCTGTGTACCATGGGTTTACCTTTGATCCCAATTTAGAGTTGGGTTTCAATTTCTTCCCAATGTTTTTGTGAGAAGGGGTTCTAGCTTTGCAACCAGGGAGATATGCATAGATGTTGCAGGCAAATCCCTTGTCTCTAGATGTGCACCCACTACTTCGACAAAGGTATTATAGATACTTGTCATGAGCTCTATACTACCTGTGATCTTAGGCCACTTGATGGATCTTCGATTGTTCCCTACTAAGGGATGCACATTTTGCATGCAAGTGTCTAGTTGGTCATCCCTTGTTAATTGGCCTATTACTTCCAAGCATAGCGGTTGATGATCACTATCATCCCTTGTCTCTATTCTGAAGCTCACTATTCTACTCCAGCTGTGGATGCTATGCAATATATAATCAATTCTCGACTGTGAACTGCCACGCTTGAAAGTATTAAGAGAGGCTTTTTCGTCCCCTTGACTAAATACCCTTCCATTGCATGCCCTTAAACGGTGTTCTATACTGAACTGTACTATCTGCAATGCGGCATTAGTGCAAGGTTTAGGTGGCCCTGCCACTAATTGAGGCAGCCCAATGGCTGTGTCCTCTTCTTCTGTAACATTTTCCAATCCAATTAGTGGCTCATAGGCACAGTTAAAATCCCCACACACAACCACGGTATCACTAGGATCTACAAGATCCAGGGAGCTACCTAATGTGTTAATGGTCTCAGAATTTAAAGTCTGCCTGATTGGTCTGTTGTAGATGTTAAACAAATACAGTTTTTCTTTGTTAATATTTAGATACACTGCCAGCAGGTCCGGGGAGTCTATAATAAAATTCTGGGAGCGCATCCCCAGTGTTATTTTGACCCATATTACAAGGCCCCCCGATGGTCTTCCTCTCTGCGTGGGGATTGCGTTCTTATAGTATGTTTTGTAGCCTAGCATATGTGGGGGTGTGAGTAACCATGTCTCTTGAAAAAGACAGATGTCAAAATTGTGTATGTAGCTATGCCAATCTGGGTCATCAAGCTTTTGTTTTAGGCCAGCAACATTCAAGGATACTATAGCTATGCATGTTGGCTCTTTCGCCGTTTTTTTATGCGGTGAAATGTTAAGATCTAAAGTAGAGTACGTGCCTTCATAACGTTGTGCGCCCTCCAGCTCATTTACATCACTAGCAGCGCAACTTGTGCCTTCGACAGTTTGGGAGCCATCCTCATTTGATTTATGCACCTTTTGTCGGGATTCTCTGCTCATGCTAGTATCACCCTGGAATGGGGGAAAAAGCTGGGATCCGGAGGGCCGATGGATTTCCTCCAGTAGTCAGTCATTGTGTTCTAAACTAGAGCTGCTAGGTCTTCTGTTCAGCAATAGTAACGGAGCTGGCCTGTGGGGGATAGAACGCTTGAATTGAATGGAAGAGGAGTCAGGGGAACAAGTACGAAATTCTAGGGTGAGTAGGTTTTCGACCAAGTCTGGGCCTGTTAATGTCAGCTCTATGTAATCTACTGGTTGTCCTAGGGTCGTGCATCTACGCGCCCTAATAATGTCCTCTCGGATTACCGAGCGACAGCCCCTGACGTAGCGGATCCAGTGGATTGCTTTGTTAATCAAAGAGTCCTCCCCCTCTGGTCCCTGCTTCATATCAAGTTTTGGGACATTGAACATGAGAATTTCATTTTCAAACGGCAACCGAGGAGGGGCCATATTTGCTGGATGGTTCCTACTGCAGTAGGATGATAACTGAGTTTTGGACATTTTACAAATCCTCTGGTGGATAGGTGTATCATGCACGCCTGCTCGTGTGTATAGGTGGTTAACAGAATTTACTTTAAGGTCAGAGAATGTTTGAGTATGATGATGAACCGCAACTTCTGGCGGTGGCTGTAGGTGCCGATGGTTACGAAGTGTCCCCTGGATGGTGTTAACTTGGTGGGGCTGAGGATGGCTACTCAAACCTTGTAGTACCAGCTGTGTTCGCTCTGCATTAGCGCACAGCTTCCGTGTAGCTGGGAATATAGGTGGAGGGCTTGGTTGTAATAAAGATTTAACTAGTGTAGTGAGTCCCTCGATCATCACTCTCAAGGACCCTACTTCAGCCTTAAAGTCCTTAATAATCTGGTGGGTACTTGGGTTCATTGGTTTTGCACTAGGAGCAACAGTTGTCAACTCTGTAGATTTAATACAATGGTGAGATTGATCTTTCATTGCTTCATCAGCTAAAGCCATTAGGGGGGTAAACCTATTGGTGCAAGAAACACTGGGCTCTAGCTGTAGTGGTATACTGTGAGAAGTAGTAAGAGGACTATCATTATTCTTAGCGTTACATGTAACGGGGGGCAATTAATCCCAGCTATATGTGTTGAGGCCCCCTCATTTTGTGCACATTCTTCCCTAGTGTGTGTCTTTTTGAACATAGCTGGGATTACAGGAGTGCAATTGTTACTAGTAACGGTCGGTGAGGAGTGTGGGTTATTAGTTAAGGTTCGAGGAGGAGTAGGTGGAATTAAAGTGGAAGAACCTTCATCAAGTATATCTACGCACTCGCTTATCAAGTTGTCAATGCGATCTATTACACAATTACTAGCTAGGTGTTTGATGGCTTCCTTAACCTTGATGGCTTTCTTAACCTTCTTTCCCTTCCCAGGCTGAGCACCACCCGTACCCTCCATACACTTTCTCTTCCCCATATCCCCTTATCCAAGGGCCTCTAAGAGCGTTACCCCGAATGGAAGGGAGGGTAATTATGATGTCGATCCCACTCAGCCTAATGCAGCAGCAGGGTGGTAAAAATAAACCAGTCCAGTACTTGCCTTTCCAATCTAGAACAGAGATAAGGCAATGCAAATGATATAGGATAAATGGGGCTCGAAGACATAGAAGGCGTGGCTACACTGGCCAGGGGGTATCTCTCTCTATTATATAACGGAGTAAAGTACCCGTGTGGGCTCGCCCTAGGCACTGCTGCTAAGCAATAAGTAAGATTTTTTTGTAACTTGTTTGTGTAAGAATATCCGGTGCAAGTTCACAATCAGGGTCCCGAATTATCTCCCTGGCCGACCAGTTTTAGGCTCTTTACAAAAGTCTCCGCAGCCAGACAATAGGAGTCACACGGGCTGTCAATTCGCAGTGCTTTTATGGCAATATCCTGGTTTTTTTTGTTTTAAGGGGCCCGCCGTATGGAAGTAGAGAGATATCACAGTATCTTTTGCACGCGTAGCCGCCTCGTTGATCCGTGTACCGAACTCAAGGGAGGTAGCCCTGCCCTGCCTCTTCCTAGCACTGACGGGCAAGGACGGGCCCGCCCTTGACCCAGGCTTCGCCCGGGCGCTGCCCGCGCGCGTCCTGTGCTGCAGGGGCCCGCGACAGCGTTTCTAGCGCCTCCTGGCGCTGCTGGTGATGCGTGGGACCTGCAAAGCAGGCTGGTTCCTGCAGTCCTGGCCCCGGTAGCTGGAGGATCAGTGGCTGCAACTGGTGACAAACAAACGGGCTTCCCGCGCTGCGGGGGCCCACGACGGCTTTTCTAGCACCTCCTGGCGCTGCTGGTGACGCATGGGACCTGCAAAGCAGGCTGGTTCCTGCAGTCCTGGCCCCGGTAGCTGGAGGAACAGTGGCTGCAACTGGTGACAAACAAATGGGCTTCCCGCACTGCGGGTGCCTGTGATGGCTTTTCTAGTGCCTCCTGGCACTGCTGGTGACGCGTGGGACCAGCAAAGCAGGCTGGTTCCTGCAGTAATGGCCCCGGTAGCTGAAGGAACAGTGGCTGCAACTGGTGACAAACAAACGGGCTTCCCGCGCTGCGGGGGCCCGCGACGGCTTTTCTAGTGCCTCCTGGCACTGCTGGTGACGCGTAGGACCTGCAAAGCAGGCTGGTTCCTCCAGTCCTGGCCCTGGTAGCTGGAGGAACAGTGGCTGCAACTGGTGACAAACAAACGGGCTTTAATTAATTAATAATTGGTTGATCATTAATGTTAATTAATTGATATTCAATTAGGGTAGTTGTTTATATTTTTTGTGTGTGGGTCTTACTTTTTTAGGGGTAAAGGGTGGGGAGTAAATTATTTTTGTTACTTTATAATTAGTTTTTATATACTATTAGTTTTTTAATTGAAAATAAGTTTTAATTGTGTAATACATTTTTTACAGTTTAATTTTACCAGTGGTTTGTGAGCATTATAGGGGTAAAGTGTGGGAAGTTTATTAATTTTCATGAGTTTTAATTTGTTTTTTAATTAATAATATTTTTTTAATTGGTAATTAATTTTGTTAATTATGTAAGTACATTTTTTGTATAAAATTTAGATGTTGGTTGTGAATTGTGTGGTGCTATAGGGCAGGAAATAAAAAAAAGTAAATTTATGTAATAATTAATATTTTTGATTCTAAATGATTTCTAATTCAGAATATTTATTTGTTTGAACATTATTTTTTATTTTATTCAATATAATATTTGTAGGTATTTGTCATATGCATTTAACATTATAATATGTTTTTGTTTTTTAATTTGTAATATTAAATATATTTTATTATCAATAATTTGTTTGTTTTTACTTTTGAACTGACTGGAGTGAGAATATTGATTGTCACCCCTTTGCAATCCACTCTCTTTGCACGAACACCAGGGATGGTGACATCTAAAACAACTAAAAGCAACCAAGTTCAAACTCAGGAGGATAAATTAAGGAAACTTGAGAAACTGAGGTAGACCGAGATTTCCAAATGGTGGGAGGCTATCTCACTACAGAATTACATAGATACCAACATCGTACCTAGAGGATTAAGGATATTTACCACCCCATCCTATGATTCATCTAATCCAGAAATTCTGAAAGAATGGTCTGAGAATTCAGCTGCAAGTTCCAGACGCATGCTAGAAATACTGGTGAAATATGCATGCATAGACCGTGAGGCATTGCTAGCGGAGATAAAATTGATACAGGAGGATCTTGAGACCAACATGGAACAAAGCAACTTCAAAAGACTTAAGGAGAGCATGAAAGACAGTCTCAAACACCACGAGGAGGACATTAAAGCCCGTAAACAGCGGAAGTTACAAAGAGATTACTGTGACTACGAGAGTGGGAGAATTCTCACATTCAGTAGGAAGTATGACCATCTATACACAGACAAGCCTCCCACCCATGACACGCTGCAGGTGGCAGTGGAGAACTCACTGTCAGAGCAATCGACTGCCAGTGATGTCAAATCTGTAACATCAGGCAGCAGTACTTCTGGAAATGAGAGAGTCACCAGACCGGTGACTTTTTTGGACGAATATCGTCTGCTGCGACGGGGGAGGCAGACGACACGGGACACCCCGAAACCAAAATCAAGAGGACAGAGAGAACGGGGCAGAGGAAAAGGCAGAGGAGGAGCCACCAAAGAAGATTACCCATCCAACAAAGATGGCGGAAGAGGCAAAGGACGGGGGCGCATGTGAAACGACAACGCGAGCTCCAAGAAGACACTGTAATGGATCCCGAGGTGGTTAATAGGACTATTATTAATCTCACTAAAGACCTCTCAATGACATTGAAAAACGTACCCTTTGCCTAGGTCTTTCTTTCTGTCCCTCTTCTTTTTTAACTATACTAACACTAGGATTGACCTATACAAATACATCCGCAAACTCAAGTTGAAGAAATGGCACAAATTGAGGCTTACCACACCTGCAAAAAACACAGTTGATGGACAGAATGCAGAACAATGTCATACATTCACCCCAGTACAGAGATCTGGGCCTAAATCCATCGTTTTTTTGCTCACCATGCCATTCCAGTTTGAACCCAGCCATATGCAAATCAGTCTTGACCCTGTGCCTCATGGGAACAGTCCAGCCCGAACTGCCAAGCCAGGTCCTCCCTGGACTGGAAACAAGCATCCTAGGACCGGTTTCGGGGTTTCACCCCTCTTCAGCCAGGATAGCTTGATTCCAGTGGCATGGAGAGCACGAGACCCACGTCTGGGCATACCCGTCCCACTCGGGGTGACAAATGCAAAAAACACAGTTGATGGACAGAATGCAGAACAATGTCATACATTCACCCCAGTACAGAGATCTGGGCCTAAATCCATCGTTTTTGCTCACCATGCCATTCCAGTTTGAACCCAGCCATATGCAAATCAGTCTTGACCCTGTGCCTCATGGGAACAGTCCAGCCCGAACTGCCAAGCCAGGTCCTCCCTGGACTGGAAACAAGCATCCTAGGACCGGTTTCGGGGTTTCACCCCTCTTCAGCCAGGATAGCTTGATTCCAGTGGCATGGAAAGCACGGGACCCACGTCTGGGCATACCCGTCCCACTCGGGGTGACAAATGCAAAAACACAGTTGATGGACAGAATGCAGAACAATGTCATACATTCACCCCAGTACAGAGATCTGGGCCTAAATCCATCGTTTTTTGCTCACCATGCCATTCCAGTTTGAACCCAGCCATATGCAAATCAGTCTTGACCCTGTGCCTCATGGGAACAGTCCAGCCCGAACTGCCAAGCCAGGTCCTCCCTGGACTGGAAACAAGCATCCTAGGACCGGTTTCGGGGTTTCACCCTCTTCAGCCAGGATAGCTTGATTCCAGTGGCATGGAGAGCACGGGACCCACGTCTGGGCATACCCGTCCCACTCGGGGTGACAAATGCAAAAACACAGTTGATGGACAGAATGCAGAACAATGTCATACATTCACCCCAGTACAGAGATCTGGGCCTAAATCCATCGTTTTTTGCTCACCATGCCATTCCAGTTTGAACCCAGCCATATGCAAATCAGTCTTGACCCTGTGCCTCATGGGAACAGTCCAGCCCGAACTGCCAAGCCAGGTCCTCCCTGGACTGGAAACAAGCATCCTAGGACCGGTTTCGGGGTTTCACCCCTCTTCAGCCAGGATAGCTTGATTCCAGTGGCATGGAGAGCACGGGACCCACGTCTGGGCATACCCGTCCCACTCGGGGTGACAAATGCAAAAAACACAGTTGATGGACAGAATGCAGAACAATGTCATACATTCACCCCAGTACAGAGATCTGGGCCTAAATCCATCGTTTTTTGCTCACCATGCCATTCCAGTTTGAACCCAGCCATATGCAAATCAGTCTTGACCCTGTGCCTCATGGGAACAGTCCAGCCCGAACTGCCAAGCCAGGTCCTCCCTGGACTGGAAACAAGCATCCTAGGACCGGTTTCGGGGTTTCACCCCTCTTCAGCCAGGATAGCTTGATTCCAGTGGCATGGAGAGCACGGGACCCACGTCTGGGCATACCCGTCCCACTCGGGGTGACAAATGCAAAAACACAGTTGATGGACAGAATGCAGAACAATGTCATACATTCACCCCAGTACAGAGATCTGGGCCTAAATCCATCGTTTTTGCTCACCATGCCATTCCAGTTTGAACCCAGCCATATGCAAATCAGTCTTGACCCTGTGCCTCATGGGAACAGTCCAGCCCGAACTGCCAAGCCAGGTCCTCCCTGGACTGGAAACAAGCATCCTAGGACCGGTTTCGGGGTTTCACCCCTCTTCAGCCAGGATAGCTTGATTCCAGTGGCATGGAGAGCACGGGACCCACGTCTGGGCATACCCGTCCCACTCGGGGTGACAAATGCAAAAAACACAGTTGATGGACAGAATGCAGAACAATGTCATACATTCACCCCAGTACAGAGATCTGGGCCTAAATCCATCATTTTTTGCTCACCATGCCATTCCAGTTTGAACCCAGCCATATGCAAATCAGTCTTGACCCTGTGCCTCATGGGAACAGTCCAGCCCGAACTGCCAAGCCAGGTCCTCCCTGGACTGGAAACAAGCATCCTAGGACCGGTTTCGGGGTTTCACCCCTCTTCAGCCAGGATAGCTTGATTCCAGTGGCATGGAGAGCACGGGACCCACGTCTGGGCATACCCGTCCCAATTGTTTCTTTTGCATATATCGCCCTAAGTGGGAAGGGTATGCCCAGACGTGGGTCCCGTGCTCACTACACCACTGGATTCAAGCTAGCCTGGCTGAAGAAGGGTGATGCCCTGAAACCGGTCCCAGGATGCTTGTTTCCGGTCCAGGGAGGACCTGGCTTGGCAGTTCGGGCTGGACTGTTCCCACAAGGAACAGGGTCAAGACTGATTTGCATATGGCTGGGTCCAAACTGGGGTGGTGTGGTGAGCAAAAGAATGATGGATTTAACCCAGATCCTTGTGACTGGGGGTGAATGTTTGCATTGTCCAGCATTCCGTCCATCAATTGTTTCTTTACCACACCTGTAAGCAGAAATTCTTCCCATGCCCAAGGTAATGAGATAGATCTAGATATTGGGGACATGGACACCCTAGTTACTCTGTTACGATTACAACAGGAACCAGAACACACAGGACAGGAGATCACTGAGATCTCTGTACTAGACGAACTGGGTATAACACACGATGCAGCAGCTAGCACTAGTTTTAAGCCACAATCTACTTTCTATCCTACACGACAACATCACGAGGTAGTCACCAAGTCTCTCATGGAGCTACGATACAAATCGGATCACAGGAACAGGGTACCCAACAACCTTACCTTTGCACAGAGACAGGCACTGGTCTCATTAGCTGGGGATAGTGAGATTGTAGTACGTCCAGCGGATAAGGGGGGTAAACGTTGTTTTACTTGACAAAGATATGTACATTACTGAGGCCATGAGGCAACTCAGTGATACCAGATTGAACGTTCCCATCTCTAGAGAGGATTACACCAACAGCATTACCACCATCTTGGACAAGTTGATCGAATGGAGGGATAAGGGGATCCTTGAATGGGAGGAGTATTGTTTTCTCAAAAAAGACCACCCAAAGCTCCCAGTATTGTATCTTCTTCCTAAGATACACAAGGACCCTCTTGTTCCACCCAGACATCCCATTGTTTCATCCAGAGGCAGTGCTCTTGAGCATGTGTCCAAATACGTTGACCACTTCCTGAGGGATCACGTATTCTAACTGCACTCCTACATTAGGGACACAAAGGATTTTTTGAGTAAATTACAGAACATCGAATGGGAGGATGATTACTTGCTAATCACCCTAGATGTCAATTCACTATACACCATTATAGACCATGAACAAGGACTTGAAGCATGTCTTTATTTCTTATGCAGGAGACAAATCAGATATAGGGAACACACCAACCTGATACTTGAGATGATAGCACATTGTCTTAAGAATAACATCTTCCTATTCAATGGTGTTATCTTTAGACAGACCACAGGGACAGCCATGGGCTCGTGCTTTGCACCTAGTTTTGCTAACCTCTTCATGGGCTTGTGGGAGGAGGAACTGTACCGGAGCCCAGACCTTGCACAGGTCTTTGGACATGTGATAGTATGGCTCAGATACATAGATGACCTCTTCATCATTTGGAGAGGCACTGAGAAGCTGGCCATTGACTTCATTAAGAAGCTGAATGACAACAATCGCAACATACAACTCACAGGCAAGATTAGCAGCACCACAATAGAGTACCTTGACATCAAAATTGACATCAGGCAGAAAACCATCCATACTGAGCTTTTCCGGAAAAGCACAGCTGGCAATAGCTTACTGCATGCACTTAGCAGCCATCCCGAGACTCTTAAGTGGAGCATCCCCTATGGGGAGTTATTAAAAGCTAAACGGAACTGCAACACTGTGACAGCTTATCAATATGAACGTGAGATCATGTTGAAGAGATTCAAGGAAAGGGGCTACCCGAACTGGGTCCTTAAGAGGGCCAGTGAGAGACCTGAAGGCATCACAAGACAGGAGACAATAGCTGGCAAGATCAACACCGAGACAGAACACACTGATGATGGCACAAGGATCATCCTGACATACGATGCCAACAATGTCAAGTGGATACTTGTGAAAAACTGGAACATTCTCAAGAGTGACACAACTATAGGCAACAGCATAGAGGACAACCCCCACATTACCTATAGGAAAGGGTGCAGCCTTAGGAACATGTTGGTCCACAGTGACATTACAACGATCAGTAGTGGTAACAGGCATAATTTACAAGTTTTCTTTCCCTGTGATCATTGTAATGCGTGCAAAAACAGTCTGATGCGTAAAAAAATGAGATGGGGTCCTACCAAGAAGGTCATCTCACAATTTCTCACATGCAGTACCAACTTTGTCATCTACATTATTGAGTGCTGTTAGAAATGGGATCTCTAGTTGGCAAGGGTTTGCACCTTTGTCCAAGTAGGGACCCTTCTTCCTTGTCAGGGTAAGGGTGTTACACTCGTAAAGTAACCCCTGCTCACCCTCGTGGTAGCTTGGCACGAGCAGTCGGGCTTAATTCAGAGGCAGTGTGTAAAGCATTTGCACATAACCAACAGTAATACAGTGTAAGCACTACAAACGGACACCACACCAGTTTAGAAAAATAACCAATATTTTTATATACTCAAGACAAGACCAATTACGACGAAAATCCACAATACTGTACTTTAAAAACGAATACTTGATAAGGTAACTTCTTCTTTGCAAGAATAGTTCAAAAACAAAGTTCGTACGAGTCGGTAGCTCCGTCCGAGCCTACCGCGATGCTGAAAACCACAGAGTCTAACAGTTCCAGCCGACCGCGTCGATACGGGCCAGCAGAGTCGTGAACAGACTCGGTTACAGTACCTTTCTCGTTGTGGCTGGTACGGAGTGTACGAGCCGGTCGGCGTTCGTCGCGGTTGCGGTGCAAGACGGAGCGATGCAAGGTGCGGTG